>CAJHZI010000730.1:110000-375000 GCA_905160935.1 Enchytraeus crypticus | reverse complement strand
AGTGGAGTTCATTTGATCATTAGACAAGTATGATCCAAAACTGTGCTGATCCAGTAAAAAATACGTAACGTAAGCGAGTGCATATAGAAGAACAGGACACTGCTCATCTCACATTTCCACTTCAACAATTACACGTGCCGCTAGCAAAGCAGTGCTTAGTTCACGCTACGCCGTTGATTTCTTCAGAGTGAGTTAGATGACAACAGTCCCAGATGTTGTCATGGACATAAAAATCACTGAGAGGAAATACACTGAGCGAGATGAGGACTCTTGTTTGACCAGAAACAGACGTTAAACTGTCTTTTCGTTGTTCTCATGTAGTTAGACATTGTCATTACTTAAATAAATTATTTTAATTGCTGGTATGGTTTATAGGTATTTTGTCGCCTGTTTTTCTCTACTTATTTAGACAAGTACATCGAGTGAAATAAAGGTGTTTTCTTGTCGTTTTCACTTAGCATTAGGACAACGATATTTGGAATGTGTTAATCTGGCATCATGTGGATCCTACGTTGATATTTCTCACGGCCAGGAATCCTGAAAATGATCTCAGTTTTGTATCTGTTCTCTTTAGACGACTGAAAATGGTCGGTTCAGTGTACAAAAACCTTACCGACAATTCTCAGATTCATTGCATTCTCTTCAACGGAGAATTACCAACCGCCAATCAATCAATCAAAGTTCACTTAGAATACTCTCTCGTTTAACAGAGAAATCTGGCGGAATTTCCTTCAAATATTTCTCTGCAGCGCTTTGAAAGCCAAAGCCAAATTTAATGTTAGTTTTCTGCTCGATAGCATGTCAGTGACGAGGAGAGAACTGGATTTGAACCCTGCACCTACTGATCCGCTGTCGAACAACTTGCCATCAAGCCACCAGATCAGCCCACGTTGGTTCAGCGAATAGCTGCGTCATAAAGACGATGATTGACAGCTGTCAACGGCTTAACACACCCAGTGCAGCTTCAAAAATTCAGTTTAAATTCAATTAATTCGGTTTTCATTCAATTAATTCATTTTCCATCCAACTAATTCAGTTTCAATTCAATTTATTCAGATTTCATTCAATTAATTCATTTTCCATCCAATCAATTCAGTTTTCATTCAATTAATTCATTTTTCCATTAAATTAATTCAGTTTCAATTCAATTTATTTGGTTTTCATTCAATTAATCCAGTTTTCATTCGTTCAAGCGACAAAATTCAACTTCTCTCACTTTTCTCTCACCTCTTCCACGGACATCCCTTCAGTAAAACAGAAAAGATTTCCTGCAGCCGTTTCCAGATCAGTTAGAACCGCTTTGAATTCCTCTAACTGTCTGATGCGAGCACTTGTTTCGGCCTCTTACCTCGGATTTTAAATTCACAACGCTTCGCTGTCTTTCTCAATTCACTTTCGCTCTCCCAGACAATTTCATTTCAGACACCGAATTCATAATATTTCATTTGTTCCTTATTTCACTTTCCTTCTACTTTCAATAAATTCTTTTAAAATCACCCAATCAGCTTCAAACAGCATTCTAATGTTCTAGCGTTCGGTTTTCAATTCGGCTAGAAACAGCACAAAACAGTTTTATTAGAATTGGGTGAGTACTGAACAGAAATTAGAGGAACTAAAAACAGCAGAAACTTCAACAGAAACACTCTAAACATTTTAATCAAGAAAAATCTGGAATAAAGAACTTAAACTGCGACACAGTAATCAGAAATGTTGTCCATAGTTCAACAACCAATCAATTAATACTTATCACTGATAATATACTTATCACTGATAATATACTTATCACTGATAATATACTTATCACTGATAATATACTTATCACTGATAATATACTTATCACTGATAATATACTTATCACTGATAATATACTTATCACTGATAATATATTTATCACTGATAATATATTTATCACTGATAATATATTTATCACTGATAATATACTTATCACTGATAATATATTTATCACTAAGTCCAATAGCAGATAAACATAGATATTTAATAGTCTTTAATCAAAGTAAATAATCATGTAATATTTCTTATATATATCTCACTTAATTCACTGGCTGGGCTACGTCAATCAATAGATGAGATCAACAACAGCTTACTAAGAATAAACTACAAGAGCATTTCAACAGTTTAAGAATTTTTAAAAATTCTTAAACTACCCTCCAGACTCATCTCTTATGAAAAAAAGCAGTTTAGTCTCGGTTAGAGGGCTTCTAACCTTTAGAGGATAATTTTCTAGAAACGTTCTGTCCGCTAAATTTCTAATCCGGGATTTTTAATACCGACAAAGCAGTTCAGAAATGTAAAGAGATTGATAGAGGCATTTTTGCCGCTAAACATAAACATTTCAACCCTGAAGAAGTTAATAATTTAAGCATAGAGAGAGAATAACATGAGGCAAAGAGTGTTTTACTTCATGAACTAACTTATATTTACGCTGGTGATATAATACGGAGCTACAGCCTCACTGATTGCCCAAGTCAAACTTAAGGCATTTATCACTATGGTGAAGTTCACTGGTAACGTTTGGTACGGTGTCACTGTAGTTTTCACTATACAGTGAAATTACACCCAGTGAGTTAAGTGAATATTCTAGTGCATTTTACCTCTACACTTTACATTTAGAGATAGATCATAGCAAAGCTTATTGGTGTGGAGCTGAACAAGAATCTGATTGCATCCAGTCCTAATAGTTACACTAAAACTCATCAGAAATACAAGAAACACTGTCACTAATACAAGTTACTCTTAAATTGTTGCAGCACAGAAATCAAAACGACGTAGTAGTTCTTCAAAGTTCAGAATCACTGTCACTAAAGTACACAACAGCTGCCAATCACACAGTCTTTACATAGAGCCTTACACTAACCCACATAATTCAGCCTATCAGGCTTCAGGATCGTCTGCCGAATATTCATTAGCTGCCAAGACTACACACCATTGGTTGACAGAGCAAAGGGTGAGCTGGCTCAGTATCTTCCTATAATACAATATATATCTATATATACATATATATCTATATATATATATCTATATATATATATATATATATATATATATATATATATATATATATATACGTACGTATATATACACGTACGTGTATATATATATATATATATATATATATATATACAGTCATGGCCAAAAGTTTAGCACCGATTAGATAAATACACTGAACTTGCCATACATTAATCTGTAGCGCCAGACGTGCTAAAAGTAAAGCAACTACTGTTTATGTTTATTAAATGTCAATGTACTACATACATATTTTCACTAGTCTCAGTATCTGGTGTGCCTTCCTTTGTTTGCAATGACTGCTTTAATCCGGTCAGGCATGGAATGCACAAGATTGCGACAGTACTCGGGTGTTATTTCGCTAGTCCGCACTCGCTTAATTGCTTTAATAAGTTCTTGTTCAGATGACGGATTCATTGCTGCTACCTTCTGTTTCATGCAAACCCACAGTTTTTCAATAGGATTGAGATCTGAGCTGGACCCAGGCCAAGGTCCAAGGACCTCCACACCTTGTTCTGTGAGCCAGTTGGTAACAATGGCTGACGGATGGCAGGGCGCTCTATCATGCTGAAATATTGAACAGTTAAGCAATTCCATGTTTAACAATAGTTTATCTTGCAAAACTGATAGATATTTGTGTCCGTTGATCGAAGTATTTTTCGGCATAAACCATAGGCCACCTCTACCAGTTCCTGAGAAGCTCCACAGACCATTATTGTTGGTGCTTGCCGCACAGACGGTATCACATAGCGGGTGTTATACCGTTGATTTGCTGGACGCCGCACGTTTCTGATGTAGGATCTGAACTGCGAGAACGTTGATTCGTCCGAAAAGAGAGCTTTCGTCCAATTATCACACGTCCAGTGACGGTAGATTCTACAGAACCTCAGGCGATCCTTGATATTCTTGGCGGTCAGGCGAGGTTTCCTTGCTGGGCGTCGCGATGGTCGGTTGAATTCAGTTAGAAGACGTCTTCTCACAGTCCTGCCACTTACTGCTGATCGTGCTTGAGAAGCAATTTACGCTGATGACCAGGTTGAATGCGCTGTAGCAACACGTCGGACTTTTCTGTCAGTGCGAGGCGAGGTGATGCGCGGACGTCCAGACCTTCTGCGAGACTTATAGCACCTTCAGTTCATTCATTCTCACTATAGCTCGAGTCACTCTCGACTTGGCTATGTGTTAACGTCTAGCTACCTCACTATGAGACCTGTTCAGCTCATGCAGTACCACAATTTGTGCACGCTTTATAGGAGAAGTTTCTTTGGATTTTCCCATTGTGCTGATACAATTTCAAATCTATTACCTTATGAGTATAATATTGTATGCAAAATGTCAAAAACTAAGTTGTTTTGCTACTACAAGGGAATTCTAGTGATAATTCAATAAATGGCTTAACTCCTGTCCTATACTGTGAACTATTCAAGTCGATTTATCAAATGACCAGTAGGAGAGAGATACATACATAAGCTGGGCTGCCAAAAGAGGGCGTAAGTACCAAATAGTGAACCAGAGTTCAGTTACGTAACAGACAATAACTTCCTAACAACCAACAAGTTACTTGACGGTCACTGGTGAAGTCTACGGCTACGCTTGAACAGTCTCTGGCTGGACGTCTGCAAACTGGAATATTTACCTTGCCTGGTTCACAGAGGGTGTATCATGCCAGACACTAATCACTCAAGCAAATAATCATTGTATTAATCAAACAAGTGTATTTAGTAACAAGTGACAGACCAGCATCTTGTTTCTAGTGATTGACCGATTTTCACTTGGGAAATATTGTTACTAAGGCACATTATACAAATTTTTAGTGAATAATGCTCATCGGTGCTAAACTTTTGGCCATGACTGTATATATATATATATATATACACGTACGTATATATATACGTATGTGTATATATATATATATATATATATATATATATATATATATATATATATATATATATATATAGTACAATTATAGATCATATATTACACATAAGTTTCGCAACTTCACAGTCTGCAGCAATCAGAATTTTGAATCCCGGCAAAGATTTATAAAATCGCAAGTTGTTCGGCAGGCGCAGGGTTCAAATCCAGAGCTCTCCCCGTCAATGACATGCTATCGAGCAGAAAACTAACGTTAAACTTCGCTCTAGCTTATGACTTAAGAAAGTTAAGAATAGCTGAATTGCTTAGAACATGAATTCAATCAGCTGATACACAACATAGAGATCACATCAACTGAATGAAGACTGATCAATCAGTAAGTCAATCAATCAATCAATCAGTCATTCGATCAATCAATCAATCACCTGATCAGTTGTTCGATCACTCAATCAATCAATCAATCAATCAATCAATGAGACAGTACTAACGTCTAGCAGGTGGAGGACTAAAGCTCCTCTCTCTAGCCCCGTACTCTCAATCAATCAATCAATCAGACAGTACTAACGTCTAGCAGGGGGAGGACTAAAGCTCCTCTCTCTAGCCCCGTACTCTCAATCAATTAATCAATCAATCAATCAATCAGACAGTACTAACGTCTAGCAGGGGGAGGAGTAAAGCTCCTCTCTCTACCCCCATACTCTCTCCTGCTTCCCCTAGCGTAGTCTCTCCTATCCAGTGACTCCTCCTCATACCTGTAGCCCCCTCCTCCACGAGACGACCTGGGGTAGGGCTCAGGGGGCGAGTAGTCCCTCGAGTACTGCACAGGGGCTGGGCGCCCGTATGACCCCCTAGTATCCCTGAACAAATATATGTGTGATAACAACAACACTACAGTATTCCTGAAAAAATATATGTGTGATAACAACAACACTATAGTATCCCTGAACAAATATATGTGTGATAACAACAACACACTAGCATCCCCAGAAATAATAAAAGATATTCGACTATACGGATCAGTATGTGCGGAGTTCAAGTTCTGAGCTCGCCCGTCCCTGACATCGCTTTGGAGTGAGGAAACTGACGTTAACCTTAGCTTTTTTTAGATTAGCTTTTTTTAGATTAGCATTTTAAATTAGCATTTTTTAATCCTCCAAAGTGATGAGCTATTTAGAAATTTCCAGAATTCTACAGACGGCTAGCAAATCACTTGAACCAATCAGCAAACCTGGGCTCATAGAATCCTGAGGCGGGGCCCTGATTGTGGGCGGAGCCAGCACTAGGCTTCTGAGTCATCGAGTAGTCAATACGTATCGGGCGCCCATCTATCTCCTCACCCACAGCGTGCTCCTTAGCCTAGCATCAATCAATCAATCAATCAGCCAGTCAGTCAATCAATCAATAAATCAATCAATCAGTCAGGATAACAATCAATCAATGAGTCAATCAATCAATCAATGAGTCAATCAATCAATGAGTCAGTCAATCAGTCAGGAAAACAATCAATGAATGATTGAATCAATGAGTAAATCAATCAATTATACAATAAATAAATCACTTTTTCAATCAATCCTGCAATCAATTAATTACACAATCAATCAAATGGTCAATCAATTCAGATTAATCACAGAGAATAGACGCGTATGGGCTAGCACAACACCAAGCACTATAAAGATAGGCTACAGCTAGTACGACTGACGTCGCTATGAAACTGTCAGTAAACTAAATGCTAGAGAAAGCTTCTAAATGCTATAAATAAATGCAAGAGGTCAGGTCATGGCAACACGCCAAAGACCTGCCATGAGAAAAAGCCTGTTAAACCCTAACAAATCTGAATTACATAATCTTACAGCTATCCATTACTTCACAATCCTACAGCTAACTATCACAACAGTATCATCCTACATCTATCCATCATGACATCAGGTACTTACGGCGACAGCATCGTCGAGATATTTGAAGTAGATGAAGGCAAAGCCTCGGGAACGACCGGTGTTGTAATCCTTGACAACAGTGACCTCATCGATGGGTCCATAGCGACCAAACACTGCCTTCAAGTCTCTGTCGTCTGTCTCCAGACTCAGTCCAAACACACCCAGACATCGGCTCTCCACACCACGCGACTGTCAATCAATCAATCAATCAATCAATCAATATATCACACCCAGACAGCAGCTCTCTACACCATGTGACTAACAATCAATCAATATATCACATCCAGACAGCGGCTCTCTACACCACATGATGAGGTAATCAATCAATCAATCAATCAATCAATATAATATACCCAGGCACCGGCTCTCTACACCACGTGACTAACAATCAATCAATCAATATATCTGCCAATATATCAGCATCATCATCTTCCCTTGAATCCCAGTTTAACTAGGGCAGGGTGTACTTGTATGATTGTATTGTAGTTTGTTTCTTGTCTATTAATTATTTTCTTGTCAGCAGCAGCCATATTTCTATAGCGCTGCAGCTGTTCTGTCATAAAACATACGACACATCATACGAATACATCGTAGAGTTAACAATGAAAGTATTGCCACTCACCCTGTCGATGAAGTTGTTCCTACCACCCCCACCCCTGCCACCGTATGAGTAGGGTGAGGGGGAGCGACTGTAGGCCCTACCCCCTCCCCCTCTTCCTCCCCTCCTAGCTGCACGAGCTGGTGGCGGTGAACTGTCACTGATCAATCAATCAATCTGTCAGTCAATCTATCAATCAGTCCATCAATCAGTTAATCAATCCATCCATCAACAGTCAATCAATCAACACTCAATAAATTAATCAGTTAATCAAGCACTCAGTCAATCAATCAATCAATCTATAAAACAGTCAGAATCAATGGTCAGTAACAAGGGAAATCTATCATCAGTTTCCGTCGAGACATTTCACTTTTAGTTCGATATTAAACAGGGTAGCGCAGCTCTTGCTCATGTGCTACCCAATGGTAGGTCCAAAGCATACAACGCTTCCAATTTTATCCTCAGCTTTTCTCTTATTATCCACATATTAATGCGTTATCAATGCATCTTACTTCACAGGTCGTAACCCATGTAATATTAGCAAAATGTCTTGGCAACAAAAGCAAGGTATAATCAGTACAAACCACACTCCGCTAGTTAATGGCTTCAAGACATGAAATAGTGTAGACAGAGAGCAGAGTACCGACTTTTATTGTTACTATAATTTGACTATATTATATCATTATTATTTGACTATTATTATTATTTTTATTATTATTATTTTCTTTTTATAGTTTTAAAAAAAATTTAATTTGACCCCGGTGTAAAGAACCTGGGGTTTGATAAAAACGATTCAAGCAATATGCATAGCATTATTATCATTATTATTATTATTATTATTATCATTATCAGAGAGTACTGACTAGTATTTGGAAGACTTGACAGGACGGGGGGAGAGATCTCTGCTGACAGGTGGAGGACTTCTAGAGCTGTAGCTCCTCCTATGAGCCTTGTGATCCTGGGAGCTGCTCCAATCAATCAATCAACCAATCAATCAATCTATCGATCAATCAGTTAGCCTATTTACTAATCCCTAAGAAAATCAATTAGTCTATCAGTATACTAATCAATTAATCAATAATACTAAACAATCTACGGATCAATAAAATCAATCCATCAATATATAAGTGAATCACCGTTCCACTAATCAGGCAGTCAATTGATCAGTCACTCCATAAATCAATCAATCCATTAATCAATCACTACATCAATCACAGAACATCAGCCTCTGCCATAGCTACTTGACAAAAGTAGACTGGAACAATATCTAACGTAATGTTTCACAAAACTACAAAGATGCCTCTAAACTGGCTGCAGTCACAGTTCAGCTCTTCACGACCAGTCATCCCAGCTGACTGCTGTGGTAGCACAGAATTATGATGAATCTTCCAGACAACTTAGGCTCACGCGGTTGCTATCTATTGCCACTGTTGCTCTACTATACTTCAGCCCAGTACTATGTATGTATGTATGTACAATACATATGTCTCGTCATGTTTTAAACAACTGCCAAGAGCTCTTTGGATTTATATATTTTCTATCTTTATTTTTTTATATTTAGCATCATATGTCTTGCTCAGCTGGTCATAGAACTCATGGCCTATCACTGCTGGACTTAAGTCAGCTCTGGCATCAAGATCCTTCACACGGGCAGCTGAATCAACATGGAATAAACTACCGGCATCGCTGCAAAGTGAACTCAGAACATTTTTCTTTAAATCCAAGCTTACAACATTTCTATATTGTGGAGTGGATTGGGACTAGTGTGCTGCCTTCTTTTTCCTGTATCTACAATAGAAAGTGTTGCCTGCACACATCGGTGCACAGAAGTGCATACTGCTACTACTACTACTTCTTCAGCGCCACATGGAACAGTCATTTGTCTGTGGCAAGAAATGCTACAGATTTCTACGTCTGACTCGTATATTACTCAACTCAAAAGTAAATCATAATTGTACCTCTTTTTCTCTTCACGACTGCCTGATCTGAGAGTACAAATAAAAATAATATTCTCAAAATAACGCCAAGCAAAATTATGACAACTGGCACTGGTAAAGTCTAAAGTCTGTCAATCTATTATGATGCAGAATTTAATAACTTACAGGATCAATGGCACATGTACAAGTTACATCATTCTATATAATTAGCAGCTAGAAAATACTGACATTCACTTGCAATGCTAAAGATGGATTTGTATGACAGAAGAATTAAATCGGAATAGTAGTGCCAACCTGCCACTTGGCAGTGCACTGAAGAAGTAATGCCACTGTAAACCTATATCAGATATACCCATTCTGCTGAATATAACATTACAACTGATATACAATTCACAACAACACGATGACTCAGCAGCGGTTGATAAAACAGCCAGTGAAGAGTGGTCCAGACATCACAACAACACTTAAGACAAATTAGAGACTACAAAGAGATAAACTGAGAGATAAAATTAGGCATACATGCAGAGACAGTGAGAGACAGATTCAGGCACACTGGCAGAGACACTGAGGGGTAGAAATAGGTATACAAGCAGAAATACTATGAGATATAATTAGGCAAAATGAATGCTATAGATGATTTAAAAATCCACTTGTAGGTGGACATGAAGAGGAAAGCGGAAGACAGAGATGAGTGAAGGCATTATATACCATGGACCTGCCAGTAGGCAGTGCACTAAGAGAGGGAGAGAGAGAGAGAGAGAGAGAGAGAGAGAGAGAGAGAGAGAGAGAGAGAGAGAGAGAGAGAGATCTTGAGTGCTCTTTATATACCATGAAAGCAGACTGGATATGAATTGGACATGTCACTTTGCAGAGCACTAAAGAAAAAGTGAGAGAGAGAGATCAGAGGTATTGAGAGCCAGACTCGGGATTAGCTAGACATAACAATGACATAGATACAGATACAACTGGACATAGATACAGATACAACTGGACATAGATACAGATACAACTGGACATAGATACAGATACAACTAGACATAGATACAGATACAACTGGACATATATACAGATACAACTGGACATAGATACAGATACAACTGAACATAGATATAGATACAACTGGACATATACCGAGAGGGGGACATTCTCTTCTCCCGGGTCTTGCTGGAGATGCCCTTGCCTCCCCCCACCTTCTCATATCTGTGCACCGGCTGTATAACACATCAACAGCTCGTTAGCAAACAGGCAAACACGAGTGTTTATAAAGTACATCAAGTAACAAATTAGTTACTATTAAAATAAATTTATATGAATAAATTAGAAAATATTTACCCTTAGGTTACTTTTAGGCACAATTATATTAAGCCATGTTAACCCTAAGTTACTTCTAGGCACACCTATGTTAAGCCATGTTAACTCTAAGTTACAGCTATGCTACACTTATGTTAAGCCATGTTAACTCTAAGTTACATCTATGCTACACTTATGTTAAGCCATGTTAACTCTAAGTTACATCTATGCTACACTTATGTTAAGCCATGTTAACTCTAAGTTACATCTATGCTAACCTATATTAACCTTAAGTTAAATAATAAATACAATAAACAATAATAAACAGTAAACATATGAAGGACCTATAGATGTTAAATATTTATGACCTATCAATATTTATGACCAATAAACACATGTAGGACCTATGTTAAATATTTATGACCTATCAATATTTATGACCAATAAACACAAGTAGGACCAATGTTAAATATTTATGACCTATCAATATTTATGACCAATAAACGTATGTAGAACCTATGTTAAAGCTGTACAATTTTAAGGGAAACATTACATACACTTCTTTCAACAGAACTCATATTCCACAGCTTCCAGTCTTTTACTCCACGCAGATCAAGTTTGATACAATACCAATAAAATTTCTCTTCACGTGAAAATTCAATATCTATCACACAAAAACAGACACAAAATTTTCTAAAAGGAATTTAAAAGTTAATCCTGACTCAGTTAAACTGGAATTCAAGAGTAGATGATGATGATTACAGGTTTAACCAGTTAACCGTCGACCTAGAGGGTTTCACTTGAAGATTAGTAACTCTGCAGTTTTAGATGAAAATTGCTAGTTTTATTTCATACGTATCCCACATCATATTATAACCTATAATCTTAATTAATCAATTAATAAACCGTGATAAGAACTACGCATTCAAGGATATTTAACTAATAGTCTGTTAAGTATTTTTCTTCTTACATTTTTTATCTGACAGCAATTAACAAATTCATTGAGGAAATAACTGGAAAAGAATCAGATCAACTAAACAGTAATTATTAGAAAATGAAATTATCTTGATTATAGTTAAAATTGAAATAAATAACAGCAGAGAGCGAATAATAGTTGTGTGTATCAGCTAAAGCTTACATAAAAAGTACAAAGAAATCTCAATCCTGTAGTAGCAAACATTTAATGCCACATAGTGAAAGCATTAGTCTAGTACGCCATACAGTTACCGTCACGTCCGGTAATTGACTTACACAGAAGCTCGACCACTATAATGAGAATAACACGAGAATTCAGCCCTGGCCGCTTAAAATTTTACAAGCTACCAACCCGTCTACATAAATAAGGCTTTATAGGAACTAAATCTAGACAATAATAATAATAACAATAATAATAACACACATTATAGTGAAATGATCAACTATGTTGATATCTATCACTTTTAATACCACATGTTATATCCGTTAGGCAATTTAGTCCATTTTCCGTGTAGCCAGTCCAGTGAATGTCCGAGATTTTACTCTCAGATCAGCGCGGCTGGGAATTGAGAGTAAAATCTCGGACATTCACTGGACTGGCTACACGGAAATGGACTAAATTGCCTAACGTCAAGATTACTGAGTTTACACATAGTCTTATATAGATCTTAAGAGAGTACTAACACCTCGATTTGATAGAGAAGTTAGAGAATTAGTAACGCAGCTAGAGATCTGAAGTAAATTGGTTAGGAATAATAATAAAAAAGAGAAATAGAAAAAGAAAGTAAAACAACCTGAGCGATAATGCTGTTGAGTGCCTTTACCTCAAACAATGACTCTTTTTCTTGTTCTCTCAACAAGCAAGCGCTTCTTCTTTATAATTCTGTAGTAAAAGAAACACATTATAGTGAAATTGTTAATTACGTCGATATTTGTCACTTTTACTATCACATGTTTAAAACGTTACGAAATTTAGTCTATTTTCTATGTAACTAGTTCAGTGAATGTCCGAGATTTTACTCTCAGATCAGCGCGGTTGGAATTCGAACCCACAAGGGTTCAATTCACTTCAAGATCTATCATTTGCGTGTATTTTTGAAATAAAACATAGTTTTCTCTCTCTCATTTAAAACTGCATTACGTTAACACTACGCTAGTATTAATGCATCTTAATCTGTTGGTTATATCTTGATGTTATATCTTTAGATAATATCTTAGCTCGTATCTATAGGTTAAATCTAAAGGTTAAATTTATAGGTTAGATATATGGGCTGCATTTATAGGCTATAATTCAATCTATAGAATGCAACAAATAGCTAGATATAACCGTAATATCTATTTGAGGTATTAACAAACTACTTGTAAAGAAATGAAAATACTACTAAATATCACTGTCGCCATTTCTTTCGGTTTAGTTTTAAATTCTGAATCTTGTTATTACGACTGTAAAATACTAGAAAAAGAAAAAATCTGTATACAGCGCAACTCTAACAAAACTGATTATATTTCCATTGCTTTTGTATAGGCCTACCGTTACCGTAGAATTTACATAATGAATTTACTTTTATTTACACTTCCTTTGAGCTACTTTCCTTTTTAACGTGCCGTATTATGACCTACATTTTATGAGGCCGACATAAATTATTACAAGGGGTCAAGATATATGAATTGGAACCTTAGGGTCGGATATATATAGGCAGTTTCGGCTTGACACTTAGAAATGTATCCTATACGACTAAAGGCTTTTTAGTTTTTATCGAAAGAGAAAAGCCGTGACCAAGTCTTGAACTCGCGACCTCCCATTCAAGAAGTGAGCGTTCTACCACTGCCCCATGAGCTGCTTATACACTACCTGTTTATATCATTTGATTTAGTACTCGGATTTTGATATAATTATATTTAATTGTAGGCCTACTTATAGTAACAATTGAATGTCTCAGCAGCGCCGCAGTGGTTAGAGGTGTAGATAAAGTCATGTAGTATTAAATTACAGATGGAATAATGAGGTTAATTGAACTCTCGCGGGTTCTAAACCGAGCCGTGCTGATCTGAGAGTCTGATCTGCTGATCTGACTGGTTATATGGAAAATGGTCTAAATTGTCAAACGGTTTAAACATATGGCATTAAAAGTGATAAATATCAACATAGTTGATCATTTCACTATAATTAATATGTTGTTATTTAGTATCTATTTATTTATCATATGGATAAAATTAACTAATTTTGCATTAGCAGCTTACGAAGATTTCATTCAGCCTGACGATGATTGGCTGGAGCCAGTGTCGATGTCAGTAAGATACTCAACCGCGGATCGGTATGTGCGGGGTTCAAATCCTGGGCTCGCCCGTCACTGACATCGCTTTCGAGTGAGGAAACTGACGTTAACCTTAGCTTTACCAGCTTTAGCTTTTTCACATAATGACCGGAAACACGTGCATTCAGTTCATCAGAATAGTTACAGTGAGTCAGCGCTCACGCACTGTTCTCAGTTCTCAACGTATTATTGATCTCGCATTGATTTCATTGAACGAGAGAGTCGATACCCCCCCCCCCCTCCCCCCACAGTTGTAGTCTTGAGTTACTGACAGCAACACCAGGTGGCGAAACCACCCACTGTTCATCAGGGGGGGATCCCCCAGGTGATTGGAGCTTTCCCGGGTGGAAACGGAAACCCTCAAGGATTGGATTCCGGCGTGGTGGATTCGAGATTGGAATCCATCAACCAGAATATATGTATGTATATATATATATATATATATATATATATATATATATATATACATTATATATAACAATAAAAGTATATAAAACAATAAATGTGCTTATTGAGATTCTTGATTTCAAATTTAATAAGATTTTCATCGAAACAGGAAGGCATCATAGAGTCTGGAAGAGTTAATTGTCTTGTTGTTTAAAAGGTCCCTCACTTTCCTCAAATCCCAATCCCTCTCCTCTCCCCTCTTCATTCCACGACTGCAGCTTGCAGGAGCGAGTGGTTAACGATAGTTTTGAAGTGGAATGCTCTATTTCAGGTGGAAGCGGCATTAGAACACGCCGGAAATCCTTAAGATATAAGATATCCTGTTCTGTGATGTCACTATGACACGGCTCATTGTGTCAAATAGGACATTCTGATACATGTACATGTATATACTATAGGCGTGGTTTGACTGACGCCTTGTTTGAAATAAATATAGTTCTAGCTTTCGCATTGCACTTGTACAATGGACAAATAGATAGCTAGCAGGAGGTCATCGGTTCAAATCTCAGTCGGACCAGAGGAACAGACGCTAAACTAAGCTCTACAGCTTTATGTGAATGTCTTGACTGTTAGCAGAGTGCTCAGTGCAGAGTGGACAGTTGCTCTCTAATCACTGGGACCGTTAGAATAAACTACGATCACTAGACCCTAGGATCAATACGACCATTAGAACCCATAGAACAATTATATATAGGGCCAATAGGATCAGTATATCTATACCATTGAACCACTTAAATCACTATAGAACTACTAGAACCCATATAACAATTAAATATAGGGCTAATAGAACCAATAGAACACCTAGAAACCATAAAACCACTACAACCACTAGAACCAATAGAATAATTATATATAGGACAATTAGAACACTATAAACCTTAGAACCACTAGAACCCATATTGCCATCAGAACTTATAGAATAATTATACATAGGATTATTTGAACACCTATAGACCACTAGAACCACAATGGAATCACTGTAGAACTATTAGAACCACTACAACCACTATAGAACCACTAAAACCACTACGAAGACCGCTTCTTCACCTTACTACAGCAGCCGAACATCGCGCTCAGCTCAGAGCGAAACCTCTGACCGGACAAACAGAAGAGAATGAAGTTGATGCTGTGATGTATGTAGAGCACAAAGTTACTGTAGAGCTTCGCCTGGACGTACCAGGCCCTGTTGCCCCAGTATGGTTTGAGGACGAGCAGGAGAATAGAGGGGGCTATACACACGAGCACGGCCACGGAGACACTGATGCTCATGAAGGCAGTCTGAACGTAGGACCTCGCGCCTGCTCCCCTTCTACTTCCCCTCAGTACCAGAGCCTTCACCACACCGGCCCCGTGACAGGCGTTATCTCGTACCTTCACCACATGTCGGCCATTAGAAGGTTTGCTGGTATTCAGGGTGGAAGAGGAAGATGGTTGCAGAGGATTGGATGATCCAGTAGATGGATTGGATGATCCAGTAGATGGATTGGCTGATCCAGTAGATGGATTGGATGATCCAGTAGATGGATTGGCTGATTCAGTAGATGGATTGGATGATCCAGTAGATGGATTGGATGATCCAGTAGATGGATTGGATGATCCAGTAGATGGTTGTGAAGGATTGTGAGCTTCCTGTGAATTTATCTCTGGTTTAGTCGCCTCGTTAAGTGTTGAAGACTTCATAGAATCAGGAATGACGAGGTTTAAATGTGGCTTGACATCGGCAGAGTAATCAAAGTTTTGCGGACTATTTCCACTTCCGCTCTCGCTTAACTCGGATGACATCTGATTCACAGGGCTGGAGTTAATTGCATTGTACGCAGGACTTGTTGGCATCTCAATGTTTCCAGGTTTGGAGAAAGTTTCTTCTATCGGACTCGAATGTTTGGAGTCGTCACTATTGTCACTATAACGTCTTAAATGTGTGGCTGACGTCAGGTTCCCAATCCCATCGTCAACTCTGAAGTCCTTCTGATTCTCCTGATTTTCCTGATTCTCGTGATTCTCCTGATTCTCTTGATTCTCCTGATTCACCTGATTCTCCTGATTCTCCTGATTCACCTGATTCTGCTGATTCTGCTGATTCACCTGATTCTGCTGATTCTCCTGATTCTCCTTATCCTCCCAGTCAATCTCACCTCCTGGAGCAGATCCTACGCTCCTGTGTTCCATTTCCAGGCATTCCGGATTGAGAAGGATGGATTTAGCGTCCGAGAACGACTTGTCTGATTTGGGATTTGACGATGACGATGACTTCTTGTTACACTGATATAGATCAAGTCCCAGAGACTTCACGTTTAGGACAATCATTTCAGGTGATGTCACAACCTCCAGCTTTCCTGCTGCTCTCTGGAAGTGTTTTCCAGCCGTCAGGTTGATCGTATGATCACAGCTCTGCATCCCTTCAAACCCATTCATACAAACTGACTTCAACTCAGGTTGAAGATCATAAGACTCGTCGATATCTTGGCTAATATCACGAGGTGGGGACGAGTTCACTTCATTTATCTTTTTTTCTCTATCAAATTCGCTAAGAACGCTTTCCTTATAGTGTAACATTGCTGGTTCTAAACCTACGTCATTCATGTTAATATCTTTAGGTGCTTCTCCACCTACAGTACTCCATCTGCTTGTTTCCAGTTCTTTCTGGTGGCTGGATTGTTCTTTACTTAACTCAATCGCACTGCAGCTCCCGGAAGCTCTTCCGCTTCCTTCCATTCCTGCGTCCATCGAGACGCTTCCCAACTCTTCATCTCCCGGATCTGTCGATGTAGGACTTTCCTTCTCCACCTTCGATTTCCCTCCAACTACATCCGCAGAGATCCGTGATGGAGCTTTTCCATTGCCATGAGGTCCCACTCCACCTGCGTGATGTCCCACTGCACGACCATGAGGTTCCACTCCACCTCCATTAAGTCCCACTCCACCACCGTGAGGTCCCACTCCACCTACGTGAGGTCCCACTCCACCAACGTGAGGTCCCACTCCACGTGCGGCCACGAGATGTTGCGTTCTCTCTCGATGAGCCGCCACCAGTCCTCTGATCATCAGACAGTTGCACGTGAGGATTGCGAGGAACGGAGCTAACGAGGAGAAGACAAATGCTATCCAGGGTCGTATGAAACTCTCGAAGTGGAAGTAGGGTGGGAGGAAGGTACAGACCATCCCGTCATCATCACCTCTTAGCCCTCTCGTCCAGAACACGTGGGCGTTCTTAGCCGTGCCCAGCAGGACGATGATGAGGAAGGCGAGGTGGGCTCGACGCCTGGTGCAGAACTTTGACTTCCTGAGCGGCAGACAGACGGCGATGAGTCTGTCGAGAGAGAAAGCAACGACACACCAAACAGCTGCGTCACTGAATCCATAGAGTGTGAATCTGTGGCGAGAAATAAAATCAATGATGAGAGATGTATCATTAGATATAATCAGTGATTTATCTAACGATATATATATATATATATATATATATATATATATTATATACATATATATACAGTATATATATATATATTATATACATATATATATACAGTATATATATATATATATATATATATATATATATATATATATATATATGTATGTACATGTATATATATACATGTATATATATATATATATATATATATATATATATATACATGTATATATATATATATATATATGTATATACATACATATATATAAAAGAATATAATTCGTCATTTATTTACTAAGATACTGCATATGCAATATAGAAGTAAAAATCTTTGCAGTGAGATGCATCAAGAAATATAACTAATAATTTATCTAATAATATATAAATAAAAGACAGTACACAGAAATAGCCTTTGTTTACGCAGTATTCCACTAGAACATAAAGAAACATACTTAAAATGATGAGAAAATAAATCTTCATCATCACTTTCCTTGAATCCAGGCTTAACTAGGGTCGAGATACGAAAAGACAGTCTCAAACCCTCTCTGTCCTACATCATACCATCAGCCAATCCCCTATTTGGGACTTTTCAATTCGTTTAAATTTTTGTAATATTTTCTGGAGCCCAGTCGCGTTAAAAGAAATATAAATTTAATAAATTTAGTACGACATAATATGAGAAATAGACTTCTCATTCGTGAATACGTTATTTCATATTTTCTAACTAAGTAAGAACTTTTTCTCAGTAGTTGTAGTAAGAAGCTAATCGGCAGGTCCTATTGGTGATGGGAAGTTAAGTAATGAAGTATTTCTAAAGAAATCAAGGTACATAGGTTATAGTTTTTGCAATACGAAGCTTATCTTCACACACTCGAGCTACAGTTACAAAAAATTACATCACTCAACTCCGAGACAATTTTCATTTGCTGAGCTCCTGATTTCAATGAGTTCAACTATATTACACTTAATTGAGGACCATACAGTATAGGCAGGAGTAGCAGATAATTAATTAATTGAAGACATAGTTAATAAGATTTCTATGAACTTGCATATATAATGAAAATTGCTTTAAAAAATGAGGTGTTAATTTGATAAGAAACAATGTCAAGTTTGCTTATCTGCTTCAATTACGCAACAATTTACAAAACTTCCATCTCTTGAGCACAACAATAGTATTTGCAGTGTACATGAAAAATGTCAGTCAAAGTGATGGATAAACTGATGGATTCATTTATTAAAAGACTATTTGATTTACAGATAGAATGATTGATTGATTCATTAAATGAGTAACGGATACGTAGACTGGCAGGAGCCAGTGGCGATGTCGGTAAGATATTCGACCGCGGATCAGTAGGTGCAGGATTCAAATCCTGAGCTCGTCCGTCACTGACATCGCATTCGAGTGAGGAAACTAACGTTAACCTTAGCTTTACCAGCTCTACTGGTTGATTGATTGACTGATGGATGATTGACTGATTGATTGATTGACTGATTGATTGATTGAATAATCACCTGTATATCTTGCAGACCCAATGATCTAGATCCATGACGATGACCTGGAAGCATCTCTCCAGCCAGTCCAGCAGCAGTCCCACAACGAGGAAGAGAGAGTCCATGACCGCCATGTAGCTCATGTAGAGTCCTGTGGAGGTCCGTCTGAACGCTTTCCTCCTCATCACGAGCAGGATCAGGACGTTTCCAGTAAATCCAAGACAAAACAGAACTGGGCCAAAGTACAGCCACAGATATTGGGCACCGTCGCCGCTGTTTTCCTGGCCTATCGTGGCTGTTGTGTCTAGACCGGTTGCTGTTGACAACGAGGTGTTGTCGATATTGTTGTGGTAGAGGGATGACGAGGTGGTTGCCATTGACAACTGTGAGTTGATGACGTATTGGGGTGAAGGTAGTCGCTCAAGAAGTGGTTGCCATTGACAACGAAAAGTCGCTTGCAGCATGGCTAGATGGCAGAATATTGACTAGTTTTATTGAATTGTAAATGTTAATCCTGACTTCGGCATATTCACGAAAAATATATATGATCCGCTGAAGCATAAGGATATATTAAATTTTAATTTAGTAGAAGTAAACGTATTTGAGAATAATTGATTTGATTCTTCCTACTGTACTCTGCAGTATCTCTACTGGTCAGATCTTTCATGATATAAGCAGTCATCAGCTGGTCTTTTCTAACCCTTTTTAGAAGCCACAGCGACAATCTCACGTATCGCCTAAACAACAACAATAATAATAATAATAATAACAACAACAACAACAGCAACAACCAGACCACCGCCTATTTGCTGCACACATGCCTAGCAACATCTGTAGTCATTTATTTAAGTATTTAAATGACTACATTTCAATCAAGTTTTTGTTCTTTGTTTATTTCTCGGAAGTTTTTAATAGAATTATTCGATTTGAGAAAACCTAAGAAGAGCTTTCGGACTTGCTGTGGAGAATTGGAAGGGATCGTCGCTGAAAGACATCGATTAGCTTAACTCTGGTCCACTTCTGTTTGTCTGAAGAGAATTTCTTCTACAAGTAATAGATCTGTATAGATCTGTATAGAGCTGTATGGAGCTGTATGGAGCTGTGGATCACACACCAGTGTTTCACATCAAAGGACTAGCACACAGCACTAAACTGTGTGACAGGCAATGTGATATACCATGTATAATGTGTTGATTATATATGGCAAACAATGTGAAGAACAATGTGAAAAATAATATGTTGAACAAAGCGACACAATATATGGACCAATGTGACGAAAAATGTAGTGAATACTGTGATGAACAATGTGACAATTTCGAAATGCAATATTGAACTGTGTGACAATGCGAAATACGATATTGAACATTGTGACAATGCGAAATACAATATGTTGAATAATGCGACAAGCAATGTGTCAGATTATGTGATGTACAATTCGATCATTACTCACATTGTTCTGTTGGACAATCGATGAATTCTGAGGAGAGATGAAGGAATGTGATTTAGACCCCAGGGCTCACATTGCTCACTGAACAATCACACTAGAAGATTTTCATACTAGATCTCTTCCATCGATTTTGTTTTACAATTGAAGCGGCTCTCGAGTCGCATTATTTAGTATTTGACAAGTAAATATAGAAATTGTCTTCAACTTTCTCCGTGACACGCATTGACAGTTTGTATAAGAACAGCTAAGGCAATATCTCTGATCTCCCCGCTCTATCTTCCGTAATGTTTTGCTCTTTACAGTTCAATACTATTTTCATTATTTCTGTTCATTATCTCCAGTTTTTCTACGATCTTATATTGCTATGATACTGTGTTTCCGTGTTTCCGGTAGTCAGTTAGGTAAGGCTCAATTGTGCTCTTTCTGACGGCCGTTTTATTTGTATGCTGTCTAGTTGTATGCGCTTTGTGTACAGACCTATTTTGACTCTGTAACAAATAAATGATCATGGCTCTCTTCTCTCTCTCCAGTGCTCTGTCGATTAGCTGGTCTAAGGCTTCAAAGAATCGAATACAAATTTATGTCTATTGTTTACAAAAGCTTACATCACCAAGCTTCTACCTATAGTAATGTATGTGTACCTCTCTCTACCCAATTGGCTCGTTACATACTTAGATCTGCAGACTCTGGGATTCTCTACCTAAAATAAAGATGGGCACCAGTTGATTCGTTGTATCTGAACCAGCTGTCTGGAACAGTCTGCCTGCCAGTCTTAGACAACCAGCCCTATCTCGCAGTACCCTATCTCCAAGGATGTTGTCAGGGACGTCCCACAGCACACATCACTACAAATCAATTCATCCAGACCAATCTCCAAAATAAATGTGCTGAGAAGAGGTAAGGTCCTAAACGATAGCCGGTGAAGCATAGCACAATAGCAAGCAGCTGATGAACTACCAGTAGCTTTGTGTACAAGGTTTTAGCTATACAGTGCATTGAATCAGTTGTGCACAGGTTCTACATGTAGCCTATAAGTAACTTCCTATTCGCAGCAGAAATGTCCATTTTGTCATTAAATTAAATATTAAACTTTCATGATGGTATGAAGATTAGATCATAAGATACTAACTGTAGGTCATTAGCTGATTGACAATTGAATCAACTTACAGAGACGTTATTCATCAGCATCATCATCATTCCCTTAAATCCCAGTATAACTAGGGCCGGGATACGAATAGACTTTCTCCAGTCCTCTCTGTCCCACACCATATCATCAGTCAATCCCCCTATTTTCATGTCCTCTCAATTACCGCATCCCACGTCAATTGTGATCTAGCTCTCTATAGCTTAACATCCAGCTCTTCCCTCCAAACTCTCTTTACTACGTAAGAGATGGCATTGACGACATTATATCTACATGTACAATTTATCAACTGTATGTGATGATGTACATGTAGTGTACAACAAACTACATTACTACTACTAATGTATAACTTCCTACAGTGATTATATAAAATCGCCTACCTTCGACGGTCCAATAGGCTACAAACACCTCACACTACTTCTACTCATCCCACAATAACGGAGACAGTCGCTAAACGATGCAATTTTCTAAGCTTAGAAGTTACTTGTACCACTATATTCTATTACTTTCAATGGTAGATAATTACTGCAATAAATGGAATATGTTTAATAGACTGTTAGCCAGGCTGACACGCTATCGTGTTTGCGTATAACTAACAGTCAAGTCCCGCTTGCGCGAAACTCTTGTGTTTATTCAACACACGCTGACATCCTCTACAAGGCGTGGACATTAGAAATTAGACAAAGCGTCAAATACCTACAGCTGTAAAGTTGCTGCAACTACCGCATGATTTACTTACTAAGAAAATTGATTCACTTTACTAAAGTTACCGAGAAATGTTCCGAAAAAAACCAATAATTCTTTGAGTTGGGAAAATATAGCTCCTAACTGTTTGCATTAGTAAAGATAATCAGTTATCACGTACGAGGGACTAGCACTGGCACGGCGTGTGGATCATCATCTAGCTGTGCCGCATTCATAGCGTCACGTTCAGAGAGAGAGAGAGAGAGAGAGAGAGAGAGAGAGAGAGAGAGAGAGAGAGAGAGAGAGAGAGAGAGAGAGAGAGAGAGAGAGAGCATTGTCGGTAGCTGGGAGTGAATCTGGAACGAATATATATCTTAAAGCAAAAATTAAAATGTCTTCTCCCAATAAGGGCTGAGCCGGTGGCTTGTTGACACGTTGTTCGATAGCGGATTAGTAGGTGCAGAGTTCAAATCCAGAGCTCTCCCTGTCACTGACATGCTATCGAGCAGATAACGTCGAAATAGAGCCGAAACTCACTGAAGGTTTTAATTTTTATTAAGGATAACAAAAATAGATAGATGGGAAGGTGTAGAGAGACAGAGAGACTTTAAAAATCTGGTAAAGCTATGGTTAACGTCAGTTTCCTCACTCGAGAGCGATGTCAGTGATGGGTGAGCCCAGGATTTGAACCTCGCAGATACGCGGTCGAGTATCTTACCCACTTCGCCACAGGCTCCAGCCATAATTTGAGACAGAAAGAAAATGAGAGATATACAGAGATATGAAAAGGTTCTTAAAGAATTTATCTAAGATCGTAGTTACTGTTGTTTGGCTCATCAGTTGAAAGTTTGACAGCTAATCCGCTGACAGCAGTTTTTATTCTCAGTTACGCTTTGATTAATTCAACTAGATTTAAATTTATTTTTGATAGTAAAACAAGCACAGTATCTACAGTGGTTATTTCCACAAGTAAATGGTAGTTTCGCCTCTTTTACACAATCCTCAACTGTCGTTGTTAAGGCAGGAATATTCGACTGAGATCTTCATTGTACTCTGATGCATAAGAAAACTAGAATTTATGCGCAGTAAATACAACTGACGTTTTGCAAAATAAAAGTCTTCGATCTTGCGCGAAGTTAAATTTTTAATTCTCTGGTCTTTTGTTTTCTATTGGAAGCAGTGTTCACTATTGAAGCACGAATATTTCGATTTAAGGTCAAAGAAATTCTTCTCAATGAAAATGGAGACAATGACAATTTCGTAAATATTTAAAACTCATTTACAAATAGAATATCCTTGCTACTGCAAAACATTATCGCGATTTTTTTGGTTTAAAGTAATTTATCTCATTTTAATACCACACAGACTAAAAGAAAGACTAGAGGTGTAAGGTAAAACGAGACTTTCTTTAACTTCCTAATTCGACTTATATGGGAGAGAATAAGTTAGTGGATGAGAATATGCCTCGTATTTAAATTCTTGCACCCAGTATTCTTTAGCGATTAAAAGAACAATCAGAAGTTTTATCAATCAATAAAAGCTCCGGTTACACTGCAAACAATACAATGTAACTTTCCTTGACATTCTAACGGGATTCTAAAGACTAAGGATTCCCTTAACTCAATCAAATAATGCGGCAAAATGAGAGAACCTAGGCTTCCCTTTAAAATAATTTGTTCTATTGATATAGAACTATGCTATTGTTGGTATGTAATTCATAGAAAATGTTATTACATGTATATAAAGTATCATTGGATATACATATTAAATCATTGCTTTTTAGTGGAGTTTGCATTGTATTCATGGTATCTAAATAGATTTTTCTTTCTCTACCAATGATTCTAAATATTTGCTATATAAATGTACATATATATATATATATATATATATATATATATATATATATGTATATACTGTATATACATATGTATATATACATGTATACACACTAGGCCTATATCTAGGCATATATATATATATACATACATGTATATATATATATATATATATATATATATATATATATATATATATATGTATATGTATATATGTGTAATATTTATAATATATTTATAGAAGAGTTGACTTAAAGCTATTACTCGAACTCTTTGATACAAGACTGGATGTTAAGAGAAAAGAAAACAAGAAATTTCGAATCCTGATCAATTAATATCTGAGACTAGTATTGTGTCTATTTTCTATGTTAATTCATTATTATATAGAAGCAATAGAACAGTTTGAATGCTGTATTAATAATTACAGTAGGCTTCTTAACACTTCTTTCTGGAACCAGTGGCGAAGTCGGTAAGGTAGTCGACCGCGGATCATTATGTGCTGGGTTCAAATCCTGGGCTCTCCCGTCACTGACATCACTTTTGAGTGAGGAAACTAACGTTAACACAAGCTTTACCAGCTTTTTGTCATCGAGTGGATATTGAAAACTGTTGTGCTTACTTTACAGCCGCATGATATGTTGAAATGAACTTGAAATGAACGTTAAATTGCACTTATAGAACGAAAACATGTAAAAACTATTTTAAAGATATTTTCATTTAATTTTTGTTGCTTTATTTTACAATAAAAGTACAAAAGTATCCACTTCCTAACAAGTGATGTCAGGAGAGATATAAGTGAACAGAGCACTGACAATCCATTGATGAAACACTTCCTGACAAGTGAAGTCAGGAGAGATATAAGTGAACAGAGCACTGACAATCCATTGATGAAATACTTCCTGACAAGTGAAGTCAGGAGAGATATAAGTGAACAGAGCACTGACAATCTATTGATGAATACTTCCTGACAAGTTAAGTCAGGAGAGATATAAGTGAACAGAGTACTGACATTTGTCAAATGTTAAATTCATGTACGTTACATACTTTGCGTGACCGGTGAAAAAATGAAGCTAATATAATGAAAACAAAACGCACGAACTGGCGCACAGTCACGCATGCACACACACATATATGCAAATACACATACACACACATGCATGCGTACACGCGCACACGCAAACACACATGCAAGCATACACTCACATGCACACATACACACACTGGCATACACGCACTCAGCATATTGACATATTTACATGAATCTCAGATAATTGCACACCTTGTACACAGCAGAAGCAACATTTCAAGTGATATAAATCAAATTTTTCATTAGGGGGAGGAGCGCGAAAAACCCCATCAGTGTATGAATTAACGAGGGTACACCGACCCCCACAAATCCGCCACTTCCTAATTTCTTTAAAAAAATTATCATAGAGAATGAACCTCACCAATAAATTATTACTATAATAAATATGTAGAAATAAAACAACCGCGCCCGGAATCTATAAAGCAGTCTCGAAGACCGATAGTCGGCCGTGTAACTGCTATAGAAATGGTTACCTAAAGAACTGGGCAGAGATTGCATGCCACTAGAATAGTCTGGACCATTCTATTACATAAATAGTGCAGAGACTTCCAATAACTAACTAATGATACATTGAATCTGGTAGCGCTCCAATAAAATCATCGTATCTTCCCTTTAATCCCAGTTTAACTAGGGTCGGAGATAAGAATAGACCTTCTCCGCTCCTCTCTGTCCAATATCATCAGTCAATCCCCCATTTCTATTCAATTCATGCCCCTCTGAAATAAATGAAATAATATGCCGACGTCCCTAACATCACTCTTGTATGATGAAACGGGCGTTAAACTTTTATAATTATTATTATTAAGTTCATATCACATCTGCTAACAGCTTATACTTGTATATACTCGCATATCAGGTCTATACACAATTACATACAGCATTCACTCTAGCATATACAAGCAACTGCATACAACACACTCACACATACAGCACGATTTAATATACATTCTACTGTATGATAGACATACACACGTACACACATACGTACACACACAGATACACACGTACACACATGCACATACACGTACAATATAATCGCATGAATCTATACGAACACACACATACGCAGAGACATACAAAGATCAGTAAGAGTAATAATCCTAGGCGAGGCAATGGGGGTGAGATGGAATCAGCTGTAGGGGGGTAGAGAGGGGGGCTTGGGACCCCCCGACCCTCGGGGTCTCGATGAAGGAGATTTCGCGATCAGGGACCGAATTTTCTGATGGGCGCTCTGAAACATCATAATAAGCATGATGATTAATTAATAAGATTTTAACTAATCATCATCATCATCATCTTCTCTCTCTCTCTCTCTATCTCTTCCTCTTCAGTGCACTACCAAGTGGCAGGTTCGAGGTACATATGGAGGGAGAAAGCAAACTTTGAGTCTGTTTTCTCGCTCCATAGCAGCACTCCTTAGATCAACAAGTTAATCCCTTCACAAAGTCTATGTCATATCCATACCTTATGTAGCCCATCATCATTTTACTAAACAATAATCATCGTCATCATCATCCTTCCTTAAATCCCAGTCTAACCAGGGTCGGGATACGGATAGACTTTCTCCAGTCCTCTCTGTCCCACACCATAGCATCGGTCAATCCCCTATTTTTCATCCCCTCTTAATTACCGCATCTCACGTCAATTGTGGTCTACCTCTCTCTAGTTTAACATCCAGTTCTTCTCTCCAAACTCTCTCTACTACATCCTCATCTGCCTTTCTCACAATATGCCCATACCATCTCAATCTCGACTGAGCCATCCTATCCCCGATCCCCTCAACATTCAAATTCATCCTCACATATTTATATTCCATTCTGTTCCTCCTAGTTCTTCCATACATTATACCTAACATTCTCATTGCTGCCACACGAAAACTCTCGCAAACACGCAAAATAATATACAATATAATATGATAGTAAATAATTATAATATACAAGTTCTCTCTCTCTCTTAGTGCACTGCCTACTGACAGGTCCATGGTATATAGCGCCTTCACACATCTGTATCTTCTGTTTTCCTCGTCATGTCCACATACGAGTGGGTCTTTATATCATTTATAACACTCCTTTTGATATAACATTATTCTTGGGGGATTCTGCTTATGACGAGGTGGGCCCCTGGGCCTTCCTCAGCTGCGACTAACATTTACTGGACAGAGGCGTCATTCCCTGAGAAAACAATCCTGTTTACCCATGTTTAATATACAATATATGTAACAATATATAATATAATATATATGATATATAAAATCATCATCGTCATCCTCTCTTGAATCCCAGTTTAACCAGGGTCGGGATACAAATAGACTGTCTCAAATCTTCTCCAAAATGTATATATTTTATACATACATGTATATAATATTTATATATTATATAAATATTATATATAATAATATATATATATATATATATATATATATATATATATATATATATATACATATTATAGGCTACATATGTATAGTTTGTAGGCTTTGCCTCTCTACCTGAGTGGCGAGAAAGTTGCCGTACACATCCACAACGATATCATCATCCGTGGCTCCGCCCACAGCTCCAGTCTGACCCGCCCCCTCCTCCTCCTCTGAGTACTCCTCCTCCAGCTCTTCTTGCTCCGTCTGCTCCGCTCCAGCAGTGGATCGACGTCCTAGCTGTTTCCTCACGTCCACAGGGAGTTTGATTATAGCTCCGCTCACACGCTGTAGCTCCCGCACGTTCTTACCGCTCTTGCCGATTACCCGCCCGGCCGCAGAGTGGGGGACTGTGATGGTCGTCCTCAGCCTAACGTCCCCGTCAGGTCCAGCAAAGCCTTCCAGCTTCATCTTCTCGAATATGAAGTAGCTCGCCTGCAGGGTAGTTAATAATAATGATAATAATAATAAAGGTTTAACGTCCGTTTCCTCATCCAGGGATGATGTCAGGGGCGTCAATGAATTTAACCAGGAGTTATAGTGAAACGATCAACTGTGATTATGTCGACTATGACGATATCAAACGATCAATTATGTTGACATCTATCACTTTTAATACCACACGTTTAAGCAAACATTGACTGATAGTATTTAAAATGACTGCTAGTCCGAAAATGATTTATATTTGATTGATAATGCTGATTACTCTTGAATTCTAAACAGTAAACATTCATTGTATTGAAATGATCAACTATGTTGATATCTATCACTATTAATACCACATTTTTAATCCGTTAGGCATTTTATTTCATTTTCCTTATAACCAGTCCAGCGAATGTCCGAGATTTTACTCTCAGATCAGCGCGGCTGGGAGCCGAACCCGCGAGAGTTCAATTCACCTCAGGATCTGCCATGTAAAAGTTTGTAACGTTAACCACTGCGCTATTAAGACATTCAAAAGAATTGCCATTGATTGACGACACCGATTATGTGTGGTAATTGATTGAAAATACTTTTATTAATCCACTATTAATTGGCAATGGCTGAGAAATAACTGATACATTGATAGAGACTTATAATTGATGAACAAAGCTGATAACCGTTGATATTTGATTGATGAACATAGCTGATAACGGATGATAATTGTTTGATGAACAAAGCTGTTAGTGGCTGATAATTGATTGATGAACAGCTAATAACGGTTGATAATTGACTGATTGATTGATTCTAAGGGGAGAATAGTAGTGGTCATAGAAGATATAATGAAAGGGGAAAAGGCAGGGACAGGCCGAGATTATGTATGTTAGATGATTTAAAGACCCAGTCATATGTGGAAATGAAGAGGAAGGCGGAAGACAGAGAAGAGTGGATGCGCTATAAACCATGGACCTGCCAGTAAGCAGTGCACTAAGAGAGAGAGAGAGAGAGAGAGAATTTATTGATTGATTGATAGACTAACCCGCCAGCAGGCGTCAGAGTTACCAGTGATCGTTATCACTCTCTCATCAGCTGGTCTCTGGTCCTCCCTCCTACTTTCCACCTACCCAGTCAATCAATCAATCAATCAATCAATCAATCAATCATCTCAAGCAGACTCTCCGCAGAGAAGCAATAACTGATTGATTTATATTGTTTTAGTTTTTATTTCATTGCATTCTTATGACTTCCCTAACTTCATCTCTGGTATCAGTGAAGACACTTGTATATATCTCGGGTACAGTTGATAAGGAAATATCAACTGTAGCCGAGAAGGAATTAAGAAGAGCTTGATAGGACACATTCTTACAGGGGAATGGAAAGGAAAGGAAGGAAAGGGAAGCAAAGGCAGACCGAAATTAGGAATGTTTATTGATGTAAAGATCTATTCATAAAGAAAAAATATGAAAGAGCAGGAAGAGAACGGGCGCTATATACCATGGTTCTGCGGTGGGCAGTGCACTGAGAGTGAGAAGGAGAGAGAGAGACAGACAGACAGACAGACACAGACAGACCGTTACAGTGGCATTAGAGTCTCGAATGATGCGTTTGATATTTGAACCACCGGCGCCAATCACCGCACCCACTGCGAAATTAGGAATACTAATGTGGCACTGCTCGGTCCTGCCTGTGGACCCCTGGGCCCTGAACTGGCCGTAGGGCTCATCGGCGTACGGTTGAAGCCGAATGGATGCCGGCTCCTGCAAAAATCCCAGATTTTAATGTTAAAGAAAAGTTCACAAATAAAAACTTTATATCTTTTCCTTGATAGTATGTTAAGCATAATGTTAGGCTTAGTAAACAAAGCGAATTTCTGAATGAGCAAAATTATTGTAGAGCTTTCGAGAGTTACAGTGGCCACACACGGTCAGATTGCCATCAAACTCATCTGTTCAGATATCTGTTCAGATATCTGAACAGATAAATTTGATCGTGTGTGGCCGCGTCAGATTTGAAAACTGACGAGAGAACTGATGACCTAGTTTCGCCACACACGATCAAATTTAACTGATCCAACGTATCTGAACAGATATCTGTTCCGATATCTGAACAGATAAATTTGATCGTGTGTGAGCAAAAACGGATGGGAAAACTGACGAGTGTGAGTTTTCAAAACTGATGGAAAAACCATCAAACTCATCTGAACAGATATCTGTTCAGATAAATTTGATCGTGTGTGGCCGCGTCAGTTTTCAGATCTGAAGACTTGTCCCGCCCACAAAGACTTTTGACGCACTTGTTGGCCTAAACTTATTTAAATTAGAGCATTCTAAATAGAAATTAGTTTCTTAATTGAGTAATTAAAATAAAAGTATTATAAATCACAAAGATGCTTTTGACATATAGAGATAAGCGTTACCGAATTAAATATCATTATTAAATTTCAATATTGATTTTAATATAAATTGAATGACTAGTGGTGCAGTGATAAAGAGCTCGACTCTAGAACGAGAGGTCGCGAGTACGGGACTGCGTTGCGACGTGAAAAATAAAAATATTGTCGTGCAAACGTTATATACGCGAAATCGATATATATATATATATATATATATATATATATATATACGAGCCCTTAATGTTCAATTTCCTATCTAGACCCTTTCGTTTCGACCCCGAGTAGGGATATACGAGATGCTAAACGGCTTTTTTAATTTTGATATTAAACACCTTCGCTAAACAAATTAAAATTTTATAAATAAAGAATAATAATTTTGTTTATAGTCAATCTCTATATTTCTCAATAATAAAACTGTCATGCGCTATTATACAGTGTTTCACAATCTCCCGCGATAATGACACTTCAGAAACAGACCGTTTGGCGGGATTTAGCGCATTTGGTTAGTAGCGCGTCAATTATAGAAGTTAAGCTAAACTAAAAGTGGCCACACACGATCAAATTTATCTGAACAGATATCTGATCAGATATCTGTCAGTTAAATTTGACCGTGTGTGGGTTCCGTCAAATTTATCTGAACAGATATCTGTTCAGATAAATTTGATCGTGTGTGGCCACTTTTAGTTTAATTAGCTAGGTTAGTTAGCATTAGTTAGTTAGTTATTAATCGTGATAAGTGAGAATAATTCTCTTGATAAAGTTGAAAACAGTTGAGAATAAGCAAAGAGAAGGTGACACTAGTGTATTACATAATGATGCGATCAGTTGATCGATGGAGAGCTATTTACTAATTGTGACTGTTCAACGGACGAAAATATGCAGTAAATTTGTCATAGAATAGAACACTCGCTTCCTCTTGTGGTCTCTGTGTACTCAGTCGTCATTGTGTGATGCTTTGGCGCCTATTTGTGTAGTGTCTGCAAGGGACGTCCCTTACATTGCCTTATGGCGAGAAACCGGACGTTAAATTCTTATTGATTGATTGATTAATTGACCAGCGAGATGAGAAGAGAGAGAGCGAGAGAGATAAAGCGAGAGAAAAGAGAGAAAGAGAGAGACTGTAAGAGATACCATTTAAGTTTAGCCATTTATTTCGCTTTATTTAAATTAAGTACAAATATATTTACATAAATATTCGAACTTCAATACTTCCATTTTCGTAAATAAAATTATTTATCTGCAGCGCCCAAGATTTTATTTTTAACTCTACATTTTTAAGAATTAAGCGATAAGAATACCGCTAGGTTATATATATATACGAGGTACTATACCTGTATATTTTAATATCTAAGCAAGAATTAATTAGCACAAGTTGTGCCAATTATAGCGGCATTATTTCTATAGTTCTCTGATACAGGAAGAAACACGTAAAAATGCACAAACATTTTCTGTTATAAACATCATTATTGGTAAGCAGACTTACTTGAATATGTAAGCTTATACACAAGCATTCACATTTTTAAGAAAAAAAGTATATTATGTTAGTTATAAAATTTACTCCATGGTATTTCATTGATATAAAAAGTATTTGCAAATATATATTTCCGAACAATTGCAAGTGTTGCATATAGGCGATTAAGCAAGAATCTATAAAGGCAACGGGAATCTACAATTTTGAAACTATGTTTTTTCCAAGCTATAGGCTGCATACGATATGGATAAACCATATAGCCTTTTGTGAAGGAAATAACTTTTGCTCTATGGAGTGTGAAAGTACTAATATGAACATTGAATCTGCCACTTGCCACATACACAGACAGATAGGCTAATAGTGAATCTAATATAAATGGCATAACGCCACACTAAACTTAGCAGTCACCGTGTGGTGCCTTGGCGTCTGTTGATGTAGAGTCTGCAATAGACGTCCCTGACATTGCCTTATGGCGAGAAACAGGAATCGTTGAAGTCTTATTGAGCTATTGACAGTTAGATTTATAGACTTTTAAGCTGAAAGTGTAAAACACTTAACATACAACTCACTTAACTTGGTATTTACCGAAAAACAATTAAGATAGGCAGACTATAAGATACTCCAAGCTGTTGATTAGGCTTAGTCTTTATATTATGTTCATCATTTGCAAATTGTATACCAATTTCCGAAGCTTAGGCGCTCACCAACCCAATGCACTTTCTGAAGTTGTTCTTTCGAATACTTTAGTGCTTTGTCGTCCATTACGACACGTACAGTCCACGGTTGGTCTGTTTTTCAGCAACCCGGACACAACACGGATATACGTAAATTATATCAAATAAGACTAATCACAAGACCGTGGACTTACAGAATGTTTCTCATACGATGCCCCCCTCGTCACCATGGATCTACGAGAACCATCGCCTCGACCTCCTCCACTCAAAGCTGCTCGTTCTTGTCGCCCGAGAGGTCTAGGGTCTGAGTATCTTCTTCCTAGTGAAGGCTAAGAAATACAATAGGAAGTTAATAATAATAATAAATAATAACCTCCGCCAATTTCTATAGCGGTGTCAAGGCCGGTGTCCGGTCTTCGAGACCGCTTTTCAGGTTCCTGGCAGTTAAGAACTCAAATCGAAAAACACCATCATAATGTGTAGGCCTACAATTGTAAAATTCTGAAGGCAACCTCAAGAAGCTTATAACGCCTAATTGAACATTATTAAAGAGTATTCACACAAAGAAACTAAACGATCGCCCAGGATTTAAGATTCCATGTTTAAACTTTTGGGTATTTTCATCAACTTTCGATTTGCTGGTCCTGAGAATTTCCCATATTTTAATCTATGAACGCAGTTCAACCGAAATGGAACGAAATACAGAACAATTAACGACAAGAGTTTATATTACGAGAACACGACGTTACCTGAGAGTGTACACACTGAGCTATTGACACTTTATACACAGGTACATCTAAATGTCCATTTCTGCTTAAACTTTCCTTCAAGACGTCAGGTGTACCGGAGTAACCTGAAAGTGAATATCCGAGATTTTACTCTCTGATCATCTCTACTATAATATGCTATATGTATTGAGCCTTGTAATAAGTAATGAGTCATGTAATATGTATCAAGTCTTGTAATATGTAGTAACTCCTGGAATACGTAATAAGTCCTGTAAAATATAAGTCCTATAAAATATAAGTCCTGTAAAATATAAGTCCTATAAAATATAAGTCCTGTAGAATATAAGTCCTGTAAAATGTCATGAGTCATGTAATATGTATTAAGTACTGTAAATTATAAGTCCTGTAATACATAGTAAGTTCTGTAATATGTAATAAGTCCTGTAATATGTAATAAGTCCTGTAATATGTAAAGAGTCCCTTAATATGTATTGAGTCGCATAATATATATATATTATGAGACTTATAATATATAACAAGTCCTGTAATATGTAATATAAGTCCTGTAATATGTAATATATGTCCTGTAATATGTAATATATGTCCTGTAATATGTAATGATTCCTCTAATAGATAATAAATCCTGTAAAAATATTATAAGTCCTCTAATATGTAATACGTATTCCTCACCAGACTATGCACATCTCTCTCATGACTCTCCCTGAGTTTGCTGGACACGAGAGCCTCCACTCGACAAATCGCCTCCACCGAGCCTCGAACTGCGATCACTCGGTCAGGATACAAGGCTGCTAGCTCCTGAACACTGCACACAATTGATCGTCAAATAAAGCTGTTTAAAATATACCAGTCCTGATGTATTCTCTGGACTGATTTTTGGATTTTGTAATTTACACCATTTTGGACCTTCCTTTTGTTCGCCGGCTGGATTTTATTTCAATAGTGTTCGATGTTGTCATTGATGGCTGTAGCACTCTAATTGTTGTTATGTTATTCTTGCATTTCTCACTAATTCCGGAACGCTAAGATAACGCGGTCCAGTGGTTTAGAAAAACCTTTATTAACTATCCGCACTTTGTTATACATGTATGTATTAAATCATAGTACTAAGCTATCAATCTCTCAATGGGCTCCTTGCGTGTGTCCATATCGTTCAACTATCGTGGCTTTTGTTATTCTCCTGCCTAATTTGATATTATCATTTTTGATATTATCCTGCGCCCCCTCAATGTATGAGCAGTGCTGAACGGCTGGTAGCTTTGTGATGGAAAATGATAACTCTAGTGTGTCGAGCTGTTGTGAAGAAAAGCATTGTGCCTCATTGACGTTAAACACGCAAACTAATAATAATAAGAATAATAATAACAAAAAATAATAAATAAGATCGGATTTTAAAACAATAAAATAGGATTTTTATAGAAACATGCACGTTGAATCCGAAAATTCACACAGAACAACGAGAGAGAGACAGAGATGGAGAGACAGAGAGAGAGAGAGAGAGAGAGAGAGGAAGAGAGAGTGAGAGAGAGAAAGAGTGAGAGAGAGAGATAGAAATAAATAAATAAAGACAAAAGTTAAAAGAGTAGGACATTACTTAGAAATGGTAATTCTCGTATCAGTGTCCTCCCTGATCTGTTTGATGGCTCTGCCCTCACGTCCTATCACCCGTCCACAGTATCTGTCATCTACCAGCATCTTCAGTACCACGTCTCTACATCAATCAATCAATCAATCAATCGATCTATCAATCAATCAATCAATCAATCAGTCGATAAATCAATCAATCCAACATCTTTAAAGTTGGAAAAGCTAAGGTTAAAGTCAGTTTCCTCACACGAAACCTATGTCAGTGACGGGCGAACCCAGGATTTGAACCCGTACCACCGAGAAAGAGAGAGAGAGCGAAAAAGAGAGAAAGAGAGAGAGAGAGATAGAGAGAAAAGAAATAGAAAGAGAGAGAGACTAACCCGTGGGCGGAGCTAGCAGCCTCCTGCTCCATGACTGACAGGATCTCCCTACAGGCTCTGGAACACTGATCCGGTGATCCGTGTATGGATATCATCTATGACAACATCGAGCATAGAGCTGAGAAATATTAAATCATTTAACAATGCACATTATGCGGTACACAAGTAAAACAACAATTACATAGTTTGTGTGTGTCATTGCCTTTTAAATTCTGAAATGAATTTTACATCATCTCTCTCTCTCTCTTAGTGCACTGCCTACTGGCAGGTCCATGGTATACAACGCTTCCACTCATCTCTATCTTCCGTTCTCCTCTTTATGTCCACATACGAGTGGATCGTTAAATCATCTATAACATTTCCTTTGATTTATCATTACTCTTGGGGGATGCTGATTATAACGAGGTGGGTCCCCTGTGCCTTCCTCAGCTTCGACTAACATTTAATGGGCAGTGGCGTCATTCCCTGAGAACACTATCCTGTCTACCCAGCAGGAATGTTTTTTGCATTATACGGAGATAATGTTAACCTAGTATTAAGTCAAATTACTATTAGCGCATATATAATAACTATCATTAAAATTAATACATAATATTATAATAGTAATATATATAATTAGCTAGTAATAATGCTAATATTAGTATCAATATCTAACATGAACAAATATTAATAATATTAGTATTAATGCATAATATTCATGAAGCGGGAGATGAGTGGAGGCGTTATATACCATGGACCTGGCAGTACGCAGTGCACTAGGAGAGAGAAAGAAAGAGATATAATAGTATCTACGTGTAGTACTAATATTTTTAGCATTAATTCAAAAAACTTCCTTTTAGCGTGCCGGTAAACCCTATTTGGGGTCGACACGGAGTGGTCTAGATAGAAAATTGCTAGTATTAATAAATAATATTAACTAATATTAATATTATTAGAACTAGCACGTAAAATTATCTCATAAATTATCGTATAAATAGTATTAGAAGGTTAATCATTTTTTCCGCATTTGTTCGGCGGAAAATTTGAGAAATATTTATATTTAAATAAAAATTAAAGAAATGGAAACCTTTTCTACTAGGCCAGTGTTATCTTTGCCGTGTATGTCAATTCTGCAGAAATAACAAAAACTAATTTGAACCATATCATCATCATATAAAGATAACAAGAAATAAAAACAGACTATGACAATACAATATCATACAGTACATTACAATGCACTGCAATACAATCTCTCTTTCTCTGGTGCTCTGCCAAGCGGCAGGTCCAAGATACATATTCGTACTCACATGCTGCTTTCATGCTCTATGAAGAGCACAATATCGATTAACGAGTCAATCCCTTCACAAAAATCTATTCTGTCATTCATAACTCTTCAAGCCTATAGCTCTGCTATAGTATGGCTTCGGAGGTGGTTTCCCGTTGCCTTCTTCAGTCCTTACTCAGTCGCCTCTTACGTCCAGTGCAGTTTATGATTGGTCTATTCTTCAGTGTCCCGGGCCTAACGCGGGAATGCAATGCAATACAGTAAAGATATAGACTTACATAGTATAATACTAAATATCGAAACGACACGATACAGTGAAATACTTTTCATCATACAAAATGATACAATACAATAAATTAAAATAATAATAAAATGTGCAATAAATTGTCATGTAGTGAAATGCAATACATTGTCATGTAGTGAAATGCAATACATTGTCATGTAGTGAAATGCAATACATTGTCATGTAGTGAAATGCAATACATTGTCATGTACTGAAATGCAATACATTGTCATGTAGTGAAATGCAATAAATTGTCATGTAGTGAAATGCAGTACATTGTCATGTAGTGAAATGCAATACACTGTCATGTACTGAAATGCAATACACTGTCATGTAGTGAAATGCAATACATTGTCATGTAGTGAAATGCAATACATTGTCATGTAGTGAAATGCAATACATTGTCATGTAGTGAAATGCAGTACATTGTCATGTAGTGAAATGCAGTACTGCGTGTGTCACACTGCAAAATTCAATACATTATATTTCATAATATAATACAACGCAGTACAATGCAAAGTTAAATGTGCATAACAAATTTAAATTAGGTGCAATAAATCTGATATAGCCGGAATAAACAACCGAAAGGTAAAACAAGTGAAAAAACTCCAATCATTCAATCCGTAAATATGAGCATTACAGAGATGGTTGATTTAGAATCAGGTTTTAGTTCAGTAAACAGTTTCTATCTTTATTTAGAGTCATGTTTATTCAATTAATAACAGTAGTCATTTAATAATTCTATGATATCCTATGAAATGTTTAAATTTAAATTTATCATATGGCTATAATAAGGTTACGAATTAACTTTATCTCACTCACTAGCGGCTGGAGCCAGTGACGATGATGATGTAATATTCAACCACGGATCAGTATGCGCGGGGTTCAAATCCTGGGCTAGTCCGTCACTGACATCGCTTTCGAGTTAGGAAACTGACGTTAACCTTTACCAGTCAATTATCATTTATCCTTTGCATATCTGGTGTAAATGCGCATGGGATTCGAACCCACGGCTTTTTTTGCATGTTGCTTCGCTATTAAGTAAAGCAATTGATCGATAAAAAAATTAAATCACACACACGTATTTGTATATAAACTGTACGTACTTAATTAGTTTTACTGAATTTCAAAATAGCATAACAAATACGGCTTATTACGGCTTATTACGGCTTGCTACGGCTAAGTAAATAGCTAAAGCAGACGTAAGTGCGGTATTGGTGTTGGATTAAATTACTATGTAAAACGTGTAAATGTGTAAACATCATGAATAGTGTTAATTTGTATCATAAAGAACTTTTCAACACGGCTTATTCAGAAAGTAAATGAAAGTGGAACAATGACGCAAACAGTTCTGCTTATTTTGATGCGGCTTTTCTCTTTAAGATGTTCAACAAGTTTACATGTCGCTTATTTACAAGTCACGAAAATTATCTTGTTTCTCGATTTTCTAAGAAATTCGGACATTATGAGGAATTCGTGCCACGACTGTTATAGAAAAGATTCCTGAGTAATGATGTGTGTGGGGATTAGTAGTGGATTTGTGGCTGAATAAAAGTGAATCGCTGATGAAATCCTACTTATAAATATGAATGAATTAGAAATTTCAACGAAAAAGAAAAAGTATTTAATTGTGACGACAGCGTTTTGAGATCGTTGAGTAGATCCAAGAAAATAGCAATGTCCCTCTCTCTCTCTCGGTCTCTTTCTCTCGGTCTCTCTCTCTCTCTCTCTCGGTCTCTCTCTCTCTCGGTCTCTCTCTCTCTCTCTCTCTCTCTCTGCGGTCTCTCTCCCTCTCTCTCTCGGTCTCTCTCTATTACTGTATAGTAGCCTATATATGGTCCACCATAGGCCTACATACATGTATTATGTATTATGAAGGAGTTTAATAACATAACAGTTTCTGTTTAGTCATTTCAGAGATTAGGACTTTGTACGAGATCGTAAATAGGTAGGCACAACGAATTGATATATCTCTCTCTCTTTCTTTATTTCATTCACTCTCTCTAACTCTCTCTCTCTCTCTCTCTCTCTCTCTCTCTCTCTCTTCCCTCCCTGTTTTTCTCTCTAGCTCTCACTCTCTCTCTATCACACACGCAAACTCTCCCTCACTTTATCTCTCTCTCTCCTCTCTCTCTCTCTCTCTCTCTCTCTCTCTGTCTCAGTCACTATTCAATCACATACTTTAGCTCCATGGCACAAATTCCTACCAGCTCTGATATAAACATAAACGGGCGCTTCGTTGATTTCGATTATAGGGCAATCTCATACGAGTTAATATCCATGGGCCTAACCCACTTCAACTTGCTGGGAAAATATTCCGCAATGCATGGTGCTTTTGTGTAAACCATTAATTCTAAAAACTACTCTAACCTTGCAAATAAACATAATTAATTCAATGAATTGCATTCGAGGTTATTTTTTCTTTTCCTTCTCATCTGGTCTGATTTAGAATTGTGATATGAAGTGTTTTTTGTCTACCCCTACCCTAACTATAACACCAACCCAAACCCTAAACCTAGCTCAACCCTAACCCTAACCCCAAAACTAACCCTAACCATAACACTAACCCCAACATACCCTAAGCTAACCCTAACCCAAACCTAACACTAACCTAACCCTCCCCTAACCCTCCACTAACCCTAACCTAACATAACCCAAAACCTAACCTTAGTTGGTTAGAAAATAGACTCCTATACGCGTATGTACATAGGGGTCTATGATTAGAATTTGTCCTGTAGAAATGCGATAATTTTTATGGAAGCAGCATGCATAACTCTCTTATACGATAATATAGTTTGACTATACATAAAGCATTGCTTTACAATATAAATATAGCATTGCATAATAAATATAACATTGCATAATATATATAGCAGTGCATAATAAATATAGCAGTGCAAAATAAATATAGCATTGCACAATAAATATAGCAGTGCAAAATAAATATAGCATTGCAAAATAAATATAGCATTGCAAAATTATTTTCCTGAACCTACGGACCCTATTATTTCATCTCAAAGAGAAACTGCGCAGTTGTGTGATGTCTAGATGCGAAATACAAGTTGGATACTATTGAAGTAATCTTTCATAGCTAAAAAAAGAACACTGCAGATATTTGAGATAATTTAGTGACCCATGATTAGTGTAAGATTGTCAGATATACAGCACGTCACAGGATCTAAAGCTAAGGTAAAGCTAAGGTTAACTTCAGTAAACTATACAAACTACAACTATCTCAAACTATACAATTTAGTTGCAGTTAAATCTGCGACATTTAATTTCTTGAAATCTTTACAAGATGGCGGAAATTAAAAAAGTGGCCCCATTAAACAACTATTCCTTTACACCCCCTACTCGTTTTCAATGCTCTGTACCACAACCATTCATTGAAATTCTCAACAGGCCTCAGGGAGTTGAAAATTCTTTCCTAGAACCACCATAATTGTGATGATTTGAAAAAGTTCTGCAACCATCACATTATAGAAGCTGTTTTAAGAATTAATCCTGTTTTATATAAATTTGACACAATTAGTTTATCATTCCAATATAAAATTAAATTTAAAATTTTGGCTCTTGGATTAAACATTGATGCGCACCATTGAAAGTCGCAAATACTTTCCAATTAACTCTCACACACAATTATAAATGCCAACCTGCGGTGTGTCTGTTAGAATTGCAACGGGATTTGATTCGATGAAATAGAATAGAGAGAGTTGAAGTAATCCAGTAACCCTGAATTCGCTCAATTAATCAAAATAACCACAACGCAGAGAATGAGCTAAGAGTGGGCGTGTTTTATCTTAAGTGGGCGTGTTTAACCAGCGTAACCTCTGCTCAAAATACCAGAGTGGAAGTGGTTATTGGTAGAAGATTGTCGCATTTAACCATGGCACCTAGCAAACATTCTTACTTAGATACATGTAGGAGTGGTCTATCCAATGCTCATCTTACTTATAGTGCTAAATGTACTTACAATGATTGTATTTTATCATATCATAACTTAATGTATTTTATTGTATTGCACTGTATTGCATTTCATTATATAGTATCATTGTACTATAGATTTTATTGTATTTTCGTATTGGCTTTCATTGTAATTTCGACTGTACTTTATTGTAGTGCCATGTATTGCATTTCATCATATCATATCGGATTGTATCTAATGATCATATTGTGTATTATGACATCGCATTGTATTGCATGTATTGCATTGCATTGTATGTAACAACAAAAGAATCAGAGAGCTACTGTCGTGCATGACAACATTGAGCACTAAGAGTATATGACTTGTAGGTGCTCACCTCGCCCTGCTGTTTGCTGTGATGTTACGTATTGTTTGGCCCTTCCTGCCGATGATGGCGCCTATGAACTCACTGGGTACGAGAATCCTGCACAGTAGAAAACACCAGCAATAGAGGTCATCATGGGCAGGATAGTAGAGGATGTGTGTAGACAGGAGAGCAAAGAGTATGGGTAAAAGGATAATAAAGGATATTGCAAACAGGAAGGCCCAAGGGCCCACCTCATCATAAGCAGAATCCCCCAAGAATAATGTTATATCATGTTGGATGATTTAACAATCCACTCGTATGTGGAAATGAAGAGGAAGGCGGAAGACAGAGAAGAGTGGAGGCGTTATATACCATGGAACTGCCAGTGGGCAATGCACTAAAGAGAGAGAGTTGATAAAAACTATAGAAAACATCAAAATATATCATCATAGAGTTGATTGAAACTGTAGAGTTATAAAGTTAGACATTTGAAGCACAAAAGGAGCAATTTTAGAGCATTGATATGGTAAATAATTAGATCATTATAAAGATACACAATTAGAGCATTAATGGAATACACAACTAGAGCAATGATAATATAAACAATTAGAGCAATGATAATGTAACAAATTAGAGCATTGATAAGGTAAACAATTAGATCATTGATAATGTAAACAATTAGAGCATTGATAAGGTAAACAATTAGAGCATTGATAATGTAAACAATTAGAGCATTGATAAGGTAAACAATTAGATCATTGATAATGTAAACAATTAGAGCATTGATAAGGCAAACAATTAGATCATTGATACACTCACATTGATGCACTCACATTAAGAATATTAGCGATTGCTCTGTGCTATTCGGTGGCTGAATACTGCTGTCCATCATGGGAACGTTCGCCTCATACAAAACTCATCGATGCGCGTCTCAATGACTCAATGCGCATAGTTTCTGGGACAATCAAATCAATCCCAACGCCCTGGCTCCCAGTTCTTTGTAACATACTGCCCCCTCATATCCGTCGTAAGGAGATAACCACAAATAACTGCAAAGGGTCCGTGAAAATCATCCTCCCGTTATTACTGCACTTGTCTAATCCTCCTCCGAAGAGACTCAAATCTCGATATCCTGTTTGGGAGATGCTGCAGCAATGTGATCCCTTGGCGTCTCTGTCCCAGTGGAGATTAGAGTGGTCAGTCGCTGAAGTTAGAAACCACCATCTGGTTCAGGATCCGTCTCAAGCGCTACCAGGAATGAATCTCTGCAGAGGAAGTTGGTGCCATTTGAATCGTTTCCGTACGGGTCATGGTAGATGCAGAGAAAGTGAGTTTCGCTGAGGTATCTGTGATTCACCGCTTTACGACTGCGGCCAATCGCAAAACATGAAACATATCGTTGAGGAGTGACCTCTAACCCGCCTACCGGGTGGACTGTCTACGCTAAGTTGCCTTACAAGTGAAGAAACTATCTGGATTAACGCATATGCTAAATAAATAATTGATTGATTATTATGATCAACCTGAGAGGTAGAGGGGGTGACTGAGAACTGAGCTGTAGTGAGGTGGCTTCTGATGTAGCAGTGTCAGCGTCAACATAGTAGTCAGCCTGTCAACAGAGTCAACAAGATAAACAGCGTCAACATAGTAGTCAGCCTGTCAACAGAGTCAACAAGATAAACAGCGTCAACATAGTAGTCAGCCTGTCAACAGAGTCAACAAGATAAACAGCGCCAACATAATATTCAGCCTGTCAACAGAGTCAATAAGATAAACAGCGTCAACATAGTAATCAGCCTGTCAACAGAGTTAACAAGATAAACAGCGTCAACATAGTAGTAAGCCTGTCAACAGAGTTAACAAGATAAACAGCGTCAACATAGTAGTAAGCCTGTCAACAGAGTTAACAAGATAAACAGCGTCAACATAGTAGTAAGCCTGTCAACAGAGTCAACAAGATAAACAGCGTCAACATAGTAGTAAGCCTGTCAACAGAGTCAACAAGATAAACAGCGCCAACATAGTAGTCAGCCGGTCAACAGAGTCAACAAGTAAATATATACTGTTAACATATAACATATTATGACTTCAGATTTCTGGAACTTAAACCCGATTACTTTTTTGTAGAATTTAGTGCTCGATGCTGTCATTGATGACAGCAGCTTTCCGTTATCATAAAGCTGCTAAAGCTAAGGTTAACGTCAGTTTCCTCACTCGAAAGCGATGTCAGTGATGGGCTAGCCAAGGATTTGAACCCCGCACATACTGATAAGCGGTAGAATATTACTGACTTCGCCGCTGACTCCAGCCATTAAATAAGCAGACATTAAAATGAGGTGATACTAAAGTCTATCGTCTAAATCGACTCTTTACGACTGAATTATTAATAGCATGATAGCCTCCAAGTCTAGTCGAAATTCTTCTTAATTTTTAATGAAAAAAAACTTCGTCTAAGTCTGCAATACTATTGCGCAAGCATTAAGTGAAATGAAGTCTGGATATACAACTTCATGATTTCAATATTAGACAGCTGAAGAAAGGTTTCATCTTAATTGGTTTGAATCATTTGTTACTACAGTTTGAGTGTCAAAAATGTACAAATATTAGACAAAATTTGCTTCAAATTGTCATTCCATTTTTACAAGTAGCGCCTGGAGTAATGCATTGTGTTGGGGTTCCAGGTAATGTAAATCACGCAGTTCCTGGGTTGAAGACCATTTATTTATAAACGATTTTCAGACGTTTTTCTTCATAATTTTTTATCTGCATCATAAAAACATTTTCCTAAAATTAATTAGCTCTTCTCGATTTGGTTTGCCAATATATTTGTCCAAGTGAATGTATGAATTTAGCAGGCAATTAAAAGATTTAATCTAATTAGGACTTATCGTGTGGTTAGGACTTGCCAGAGCATTTAAATACAATTAGGACCTTACCTTAATTATCTTTTAGAATCCTAAGAGGATTCTAAAAGATAATTGTAAGTTTACAATATGCAATATCAGGCAATTAGGAACTTTTCATGTAGTTTGGATTTTACCAGGCAATTTAGCATTTTTTCAGAAAATTAGCACTTTACAAGACAATTGGCACTTTAAAAAGCTAAAAGCTAAAAAGCTAAAGCTAAGGTTAACGTCAGTTTTCTCATTCGAAAGCGATGTCCGTGACGGGCGAGCCCAGGATTTGAACCCGCATCAACTGATCGGCGGTCGAGTATCTTAACGACTTCGCCACTGGCTCCAGCCAGTGGCGAAGCCAGCTAGCGTGCCAGCCAGCGGCTCCAGCCGCAGCCTTTATAAGAAAATTAGCATTTACAAGGCAATTAGCATTTTATCAGACAGTTAGGATTATACCATACAGGTTGTAAGTGCGGGACCTCTATAATCCAACATAATGTCCGTCTGTGTGTTATAATAAAATTATGTCAGTGACGGGGGAACTCTGGATGTGAATCTAGACCCAACTGTTCCGCAGTTGAACAAATTGTCAACAAGCCACCGACTCAGACCCTCAGCCCAATTATGAATAATTTTATTTACAAAGCATACTGTAAGTTAAATGATTTAAAGACCCACTCGTATGTAGACATGAAGATGAAAGCGGAAGACAGAGAAGTGTGGAGGCGATATAAACCATTGATCTGCCAGTAGGCAGTGCAACTAAGAGAGAGAAACTGTAAGTTATTCTATCAAACATCTGAACAAAATTAATGAAAGTTGAGCAACTCTTGGAAGCTTATTACTAGAAACCATTCGGCTGCTGTTAATTTCTTAGACGTTTTCAGAAAACTTCTAATTTCGTCAATTTCTAGTTGACTCGTGTATTAGTAACTCTATATCCCAGGAAGGCTGCACTTGAGACGTACTAACGAGTTAACTCAAGAACCGTGACTTTCTGTTTAACAATAAACCTCCTTAAGCCTCCAGGGTACTAAAGTAAGCGTCTGAGCCTAACGTTAAGATAGACTTAACGTTAATGTCGCCGATCTATCCAATCTACACCTCGGTCAACTTACTAAGTGTAGGCTCAACCTACTCTACATCTGCTTTTCGAGGAATTCAGTAAACACAAGCAGCTTTCGATGTGTCAATTCTTCATTTTACAAATCCAAAAAGTTGAGTCAGCTATATCGTTGTTGAGTTTGGTCGCTGCCTCCTAACTCTATTATTTCATCTCCGCGGTCATCTAGAGTTCACAAAATGGGCGCTAAACTGATACCATAAGCTTAATTTTGTAGTGATGTAGTACATATCGGCTAGGGTGTTAGCTAATGAATCAATCCTGGATTCAACACTCAGGTTCAGTCAGTAGACACTATATTTCCTCTAGGACCCTTGAAAGGTTAATTATGTATCTGAGCTTGCTGTCAATTGGCGCTATCAACGGAAAAGCTACGATTAATCATTGAAAGTCTCGAAGACCTGACATCGGCCATGACACGACTATAGAAAGAGAAACTTACGCTGAGAACAGAACCGGTGTATTCGTATCCGTTAAGTCTTGGTATTGCGCTGAACAGGCAAACACAACGACGTGTACAGTGTGGTATAGAATGAGTACGATACAATAGCAATACAGTGTGGTATAGTATGAGTACAATACAATAGCAATACAGTGTGGCATAGTATTAGTACCATACAATAGTAATACAGTGTGGTATAGTATTAGTACAATACAATAGCAATACAGTGTGGTATAGTATGAGTACAATACAATAGCAATACAGTGTGGTATAGTATTAGTACCATACAATAGCAATACAGTGTGGTATAGTATGAGTACAATACAATAGCAATACAGTGTGGCATAGTATTAGTACCATACAATAGCAATACAGTGTGGTATAGTATTAGTACCATACAATAGCAATACAGTGTGGCATAGTATTAGTACCATACAATAGCAATACAGTGTGGCATAGTATTAGTACCATACAATAGCAATACAGTGTGGCATAGTATTAGTACCATACAATAGCAATACAGTGTGGCATAGTATTAGTACCATACAATAGCAATACAGTGTGTCATAGTATTAGTACCATACAATAGCAATACAGTGTGGTATAGTATTAGTACCATACAATAGCAATACAGTGTGGCATAGTATTAGTACCATACAATAGCAATACAGTGTGGCATAGTATTAGTACCATACAATAGCAATACAGTGTGGCATAGTATTAGTACCATACAATAGCAATACAGTGTGGTATAGTATTAGTACCATACAATAGCAATACAGTGTGGTATAGTATTAGTACCATACAATAGCAATACAGTGTGGCATAGTATTAGTACCATACAATAGCAATACAGTGTGGCATAGTATTAGTACCATACAATAGCAATACAGTGTGGCATAGTATTAGTACCATACAATAGCAATACAGTGTGGTATAGTATTAGTACCATACAATAGCAATACAGTGTGGTATAGTATTAGTACCATACAATAGCAATACAGTGTGGCATAGTATTAGTACCATACAATAGCAATACAGTGTGGCATAGTATTAGTACCATACAATAGCAATGAAGAACATATGGAAATGCAACAAAATGCATGATAGAGTGCAATATTTGATTTTAATTCTATTATATTATGCTGTATTTAATTATATTAAAATAATTATTATTTAATTATACTATTTTATTAAATTTTCTTAAAATTATAATTATGTTACAGATTCCAACAGAAGAAGAACAAACAAATGTTAATTTTCTATATAGATTTGTTCATTCTTATATGAATTCATTATAATCTTATTTTTTGTTAACTACATTATATTTAATATTTTATCACTATTAACGTCACATTTCTGCAGCAGTCACTTACCTCTGCGCCTCCTCTGAAGTAGAGTATTCCACCACCCCAAGAAATTCAGCGTCCGTATCGACTGCAGCATACAACACCATGTCATACAGAGATAGGATCATGTAACTAAATGATCATACAGTGATATGATCACACAGAGATTTGATCATACAATCATATCACACAGCCATATGATCATAGAGTGATAACAGTGCAGTCCTACCATCAGAATACTATCAGCGAATACTATTAGTTAGCTTATCATATAGTGAGCACTTAAAATCCTTCATTACGTTTAAAGCCAGTACAAACTAAAAGTTAAGATCTTGTTATATATATTTTGAAATATTGTAAAATAAGGTTTTAAAATTAGAACCAATATTTCTAAAATTTTATTTATTTCGTTTGTACATTTACATCAGTGTATTAATTAATTAGTTAATTGAAGCTCACCTGTAAATAAAGCAAGGACACTGAAGCTGTTTTAATACTTATTTATTTAATACATATAACAATTTAACGAATACCTATTTCACAGCTAATAACAGAACCGAAAGTTGAGGCTAAAGAGAGGAGTTGAGCTTGAGAAATATCTGTGGGTAGATTTAGTATCTGCACCTTGTTACTCTGTCTAAAATACGATCAAATACAATGGGATGTAATGCAATAAAAAATACACTGAAACGCAATAAGATATATTGCATGTCATATATATTGGATTAGACATACTGGAATGGATATCGGATTGGATTTATTGAATGAGATATATTGCATTTGATATACTGCTTTATATATACTGCATTGGATATTGGATTAGATATTGGATTGGATTGGATATATAGATATATTTGCATTAGACATATTGCATTAGATATATTGCATTAGATATATTGCATTAGATATATTGCATTAGATATTTTGCATTAGATATATTGGATTGGATATTGGATTGGATTGGATATATTTATATATTGCATTAGATATATTGGATTGGATATATTGCATGGGAAATAATCCAGTGCAGTCCAGCGCAGTACAATGCCATGCAATACAATGCAATGCAATGCAGCGTAATACAACATAGTGCAATACAATACAGAGCAATATAGTACAGTATAGTGCAGTGTACTGCCGTTCTTTATGATAATACGATATAACGGAATGCAAGACAACCAAATACAACAAGAGAAGCACTCGAGTAAACGCAACGTAATTCATGTCACAATTACTGTGGTTGTATAGCATACCTTACAAGGATAAGTATGCTATAAATGCACCTAGTTGTATCTTTATTTAAGACTTTACTATGCTCACAGAGTAATAAATTTACAGTATATATATATATATACAGTATATATATATATATATATATATATATATATATATATATATATATATATATAGTATTTTGGTTTTGTGACGTTTGCTATTATGTTTATTGTATTGTATATTGTTTTATCGTAAGTAATAGTTGTAAAATATAGAGCTGTGTTTGCATGATATACTCTATTAAATAGTTACAAACTATAAAGAGTTCCACAATCTGGAACTCTTTACCTGCTAATCTTCGCTCTTGCTTTTCTCTTTCAACTTTCTCTAGGAAGCTTAAGATTTACCTTTTCCCACCTTAGACATAATCAATCTATTCATTTTCTTCACAATCGACCATTTTTTGATCACCGGACTGGATTTCGTTTAGGACCTTACTTCTCCTCAGCACATTTCTTTTGCAGATTGGTCTGGGTGAATTGATCTGTAGTGTTTGTGCTGTGGGGACGTTACTGATATTATCGTTGAATGAGGAAACGGACGTTAAACATTTACTTTACCATTACTGTTAAATAAGATATCTAGCAACTAACAGTCTTTTAGAGATCGTAGAAGCTTCCACCTGCATGATCGACCCAAGCAGATTATAACCTGCAACACAAAGTAACATATTCATAACTTGTGTATTTCCAATAGGTAAAATAATAACAGGGAGTTTACTCCAAGCTATTCAGCATAAAACTGATATAAATTTAAAGCTAGTTTATCCAAAGGACAGACAATTCAGCTCCGTCAAGTTGGCTCCGCAACTTCTTCAAATAAATCTAATTAATCATCATCATCCCCTTCCCTTGAATCCCAGATTAACTAGTCTAACTTTAAACAAATCTAATTAATATGCCGAAAATTAGAGCTCAATTAGTGCTAATGTTTGCTGTAAGTCCAAAAATAGAGCTCACTCCATCGTGATATGCGTATGATAAATAAATAACATAACAAAAACTTACCATTCGTTTTAGAGTTTAATTTTTTAAAATTTATTTTTATTTATAGAAATTTGCACTGCGTTCGTTAGTTTTCTAGTTTTTAGGCTTTAGTTCTTTTAGTTTAGAAGAGAGAGAGAGAGAGAGAGAGAGAGAGAGAGAGAGAGAGAGAGAGAGAAAGAGAACTATGTTTATTTTCAGAAAACACTCAAATATGCAATTACACACTAAACCGCCAAATAGGTTATAAAAACTTATCTATTTGACCACTCATCATGCATACCAAAAATTCCAAAAAGCCTATAAGCTTTAGCTTTTAGAGTTCTTCATAACACGCGATGCTTACCGTTAAGCTCGTCGATTGACCGGTCGAAGTTTTGCCGATCAGGGAAGTCTACGAAGGCGTAGCCCCTCTTGATAACGACCGAGAGCGGAGAGAGCTGATGGTCCCTCAGGAGGTCTCTCAGAGTCTCCTCGGTCACCTCAGAGTCCAGGTTACCCATGTACACCCGATACATCCCCCCTTCTGGACCCCCGTCCCCCCTCCCTCCGTAGTTAACGTCAGCTTCGACTCCTCTAGACGACTTCTGATGATCTACTCGTTCGATGAGAGAGAGATGAGATATATTCAACAAATATATAATAATACTTGGATGAAGAAGTCTGTTCGATGAAGAAGTCTGTTAGACCAATCAGTTTGTTAGATCAACAAATCTGTTCGCTTCTACACCTGTTCACTTAACACTTTTGTTCGTTTAAACTGTTCCCACTGTTTGCACTTCTGTTGTACTCTACTAAGGATGTCACATGTATATACGCAATCTAATCACCTTGCACCTTCTCGAATCTCTCTGATCTTCCTATACTGGAACCGGCGATTAATTGTAACTTTTAGATGAAGCTAAATGAACTAAATATTTCGTCTATAGTACTGCAGCTAACTCTTTCTTCATTAATTTCAATTGTCCCACTGACGTAAGCAGTCAACAAAAAGCGCTCGTATGGCGGTAGATAGATAAACAGACCTGAAGTGGTTTTCCATTCAGTCGCCTCTATTTTCACCTCCAGTTCTAAACGCTACGGAGCAATACCATGTTAAGTTCATAGTTTCACGAATTGCAGTTTAAGTTTTCTTTAGATATATTCAAATAGAGAATCTACTGGTTCCTAGTGCGACGTATGTGGTATTCAGATGCGGCAGCCTGCAATTGTAATGTAAAACAACAATGAGATCTTTGAAATATTCCTGTTAAAAACACAATTTTAACAAACCGTTAATATTCTTAAAGCAAGAAAATTTATAGTTTATTTTAGATGTTTTACAAATAAATTAGAACCATATACGGCAACGCTACCCATAGGTCTAACAATATATTTATCTCATATCAAGTTACATAGCTGTGATTTAATGTGCACGTATTACTTAGGCAGCATTATTGTCGCATTTGTACAGAAGCTCAGGCTTATATCCTAAGCCGGACGAATTAATTTTTAAATAACTAAAATGACATCTCATTACTGCACTCTGATATTCGTACCAGTTATAAGTCTAATTTGACCACTTTATAACTAAAATATTATTTTAAAAGGCAGAGCTATTCTCCAGGATTACAATATAATTGTAAAGCATAACCTCTTCAAATCGCTCTTACTGAACTTTCAAAACTCAAATATCTGGAAATCATGAAATTTTTCTTAATTATCCAAAATGCCTAGAATTTCAGTTAAACAATTACTTTTAAAATTTATTTCTGTTTAATAACTTCTGCTAAGCGTCGAACAACTTTCGCTTGCTTCCATAGTGCTTAATATACACACAAAAACCCGCAGGTGTCAGATGTGAAGAAGAGGAAGGTCAGTGTTAGAGCATTTATATGATTACATTCAATTACACTCAAGATATAATTAGCGCGAAGCCATTCTCGGACTGAGCTAACTACAGCTTACTTATCCCAGGATTAGCGATTCTATTATATAACGGGCCGATACTTATCGGCCCGTTATATATCCCACGAAATGTTCGCGTCCTTCCAAATAGGCATGGCGACGAGATGGTAATAATATGACAAAATAGAAAGTTGAGCAGTAATTTCGTTTACACTTCAAGGAACTTTTGACTAATAATAGCAGCCTAATCCCACGTGAAGATGTTTTCACGAGGTCCTTGCTTAGAATTTATCTCGAGAGATCCTATGACGCTCGTATAGCGTTGAACAACAACAACACTCAAGGAGGTCGAACAGAAGTTGTTTGACATTTTAAACACACTCGCGAGTATAAGCTTTTTATAAAAAAAACGTTATATATATAGGCCTATATATATATATACATGTATATATATATATATATATATATATATATATATATATATATATATATATGTATATATATATGTATATATATGTATATATATATATACGCCGAATATATATATATATATATATATATATATATATATAAATTAGTGTATATACTGTATATATATATATATATATATATATATATATATATATATATATAATATAGTTTTTAAAAGTAAGTCAATTTAATAGAAACAACATTATAAGTTTCTTAAACAGAGGTGAATGCTCCTGTTGATTAAAAGTTTGTCTCATTTCGAGAAAGAAAGTAATTTAGAATCGCTCAAGAAGGTCAGCAACAATTTATTGCCAAATTTTCTTAGGATATACTTTGAAAAGAAAATGCGTCAGTCTCTCTACTGATTATATCTAAACTTACGCAAAGAGCACACCTTCGATCAGTCAAATCTACTGTTTCAGTTCAACACATGCACAGTAAATTTGCAACGAAGACAATGCCGGAGCAACGTTAGGCCTTCTTTACAATTACATGCAGTTAGCGGTATTTTATATTGCATTGCCGTTGGGCAATAATTGGTTCATGTAATAAATTAATAGTTAATTAATTAAATTGATCAATAAATGCAATTGTAATAACCCGTGATTTGTCCGTACCCGTGCTGTGTCCGGTTTGCGGAAGAATAGACCAACCGGTCACCGCACGTGTCGTAATAGGCGACAAAGCACTAAGATCCATACCAACGCCAAAAGAGTATTCGGTTGGTGAGCGCCTGGGCTCCATATATTGCTATAACATTCTCTAGTCTCGACTCTAGTTAAACAGGGATTCAAAGGAAGATATTGATGATGATGAGTATGATGATGCTGATGATGATGATAATGATGATGAAGATGATGATGATGAGGATGATGATGCTGAGGATGATGATATTGATGATGATGAGGATGATGATGCTGATGATGATAATGATGATGATGAAGATGAGGACTTAAAATCCACTGAGCTCACCACACTGACACAAATACAGTTCAGTAGAACTCTAATGTCTTAGCTGAGATAATCAAGCAGTTGATTAGGGTTTATAATGCAGCTGTGTTAATCAGAACTAACAGCTGAAGTAGAGCTAACAGATGAAGTAGAGTTAACAGCTGAAGTAGAGTTAACAGCTGAAGTAGAGTTAACAGCTGAAGTAGAGTTAACAGCTGAAGTAGAGTTAGCAGCTGAAGCACAGCTAATTGCTAAAGAGTTATAGAAACTGAAGCAATATTAACCACTGAAGCTGTTCTATCAGCTGAAGCTATGTTAACAACTGAAGCTGTTCTATCAGCTGAAGCTATGTTAACAACTGAAGCTGTTCTATCAGCTGAAGCTATGTTAACAACTGAAGCTTTTTATCAGCTGAAGCAGTGTTAACTACTGAAGAAACTCGCTATCATAAATCCTGTTCGGTGGTATTCCAATAATACCACCATTAAAAACGTGTCCGACGTTAAATTAGGCTCTTGCTTAACTAAGCTACGTATCAATTAATAAGGAATTAAAACCGTTGTTTTATTTTGAAGTATATCCTGTAGTAAATTGGAGCTCCTTCAACCATTCTAAACAAAATACCTTAAATAACGACACCTTCCCACGTTAAACTATACTAGTTTAATTACCTTTACCACTAAAGTTATAAGGGCATGTTCTATGGCAAGAGTTTAAGTATGGATATGATAAGAGTGGGGTTACGTTTAGGGGAATTTTTGACTGTTTTTGTTAACAAAACATTAAACACGTTGTCGTTATTTAATCGCAAGCATTCAACCTCACTTTTACATATTCTTTACGAGTAACGTCTGACTCCAGTCTGTAAAAGGAAGCAGCAGAGTAAAATTTGAAAATTCCTAATGTAACGGTTGCCTTTTATAGAAGCTAACGTTAAATTGTCAAATAAATTGAAGAATAATGTCTTCTTAAGGACCCTATTTTTTTGTAAATGTCTCAAAACCGCACCGACCACTATTCCACGCACAATGTACAGTTATAAATAGCGTTGGCGCGGGCCTAGGAGTGAATCAATACCTGGCGCAGTACTGTATATACGACGTATATTTAGAACGGCCTAAGAACGAGTGATGTTAAATTGGTCGGACTGAACGTCTACATACTTTGTAAAGAAATGATGCTATACTGGATAGCAGCTTCAGTGTTTAAAGCGATTGGGGATGGCAAAATTGTGACACAGTTACACTGGATCGGTCTAAATTCATTCTCACTTTACCAGCTGAACAGTTCCAATACACATATTCTTATGCATAGCATGATATTTGGTTTATTCAACAGTTAATCAGTAAAGTGTGATTGTATTTTCATCGGAGTAGCAATATTTTTCGCTTACATGAAGATTACAAAGTCCAAGCTTGAAATCGGATCTATCTGTAAATATGCGCAAAGTTATACCTATTCTTCTATCAGAAATTTGCAAATCTATCCAAATCGCCCTATATTTTATAACATCACTGTTAGTCTTTACGAAATTCACGGATTTCTCACTCGAGCAAATTCTCAAGTACATCGCACAAAGCGAACTTCAAACCTATGAAGAAATCTAACATAAATCCAATTTAAATATGGCGTTTACACAGTTGTCTAGTCATCTCCACTCCACTCACTGCATTGACGTCATCAAAGCTTTGACAACATGGTTCTTCAATTCTATTGGTGGAAGATATCTCCGGGATGGCCTGGATTCAGATCCGTTAAGCCTTGGGGCCTGGCGTACACTAGGTGGAATTCAGAGGGATAAAAATGGACACATCCCCCGAAATAAAAACATTTATTACAAAAAAATAACCTCAGAAATGCTTCTTTTCCATCGGCTTGTAACGGAATATTTCGTACGATTATGGCCTGCTACTGAAGAGTATAAGAAAATTGGTTTACAGAATGTTTACAGAAATTTAAAACAGAACATTACATCTACTGTGATTAAATAAATAAGTTTCGTTAAAGTACTAAATGACAAATATACTAGATTCCCTAGAAAGTTGACACTTTGTGATGATCCCTCCCTCAATTTAAACCATAAATTTAGCCTCTGTCGCACTTATACAGCAGTCGTTTTGATGCTTTTCGAAACGGCATGGGTGTCATTACATTCTAGAGTAAAATGGGTTAATGCCAGGAAGTGAAATAACAATTCGAGAAAAAGAAGGATTGAAAAAGTTTAACAAATCAACAAACAATGCTGGATTTTGTGTTCCAAATTAAGAAAATAAATTACAAGGTGTTTTGAAGATATTTAGGATCCTGAAAGAAGAGTTTATGCCTTTATAGTTAGTTTTAAAGTGAGTTTTTATTCCGATAGCGTAAATGCTAAACAAACACTATGTATAATAATGAAATGATTATACGATATCCAAAAGTCTGATATTTTATGTCGCTTATTTATTTAATTAAGATGTTTGTTACGTTATCCATTTCCCGATTCTGTAGCTTTTTTTTTTTTAATCTCTGAAAGGGTCGCTGGGGAGACGAACCCAATGTACTTTAGTGGATCTCAGAGACGGTCACTTAAACTATTATAACACTACCAGTCTCTCTACACCATGAGCTATTTAGACATTTTTTGTTTGCTTATCTGTATTAAACAAGGAAGAGAACAACAAAGTAGTCCAGGAAATGCTATCATATTCCGCTCATCAAATATAATTAAATTAGTGCTTAGACCATTGCGTGCAGATAGGCTGGAGCTATTTTAGGACGAGTTGTTGCTCAACTTTATTTTTCCTCTGAAATAGGTCGATGACCTGGAGTAGAATAAAGTGTCAACGCATAACAAGTGTAAATAAACGAAATGCTTTCAAATAATGCAAAAGCTGTGCAAAACAGTTCCCAATACACCCCGTGCAATATATTAGTTATAGGGCAGCGTCCGTCATCGTGATGTTGTCTTTCTTTATCTCAACAATTCTTGTCTTTATTGTTTAAAATATTAAGAGATACAGTTTTAATTACGCGTATGTCAAACTTTCGAAACTAATTAATTAGTATTATAAGATAGAAACGGATAGCGCACCAGCTTTTAAATGACGCCATACATTTGTTTGGCGAGCTGCAATCCAATATGGCTGCTTTGTTTACACCATGGCGTCATAAGAGGATGATCAAGTTGTTTCAATTAACTGTAAACAATTCGTAGCCTTAAAATGTTTAGTTTAAATTCAATTCTTGTTGATAAATTGAGAGATAAAATATTGTTCCAATCATAATTACGGTAGGCAATCAATTAATATTCCAGAAATTTGAGTATACATACAAAATCTGAGTATTACAAAAAGGAACACCCTTTTATAACCTTAGCTCAATGTCCTACTGAAAAGGCCGGAGAATAATAAAAGTTTAAAGTCCGCTTCATTAATTAACATAATTGATTTTTCCTGAATTGTGTTAGGGAAGAATAGATCAACCGTAAATTGTAAGTGTCGTAAGACGGAAGGAGACGATTGAGCAACAACTGAGTAAGGCAGATCCAATGGGTGGGTAGATAGGTAGGTAGGTAGGTAGGTTAGTTGGTTAGTTGGTAGGTAGGTAAGTAGATCAGTATGTAGGTAGATAGACAAGTAGGTAAGTCGGTAGATAGGTAGGTATTGACAGGCAATTAGGTATAGACAGACAGAGAGAGAGTCATAGACAGACAAACAGTCATACAGACAGACAGACAGACTAACTCACTGACTGACTGACTGATTGACTGACTGACAGATTGACTGACTGACTGATTGATTGAGAAATAGGGAGAGACAGGTAGAGAGATAAAGACAGGGAAAGAGGGTGGAACTAAATTAAGAAACAGCGTTAACGACCGTCTAATTTAGGAGCTAGAAATGTGAAATATAAGAGATCTAGCCCGAAATACAGGTGTCGCTAAAAGTCTCTGTCATAGCGTCATATCAGAGCTTGGTCACGAGAGAACGTGGCATAAGAAGAACACCACAGATATCTTCATTTACATCAAGGTCTATTTTACGTTTACTATGAACTAGGATGGTAATTCTATAACGATATAGAGATAGAGATAAAGGAACAAAGAGACAGTGAGATTATGAAATTTAGATTGTAACGGATATTTGATAAATTGATAATAATTGTTTACAAAATTTAAAAAACATGTAATTGAGTTAAAGAGAGAGAGATTACGATATGAAGAGATGAAGAGAGAGAGAGAGAGAGAGAGAGAGAGAGAGCGCGCGAGTGAGAGAGATAGATAGATAAATAGAGAGAGAGAGAGAGAGAGAGAGAGAGAGAGGGAGAGAGAGATGATAAACGAGGTAAGGAGATATAAATAGAAGAAATATATGGAGAGACTGAGAGAATAGAATAAAGAGATGAAAATAAAGAATGAAGAAGAGAAAGAGGTAGAGAGACAGAGAGAGAGAGAGAGAGAGAGAAACAGATAAATAGAGAGACAGAGGGAAAAATAATTCTAAACAGAGCTTCGCACAAATAACGAGAAATATATATATATCAATCTTTATTTAACCAAAAGGCAGCAAATCAGTACAAAAGTGACAAACTAACATGGTGCACATTACAACACAAGAGAAAAACAACGAGTAAATACATAAATTCATGTAGGGAGCACTGTCAGTGAACCAAATTGCGTAAATTGATATTATTATTATCTATTGTCTTCAGCGTTGACATAAATCTGTCTTTCTATAAATCTATCAGAGAGAGAGAGAGAGAGAGAGAGAGAGAGAGAGAGAGAGAGAGAGAGAGAGAACGAGAGAGAGAGAGAAGGATAGAAGGAGACAAAGAGAGAAAGAGAGAGAGAGAGAGACGGAAGTGACTGGGAATGGTCTGGGATGCAGTACTAAGGACTCAAGTCCCTGTGTTGCCGGATCTGTAGACCTGTACTAACGGGCCTGGCCCAGTTCTTGCTAGCCGATGCTGATGGTGCATTCAGGCAGCATGAACAACAACCTTGCCTCAGTTATCATCAACTAGCTATCAACATATCTACAGCATTCTCATTTCAGCTTTCAACATTTTCATTTTCAGTTTTCTTTTAGTCAATTATACAACTTGTTTCTACCAACTTTCACTCACAAATTAGATTAGCTCTACTGCTCGATTTAGAGAGATGTCCATCAAACATCTCGTCTTTGAGTGACGAAACTGGAGTGAAAACCTCAACTGCAAATGAGGAATAGTAAACTTTTAATTCTAGACCTCTAAATCTCTCAATATTTCATCCCTTATCATCTTTTTTAATCTCTTACCATTTTATCTTAATCTCTTATCATTTTATCTTAATCTCTTATCATTTTATCTTAATCTCTTATCATTTTATCTTAATCTCTTATCATTTTATCTTAATCTCTTATCATTTTTTAACAGCCTGCGGTTTGTCATATTGATTATGACAAACAAAATATGGTTTGTCATATTATCATAGGGGTAACGTCATGAAGTTTTAAATGACAAATCCTAAGGTGATTTGAATCCTCGTGGGCTCGAATCCCTGTCGAGCTGATCTGAGAGAACAATCTCGAACATTCACTGGACTGGTTATACGGAAAATGGACTAAATTGCCTAACGGTTTAAACATGTGGTTTTAAACAGTGATAGATATCAACATAGTTGATCGTTTCACTATAATGCGTGTTTACTTTAATGGAAATAAAAGTGATAGCCAACGTTGACGTCAGTTTCCTCACTCGAAAGCGATGGCAGTGACGGGCGAGCCCAGGATTTGAAACCCGCACCTACTGATTCGCGGTTGAGTATCTTACCCACATCGTCACTGGCTCCAGCCAGTGGCAAAGAGCAAAAAGATGGTGCATTTAAGTGCAAATTCCAAAATCCAGAAAACCAGTCCAAGTGTAAAACTGTTACATATGATAATAATCAAGGATCCCTTGTTTATCGTTGCTCCTTTCGTGTTTATTATTATTCCTTTTTTAATCACTATTCCTCGTCTATATTACTATTTATTTCATGTACTTAATTATTTTATTATCATATATCCTCTATCAACTCTCTATCTCTCCCTATGTATCTTTTATCAACAGCTTAGCATTATTTCTTTTATGGTTACCATTATTTTATACAATCGATGATGTTAAACGATGGACAGTTGCAGAGTCTCATGATTCCAAATACCTTCACTTTTATATCTGTAATAGTCAGCTATTTCTTTCTCTCTCTATCTCTCTCTATCTCTCTCTCTCTCTCTCTGTCTCTCTCTATGTCTATCTCTATCTCTCTCTATATCTCTATCTCACTATCTCTTCATCTCTCTATCTATCTCTCTGTCACTCTCTCTATCTTTCTAGTGTTCAGCCAAGCAGCTGATTCACGGTACAAATTCATACTTAGAGTCTGCCTTCATAGAGAGCATTACATGGATCAACCTGTTAATCCCTTTAGAAGCCAACCCCCCCCCCCCCTAAGAAACCACACTTCCCCCAAACTACAGGGTAAATAAGGTATTGTCTAGGCAGAGCCCTTTGAGAATAGATTAACTTGTCGATAGGTGGATGGTTTTTTTTGGAGAGCGAAAGCAAACTCTGAATGTGAATATATACCTTAGACCTGCCATTAAGCAAACCCTGGAGAGAAAGAGAGAGATAAATAATATCATACGTGTTGACTCGATACACTATGAATAAAAAATATCCAGCCATTGCTAGAGGCTAAATCTATGGAGTCAAAATTCTGAGAATATATAAGTTAAGATTTAATAAATTACTTTTCAATTTTTAATTTAGATATTATAAAATGTAGAGTAACCATGTAAAGAAAGTGAAAGCTCTGAAACCGTCTTAATTGATGCACAGTAGATTAGAAAATGTCAATGTAAAAGTAGTGTATGTATAGATTCTTATTCTTGCTGACATTCTAGTAAAAGTCTTTGTGAAATTGAAATTACTGTTCCCGATGCCCTAAGACCATTTCTCAAAAGAGCTTATGATAGAACGGATTTAAATAGGACTAGTATAATGGATAATTGTCAGAAACGCCTAATGGTTAAACCTGGGATATTGAAAGTGAGAGACATTACAGAGATGTTAACTTCACCATATTAATCCTAAAAAGGTTTAAGATTTAAAAGTATTAAATATACAATTCCTGAAAATATGTTGTCTCAACTTTTATATTGTACTGAACTGTACCATAGAAAATACTACCGAATTAAACTGTACTATACAAAATAGTACCGTAATGAACTGTACCATACAAAACAGTTCTGTACTAAACTGTACCATAGAGAACTATGCTGTACCATATATAACAGTTCTGTACTGAACTGTATCATGCATAACACTTCTGTACTAAACTGTACCGTACATAACAGTACTGTACTAAACTGTACCATAGAGAACTATGCTGTACCGTACATAACAGTTCTGTACTGAACTGTACCATGCATAATAATTCAGTATTGAACTGTATCATACAATATAATACTGTACTGAACTGAACCATAAAAACAGTACTGTACTGAACTGTACCGTGCATAAAAGTTCTGTACTGAACTGTACCATGCATAACAGTACTGTACTGAACTGTACTATACAAAATCATACTGTACTGAACTGTACTATATAAAATGGTACATATTTACACTTTGTACATTACAAAAATAGTACACCGCTCAGAAATTAATAATTGTACATTATATTTCGAGCTCTATGTAGTATTAGTTAATATTATTGATATTATCTCTATTATTATTATTATTAGTTAATATTATTGATATTATCTCTATGAAACTGCCCTGTATTTAACTCTGCTATACTGCACTGTACTGTACACACATATCTTCTAGTGCACTGCCTAACGGCAGGTCTATCGCATATAAGTCTTCTAACCAATTCTATCCTCAGCCTTCCTTTTCATCTCTATATATGAATGTGTTATAAAATCATCTTTTATTCCCTTGTTCATTATATATATATATATATATATATATATATATATATATATATACAGTACAGTGCAGTATAGTAGACACAAGCTGTATGAACTGTGTGTAAACACTGTAGTGTAAGTAGTAGACAACTGTGTGTACACACTGTTGTGTAGTATGTGTACACACGTACATATATATATATACATATATATATATATACATATATATATATATATATAACATATATATATATATATTTATATATATATATGTTGTATATATATATATATATACATGTTATATATATATATATATATGTATATATATATATATATATATATATATATATGTGTGTGTACACATACTACACAACAGTGTGTACACACAGTTGTCTACTACTTACACTACAGTGTTTACACACAGTTCATACAGCTTGTGTCTACTACTTACACTACTGTGTGTACACACAGTTGTCTACTACTTACACTACAGTGTTTACACACAGTTCATACAGCTTGTGTCTACTACTTACACTACTGTGTGTACACACAGTTGTCTACTACTTACACTACAGTGTGCACACACTGTTGTCTACTACTACTTATACTACAATGTGTACACATAGTTCATACAGCTAGTGTCTACTACTTACACTACAGTGTGTACACACAGTTCATACAGCTAGTGTCTACTACTTACACTACAGTTTGTACACACAGTTCATACAGCTAGTGTCTACTACTTACACAACAGTGTGTACACACAGTTGTCTACTACTTACACAACAGTGTGTACACATAGTTCATACAGCTAGTGTCTACTACTTACACAACAGTGTGTACACACAGTTCATACAGCTAGTGTCTACTACTTACACTACAGTTTGTACACACAGTTCATACAGCTTGTGTCTACTACTTACACTATAGTGTGTACACACAGTTCATACAGCTAGTGTCTACTACTTACACTATAGTGTGTACACACAGTTCATACAGCTTGTGTCTACTACTTACACTATAGTGTGTACACACAGTTCATACAGCTTGTGTCTACTACTTACACTACAGTGTGTACACAGAGTTGTCTACTACTTACACTATAGTGTGTACACACGGTTCATACAGCTAGTGTCTACTACTTACACTATAGTGTGTACACACAGTTCATACAGCTTGTGTCTACTACTTACACTACTGTGTGTACACACAGTTGTCTACTACTTACACTATAGTGTGTACACACAGTTCATACAGCTTGTGTCTACTACTTACACTACTGTGTGTACACACAGTTGTCTACTACTTACACTACAGTGTGTACACACAGTTCATACAGCTAGTGTCTACTACTTACACTACAGTTTGTACACACAGTTCATACAGCTAGTGTCTACTACTTACACTACAGTGTGTACACACATACAGCTAGTGTCACTTACACTACAGTGTGTACACACAGTTCATACAGCTAGTGTCTACTACTGATAATCCACAGAACTTGCACTAGAAGAACTGTCTCCTATCCCGCACTATACAGTCCAGTCTACACACGGGCTTCTCTAACCACATCCGCTCTCATTCAGCGCTCATCTACAGATACTCTCATTTCATACAGTAACATTTAAGGTCCGGTTCTTAACACGATGATGATGATGTCAGAGACGACTCAAGCAGAACATACCAGCTGTTATACAGTACATCATCAGGACGCGCTTGTTTATGCACGAAACTTCTGCACGAGACGTCCCTGACATCGCCTCTATTTCAACGGAGCGAGCAACAACAAGTAGTATTAGTAGTTCTATACCACCAGAACTCATTGACGTATGTAAATGTATAGACCCAAGAGAACGGAAAAGAACTCAAAATAACTTAAACAAACTTAAGAGAACTCACGAAAACTCAAGAGAACTTAGGAGAACTTAAGAGAACTCAAGAAAACTGAAAAGAACTTAAGAGAACTTAAATTAACTCTAGAAAGCTTAAAAGAACTCAAGAGAACTCAGGAGAACTTAAAAGAACTCTAGAAAACTGAAGAGAACTAAAGAGAACATAAAAGAACTCAAGCTCAAGGGAACTCAAGAGAATCAATCAAATTATTTATGGCTATGTTATGGTTATTTTAGGTTGAATTCAATCTAATTATAGACGTGGCATGTACCTTAAATCAGCATAAAACTCTCTTAGAGACCAATCAGTGTTTTAATTATTTACTATAAATAATTTAATTATTAATTACAATGTTATACAATTAGAGTGCCACTGTTGTGCATGACAGCACTAAGAAAGCTCGTGTTCATTATTCTGATCAGCAGATAAGACAATTTGTCTTTGCGTATCCTAACAAAACAATTTTTTCTGTTTTATATTTAAATACATAAAGTTAAAAATAAAGATAGAAGGTAAATTAACTGAGATTAACCCAAGTGAAGTTTAAAATTGCAAGGTTTTAATCAAAATATGTGCATTAAATGGTCTCAATCACAAGCTGACAACAACTATATTCTAGGCTATAATTAAGTCTTTGTTTTCAACAAAACAAAGACTCTCAAAGTTAACATTCTCTGTAAACTTGAATTGTTTATTCACTAATCTTTGACTAGAAGTGAGTTAATGAAGACCTGATTCAAGGTTTCAGATTATAGCTCTCCATAGGATGCTCGCTAGATGAACAATATGATGCCAAGGTAACTCACGCTTATTATCTCTACAGAGATACTCGGTCAGTTATAAACAGTTGTTTATCGGTTCATATTACCAGTTCCTAATAACAGTGACAATATTGACAAATAGACCATGCACCATGGTACTTGTACTTTCAGAAAGAAGACTAATGAAAATAAAAATTACAACAATAATAATAATAATAGTAATAATAGTAATAATTTTCCGAGTGGAGAGCAAGATTAATTAAATAAATATAAGCAAAGAAGAATTACATTCTTAGGGAGTTAAAAATGATAATAGTAATAATAATAATAATAATAGTAATAATAACTATTATTATTATTATATATATTATTATTATTTTATTTAGTGCCCTGGTGCAACGGTAAATGTGCCGTATGGGGCGTCACGGTCATTGACACTATGGCAAACTCCTACCTCAATACGACTTCAGTCACAGCCGGTGGTGCTGCTGTTCATACCGCCTCTAGGAAGTTGGATAAAGACCGTGATCTGTCCTAGGGGTATGAAGTTGTTCCGGTGGCCATTGAAACCATGGGCCCGATGAATCCCGAAGGAGTTGACTTTATTAATGGCATAGGCGGACTTATTACAGAGCAAATCGACGATGTGCGAGAGACATCTTTTCTTTGGCAAAGGCTTTCCATGACTTTGCAAAGATTTCATGCAGTCTGCTTCAATAATTCTTATAAGCCGATTGATGACCTCGAGTAGCCGGGCGGCGATTCAGCACGTATTGCTTGAATCGTTTTTATCAAACCCCAGGTTCTTTACACCGAGGTAAAAAAAATATTTAAAAAATAATAATAATAATAGTAATAACAATAGTACTTTTATACTTGAACATAACTTCAGTACCTGCTATATTAGTCGTCTCTAATAAGAGATGCATTTTAATTGTGAACTAACAACAACAACTTAACTAACAACAACAACTAGCAGTGCAGAGCTACAATCAGTCTTTGATACTACTTTACAGAAAGAGCTTGATTATTATTAAATGATTTAAAGTTAAAGTAAAATTACTAATATGATATAGCCAATCAATATCAACCAATAGATAAGAATTTAACGTCTATTAAGTTGTTAATCAGCAGTTTGTTGTTAATCTGAAGTTTGTTTTACCCAGCGCAAAACCATAGATAAATAACTTTATAGCTGAAGTTATTTATAAAGGAGTTCACTGTATAATAATTATTTACGTCCAAACCATATTGAAGCGCTACTGTACCGTCTTCAAAATCATACAACCACATAAGCCATTGTAGAGTTAATTATCTCGTGTTTTAAGGGCCGTTAAATTACAATATACAACATGTAAGATTCATGTGTCGTAAATGTACCAGAATTTACCAGAACTTCTACCATCTTCGTTATTTCATACCCTCTTCACACTTAGGTTTCAGGAAAAAGGGGAAGAAAGCCAAGGGCTTATTTCAATCCCAATCATACATGATTACAACATCCAGGTCGTTTTTTAAACTATTCACCGTCATCGCATTCACAACCTCCTCACTCAAAGAGTTCGACCTATCAATCAATCACCATATGAGAAAAAGAAGACTTTCCGAAGTCTGTCCTTACATTAGGCTAAACAACTTATAGCTATGACCTCTTAAACCATCTTTGAAGAATTTGGAAAAATCTGTCGCTCTTAATCCGGTAAGCCCATGCATTATTTTATAAACCTCTATAAGATCACCTCTAATTCTCCTGGTTTCTAGGGTTTTAATGCTCTTCTTTGCACTGCTTCAATAAGTTCAATATCCTTCCTGTAGTGTGGTCTCCACACTTACATTAAATGCTCCAGATGAGGTGAAAACAAAGATTTATACAATCCTATAACATTGCTTTTATCTCTACTTTTGGATGTTCTCTTTATTAGTCCTAAGATCATATTGGCTGGTTTAACAGCCACAGCACTTTGTTTCCTCACTTTGAGGTCCTGGCTAATTATTTCGTGAAATATAATATTGCGTTTGTTGATTCTGTTGCTAAAGTACTATTAAAATTTTGGATCTACGTTGACAAAATGCTACATATTGAATATTCTAATGAATAATTGAGCTGATTTGATTCTGTTTGTCACTTGTAAACTATAAGGTTTGCATTGCTTAGCTGTACTTGTATGCAAAGTGTTGTTTCTTTTAGTTTACTTTTCTTTCTTTTTTTCTATATCTTTATTCGAAACTACCATGTATTGGTGAAATAAATAAAGTCTATATAAAGGACGACTATGAACTGGGAAGGTTTTGATAAACCTCATCATAAGCTATATTTGACAAAACTAAAGGCTACAGAGAGGTTTGCGAAAAGTCTTAACCTTGTAGGCAGGATCGGAGATTTGATCCAGAGAGGAAGCTACACTGTAGAGGTTACATAAGAAATAGGAGGTTTACAGGTGGATGGGTGTTCAGAATGAAAGCTAATATCTCAATATAGTAGTGGTTAGAGGTGCAGATAATGTCATGAAGCTTTAATTGGCAGCTTGAGGTGAGTTGAACCCTCGTGGTTTCGATTCCCGGCCGCGCTGATCTGAGAACAAAATCTCGGAAATTCACTGAACTGGTAACACGGAATATGGAATAAATACCCAAACGGTTTAAACATGTGCTATTAAAAGTGATAGATATCATCGAAAAATAGTTTATCTTCTCACTGTAATGCGCGTTTACTTTTTATAGAGAAAAATACAATAATACCCTTATCAAAATTATAGTACAATTGGCACTCATTTGACAAGTACTTTGACTGGCTTTTCGGATTTTGAATTTCTACCACGAGCTTGTCGTCCACTTTACATCGCTTTAGGGCTTCCCGTAGAATTTGCATTCAGACTTCAGAAATCTTCTCCGGTTATCAAAGTCGAACATCTGGTACAGCTGGTAAAGCTAATGTTAACGACAGTTTCCTCACTCGAAAGCGATGTCAGTGACAGACAAGCTCAGGATTTGAACCCCGCACATACTGATTCGCGGTCGAGTATCTTATGGACATCGCCACTGACTTCAGTCATCTGACTTCTGAGGTTAAACTCCGTAAAACATCCAGGACCGGTATGAGTGGAACCCATCCACAGGAGCAACAACACCAGCAATTAAAGTGCTACTGTCGTCAATGACAACATCAAGTACTACTGAACCAATGCCACGTCGACCAACAAAACAAAAAAATATAGAAACCGGCGAAATCCAAAATTCAGAAGGATCTAATATAAGGATCCCATCCATTGATAGATGTAAGATAAGGATCACATCCATGGGATGAACTCCAATAGGACGAGTAAAGGACGTGAGTGCAGTGATAGTGTGCATTCCGTACGACTGGTTTCCTCGCTAGTTGCAAGCTTGCCGGCTAAGCAAGAGGTCTCAGGTTTGAAGCCCCACCAACCCTTCTCTTCTACCATATTAATACTATACGACGTCCCTGACATCATCTTTGAATGAGGAAACGGACGTTAAAGCTTTATTATATATCAGTGGTACGAAATCCGACTTAAAACTCTTCAAACATTGGATTCAAAACCTTACAAGATTCATTAAATATAAACTCAATCAAAGTTTAGAGCTTAGAGTACCACTAGCTATCCTCTATCCCTTCATCCATAATGATATCAAGAACTATCACTATCTTACAGTCAATATACCTAACTATTAATAACTACAACATATCTTTCACATTATCTAAGCAAACAGTATTTATTCTACAGTTAACAGGTGATTACATGGATTCTGATTATCGCTGAAGATTACGGATAAATGTCTGACTATCTAATGATAGTTAATATCCATGGATCTAACGATCTAATTGTTATTAGTAAATACTTAATCTCTATGGGTACGACTATAATATATCATATATCAGCCTTCTATAACGTGACTCCTCTGATCGTGATAGGGTACAGGATCTTCTCACTTAAGGTTCCTCCACTTCTACACGTATCATGGGTTCGGTTCCTAGTATTTCATTATCTGACTGGACTGTAGTGACTAATTAGAATGTTAAGCAAAAATGCAAAACGACAAAATTAAAAACATATCCGCAACTATAATTAAATCCCCCAATTTAATGGCAAGTAACAACAAGAATGAGTATTGCTAGATGATTTAAAGACCCACTCATATGTAGACATGTAAAGGAAAGCGGAAAACAGAGAAGAGTGGAGGTGTTATATACCATGGACCTGCCAGTAGGTCATGCACTGAGAGAGAGAGAGAGAGAGAGAGAGAGAGAGAGGTCTATCTATCCATCATATGACGCTCTGTATGTTCTACACCAATCAACTTAGAAACCAATTTCAATATATCTGAGACTATCTGCCAACAACCTAATCTAAATTTCTCTTTTTTCTCTAGATATCTGTAATTTATCTAAATAGCTCTCTAATTGTGTAAACTATCTAACTATCTAGACGGCCACCTAACCCTTAATATTTAGGGCCGGTCAACAGGCGCCTAGCTGCCTGCTGTCCCATGGAACCCGGTGAGTTTCGACCATTGGTCGGGAATACATTACAGCGAGGGTTGCTATTGGTCGTTGGATTCACTTCAGAGGCTAGCAGTTCAGTCTCTCTCTCTCTCACGTCTATACGATCATCCTTTCAGTGGCTGCAGAAGTGAGAGAACTTCTGCTCGTTTTCTTGATTAAATAGATTTTTATATTTTATTTAACATGCAAAAGCCAAGATTAGCGTCGATTTCCTGTTCGATAGCATGTCAGTGACTGGTAAAGCACTGGATTTGAACCCTGCACCTACTGATCAAATGTCGAACAACTTGACAACAAGCTACCGGCTGATACATTCTTGATTATATTCATTAAATAGAAAATATAAACAATCAATTAGTAATTAGTAAATCCTATAGGATTTACATATATATATATATATATATATATATATATATACATATATATATATATATATTTACATATATATATACATATATATATATATATATACATATATGTATATATATATATATATGTATATATATATATATATATATATGTATATATATATATTTCAGAGGATTAGAGAGTTACATGTATTATTATTATTATTATTATATTATTATTATTATTATTATTATTATTATTATTAACAAATGATCGCCTTAACTGAAAAATGTTAATTACTGAATGTACGCAAAGATTTCATAATATCCTGGAATTAACTTTATTGAACCCATTCCGACATTCACTTAATTAATTACCCAGTTCTAAACTTTCATCTAATAAATCAACTTTAAACATTCACTTGATACATCAGCTTTAAACATTCACTTGATACATCAGCTTTAAACATTCACTTGATACATCAGCTTTAGACATTTACTTTATAAATTAGTTCTAGGCATTCAATTGATAAACCAGTTCTAGGCATTCAATTGATAAACTAGTTCTAGGCATTCACTTAGGAGAGAGAGAGAGAGAGAGAGAGAGAGAGAGAGAGAGAGAACTATGTTTATTTCAATACACTTAAAATATACTGTGACATACACAAACAAGGCTGTCAAGGTCACAAGTACCCTATCTAGTTGTCCAAGTAGTTGTCTCAGTCATCAAATTGACAAATAACTAGGCACACCAGTTCTGGATGTTAGCTTTTAACTTGTCTATTTGTTTTGAAGAATCAAATTCTCGAATTTCTTAAGAAACTCATTGCAATTAACTTTACAGTACTTCCAGGTAAGTCAAGAACTGGATTTATCAGAATCAGCGGGATGAGTTTTAAGCGGATCATTTACAAGAAATTTCAGTGGAGAAAATTTACGATATGATGTAACAGGTATCTACGTAACGCTGATGATGATAATGTAGATGATGATGTCTACGAAAGTGATGATGATGACGACGACGATGATGATGATGGTGACGTTGATGATGATTGAATTGAATTGAATCAAGTCTATTTCACTTCGGTAAAATCGTACACCAGAAATACATGGAGATAAAGCGAAAAAGGACACAAAGGCCACGAAGGCACCAACATGTGCTCTAATGATGATGATAATGATGATGATTATGATGATGATAATGATGATGACGATGATGATGATGATGATGATGATGATGATAATGATGATGATTATGATGATGATGATGATGATGACGATGATGATGATGATGATAATGATGATGATTATGATGATGATAATGATAATGATGATGATGACGATGATGACGATGATGATGATGACGATGATGATGATGATGATGATGATGATGATGATGATGATAATGATGCTGATGACGATTAGTAACAAGATTGCATTAAATAAATGTGTCCAAATTTACTGCTGACATGTAGACAATAAATGAAATTTCAATCTTGAGGACACGACAGTCCTACTGCTGTCATCTGTCGAATTAAATTTCAACCGTATTTTGATTAGTTTAAGACTATCCCGACCCTGAAGAATCATTTAGCAGAAGATTGCGCAACGAATGCTACTTTGAAAGAGTTTGACGCGGTAAACGTTTTAGTACAAGTCTAATTAGCTGTGAGATTTGTCACTTCAATTACCTACAGCATTACAAGTCGTACGTCACACACTTTATTTTTAATTAGTACAAAAGTGTCACAGGATGTGACCCACATCATTGTGGTATACAGAACGATAAGGGGAACATTAGGTGGGATGTTGTGATCGTGTTGTGCACGAAACCCTGTAGAATAGACAAACCGTTTACAGCAGGCCTAGCAAAAGACAACTAAGCAATGATTGAGCACATCGAATGTAATGTTCTTTGAATCTCAGCCGTATATCAACCTGCTTACTGAGCAATGGAGCTCCCTGGAGGAAAGCTCAAAGAAGAAAGTAAATTGTATGTATCGGATCAGTCATTTGATAAAAATCAGAGAGCGAGTGATAGAGACAGAGAGGGAGAGCCATAGAAAGATTTTCCACAACTTAACTTGCGCCATTCTGTCAACTGGCGAATGAAAGAACATTACAGCGAATCATTTTATACTTCCCTTTGACGTCACTAGAGACCTTTCAAAAGACTGCAGTATAACAACAACAACAACTGCAATAGCAACAACAACAACAATTAGAGTGCTACTGTCGTGAATGTCAACTTAGAGCTCTAAACTTTGAGCCAATTCAGAACTGATTAGCCCAAAAGACCCAAAATCGGTGCAAAATTATAAAACCTAGGTTACCAGACTAAATATAGGGAATAAAATGAGGTTTACGTTCTAACTCTAGCCAATCTAAATAAACAATCAGATTTTCTGTATTTTATATAGATTTTATTTTTTGGTTACGACCCTAGTCAGTAAGACTTAACGTCGTTTTCGTTCTCGCCAGGAACAGAAGCAGTTGATACAGATGGGCTGGAATCAATTCTCAAGTTTCTGGAAATATTGTATAATCCCCTCCGCAGCTTTTTCAAATTCATAGTTTCTCTTCACGTAGACAAAGTTTGTTTAGTACGAAATCACGTTTCGGTAACTAGGTCTAACAGAGCAAGGCTGGTCGCCCACGCTATAGCAAAGTGTAAGGTATTGTTGTTGAGAGCTTGCGTCATCCATGACGTGATAGGCGCACTACGTATCAGATAAATTATATGCTAGATGGCAGGTGAAACTAATCGTTTCCGATGTTGTGGCTCAGGTTTATAATGAATTCACCTCTTAATTTCATGTCCACCATCGCTATCTTTCTCTTTTTCTCATTAGTGCTTGAACTATACTAGGCCCTATGTATAAATTCCTACTCAGGGTCTGCTTTCGCAAAAATATTTCCTCAAATCTCAGCATATATTTGCGTCTTTATCAGACAGGCTAAAGCCAGTAGCGATGTAGGTAAGCTATTCGACCGCGGATCAGTATGTGCAAGGGTCGGCATCTAATATCCTTCATTGGAATTGGAAATGATCAGAGCAACAATGGACAGAGACATATGGAGAAGTATGACCATGACCGCCCAGGCTTGGAACAGGCACGGCACTTAAATAAATCTACCAGGTAAACCCTGTTCTATAACAGTCAATTGAATATTAGACTGAATATAAAGTTACTGGAGATCTTCCTGGATGAATAGAAAGGCCACTCTTCTCTATAACTACGCCATCGTAATAGCAAGAAAATAGCACTACCTGGAGTTTGATCGACTTCCAAACCTGAATAGCAAACACTTAACGTTTTCTAGGTAACACTGGGAAATTATATTCCTTTATTAAGCCTATAGCCATATAATCACCAAACAACCCTTGTGAATAAATACCTTACACATACGCGCACACATGCATAAATGTATATATATATATATATATATATATATATATATATATATATATATATATATATAAAATTATTTATAGATATATAAATATATATATATATATATATAATTATTTATAGATATATAAATATATATATATATATATATATATATATAATATATCTATATCTATATGCATACACATATGTGTATATATATATACATATATATATGTATATAATTATTTATAGATATATAAATATAAATATATATATATATACATGTATATATATATATATATATATATATATATATATATATATATACTGTATATATGCATGTATTGTATATATTTATAAATAATACTTGGTTACAAGTCTATAAGGTATTTTTTCCTACACAACAATAATTCTCTAATCTGATGAAAGAGACATTTTTGACTATAGCTTGAAATGAACCTAATCTTATCAAATGCATTATCAAATCTAATCGACAGCCTTATACAGGGGAAACCATAAACGAAGCCACTGGAAAACAACTTAAGGGTTAGCTTTTTCTACCTTCCTCCCACCAGAACACCCCCCCCCCCCTTTCCTAGCATGCTTGAATCTAAGAGCAACAATATTGATCGCCGAGTAATTGAACTATTCTACTCCAAGAGATAATTTATGTGTATATTTGAGTGGGCGAGGATCTGCTTCATTTATTCCGCTCTAGTTTCTTGTTGTGTTGATACCCTAAGGTCATCAAAACAATGTGGAAATGAACCTGTTCGACATTCTTGAGCAATGGAAAAGCGCTTAAGTGGCCGACGTGTTATGGAGATTGCAATGAACTCTTCAACCTTTGCGTCATTAATACTAGCAATGGAAAGAGTAATAAAAAAAAATAATAATAATAATAATAGTAGTAGTAGTAATAATAATAATAATAATAATAGTAATAATAAGCACGTATTACTTGAATCTTTTTTTATCAAACCCCAGGTTCTTTACACCGGGGTAAAAAAAGTAATAGTAATAATAATAATAGTAATAATAATAATAATAATAATAATTATAATACTATTATTATTAATATAACAACACTGGCTGGAGCCAGTGGCGATGTCGGCAAGGTATTTGTATTTGACACTCGGATCAGTATTAACAATAGAGTACTCGACCGCGGATCAGTATGTGAGGGGTTCAAATCCTGGGGTCGCCCATCACTGACATTGCTGTCGAGTGAGGAAACTGACGTTAACCTTAGCTTTGCCAGCTTTAAAACCTATTTCAGCTTCAGTTACAGCAACTGCTGCCCTGCCTCTGCTTTAGTTTCCGCATGTTTTGCAGCTCAACTACCTGAGCTATATTTATCGGGAATTTTCTAAAAATAGAACCACGCAAAGAAATCGATGGAAAGCAATCGGAAGACGAGCAAGCCCTTATCTATTATCAAAACAATGATAAGTTCCTGCAAATTATCTGAAAAATGAAAGAAAGGATAGTTGAACTGTAGCTAGCCTGAAATAGATTTATCTCGTTTTAGACTATAGGCTGTTAGAAGTGTGGACACTTGCTTTGGCTAGAAATAGCTATGATCGTCATAACCTTAACTGTGTATTTATAGCCCTATACATACAGGGCTATAAAAAGAATGACTAAGGAACGAAGATTAAATAAAAACTATAGCAGAAAGAATGTATTATTTATGTTAGAAAGAAATTTGCTATTTTTGTATTAGCAAGTAATCCAGGTATCGTGGAAAATTTCCATGCTAACTGAATTACATCTCAATAACTGACTAACTGTCTCCGTTACCATTCGATAACTTATCATTACATAGCCTTATTAATCGTTTCCTTTTCGCTCGATGGCTTATCAATCGTTTCCTGTATCACTCGATAGCTTATCAATCGTTTCCTTTATCACTCGATAACTTATCAATCGTTTCCTTTATCACTCGACAACTTATCAATCGTTTCCTTTATCACTCGATAACTTATCAATCGTTTCCTTTATCACTCGATAACTTATCAATCATTTCCGTTATCATTTTGGTAACTTATCAAAACATATTACTTGATGACATCTCAATAAATTATTCAATGACTTATTAACAATCCATTCAACGTCTTCTTTAAGTATCAAATCGCCAAACTGATTCATTCGAGAACAAGAAAAATTATCTACTAGTTATAGACTGCGGAAGGCAACGGTAAACCATCTCAGAAGCCATACTTTTCCCAAGCTATAGGCTACATAAGGTATGGATAGAGCATAGACTTTGTGAAGGGATTAACTTGTTGATCTAAGGAGTGCTCTTATGGAGCGAGAAAACAGACTTTGAGTATGAATATGTACCTTGAACCTGCCACTTGGCAGTGCAGTGAAGAGAGAGAGAGAGAGAGAAAGAGAGAGAGATAGACTGGACAAGTTACTCTAAGACTTTTAGACGTTAGTAATTATGAAGTTCATGAAAACTATAGCAATGCCTTCTTGTTAATGCAATCAGGAAGTTCTGAGAGTTCTGTTAACAGATAAAATAGTAAAATACAATAAAATTATCTTCCAATATATCATCTTCATCTTTCCATGAATCGCAGTTTAGCTTGGGTCGAGATTAGAAACTTTTGTAGCAATTTCTGGAGCCTAGGCGCTCACCAACGGAATGCCCTTTCTGATGTTTGTTTGGATTGTAGTGCTTTATTGCCTGTTGAGACACATTCAGTCTACGGTTGGTCTACTCCTCAGTAACCCGGACTCAACATGAGTAACCCAGTCTTAGCATGGATAAATAAAATTTTAATTAATTATAAATGAAAAATATTGATAACATTCTTTATGAATTTAAAAGCAGATCCAATGTAAGAATATGTATACTTAGAAGAACAGGAAATAGAGCGAGAGAGAGGGAATGATGAGAGAGAGATAGAGAGAGAGAGAGAGAGAGACGGAGATAGCGATCCTAATCAGGATCATAAAGTAGGCTTAAAATAAAATAAAATTATATAAGGTTACTACCCACCCTGGAAAAGAATTCTATACTTTGATTGAAGCCTTCAATAAGTGGAATTTCATAGTATTTCCTCTCGTTCAATTTAAATTTAAATTTAAAATTGATTTATTGTGATTTGACTTATCTACATAAGCTAAATCGAGGGCAAACCTATTTCAATTGTTATGTCATCAATTTAACATTAAATATATCAAAACTTAAATAACAATAATTAATTAACCAAATAATTCATTGCATTACATTGTAATCAATTGAGCTAGGAAAGCTTTTAAACTTTGTGATCTTATGAAACACATTATCTAGTAAAACAGTCAATATTCTCAATTGAGTGTAATTATTTATATATAATCCATTTACTATATTAATTCGTAATAAAATAAAATTAAAATTTCGCTATATAAGTCTAAAATATGTAATCTATAAAAACCTAATCGAATTAAATTTATAATACAGACCATGTCTAATAAATTAAATAAGAAATTAAGTAGGCCTAGTAATTAGATGCAAGCATTCATCAACATATTGTTTCATTAAGCGATGTCAGTGACGGGCGAGCTCAGGATTTGAACCTCGCACAAACTGATCCGCGGTCGAATGACTTACTGACATAGCCACTGGCTCAAGCCAGGTCATATTTGTTCTTTGCGATTCATATTATACAATGATATGAATTCAGATTATATAATCCTTTTATCTAGACATTAATTCTATTATATTGTATTACAATGCTATATTGAATTGCCTGCCTTGAAAACTATTGTAGAGCTATACAGTATAAGGTGTTCTACGACGTAACTATTTTATTATAATAAAATATAATTAATTCAAGCGCGAAACAGTAATTTGAACTTCGTATGTTGAAATGTCTAAAATTGACACGTGCCACTGAGATACGGCATCCTAAAATGCAACAACTCTTGTTCGATCTACTGGAGTCTTACTATCTTCTCTTTCTCTTTCTCTCTCTCTCCTCTCTCTCTCTCTCTCTCTCTCTCTTTCTGTTTCTTTATCTCTCTTTCTATCTCTGCTTCTCTCCTTCTCCTCTCTCTCTCTCTTTCTCTCTTCTCTTTCTCTCTCTCTCTATCTCTCTCTCGCCTTCTCTCTCACTCTTTGTCTCTCTGTCTCGTAACTTATTTTCTTGCACTCGTCTTACCTACATGTTCTGATGCTGTTGTTGCTGTTAGTGGCTTCTGTAGTTGTCTCCATCACGGCCATCCTTTGTCAGTGTCTCTGTGACTCTGTCTATAGCTTTCTCCCAAGTTCATGGGCACTCCTCTCTCTTTCTCTCTCTCTCTCTCTCTCTCTCTCTCTCTCTCTTTGTCATCTCTCTCTATCTCTCTCTCTCTCTCTCTCTCTCTCTCTCTCTCTCTCTCACACACACACTATATCTCTCCCTCTATAGTTCATTTTTTCCCGTTCGTTACTATCTCTTTCTCTCTCTCTCTCTATCTCTATCTCTCTCTCTCTCTCTGTCTCTCTCTCTCTCTCTCTCTCTCTCTCTATCTATCTATCTATCTCTCTCTCTCTCGCTCTCTCTCTTCTACACTTTACAAGATCATTATACTATTGTACATGTATTAACAGTATTATAATACACGTAGAAGCATAGTATTAACAACAATGCATAAATAAATACTCTAATAGTACAATGTAAAATAACACAAACTCCTTATTTTGATTTATTTTTATGTAAAATGTGTCGAAAATATACATATTAATACCCTAGACTGCACTTTTATAGAGCTGACTGCCACACCTCGTGGTTTTCTATTGGACGGATAAACGAAACAATTTCAGATGATCAGATTTAATGAATCTGAGGTCAGAAATCGGCAGCTGTAACAGCAGCTTAGCTGCTGTAGACATGAAAATGTTTTCAAAATCTGTGTTGTAAATTTATTGCAAAGTTTTTTATGTTCATGGTGGTTAATTTCCTATATTCATTTAGGACCTATATATACATTTAAATTGCATAATATTATGTAAAATTTAGGCTTTGATTTAAATATTTCTATACCATATCACAAAAATTGCAACTGAATACAGAATTGATTTTACCGGCCAATGGGGTCTCAGCTGCAACAGCTGCAGCGATTAGTTCTGCAGCTCTAACTGTCCAATCGTTTAAGACTACGGCAATTAGCAGTGCTACCAATAAGAAAGTTACAATTCTTATTTGATTTATTTCAAGTGTTACAATACTTTGGATTCGACGCTCGAATTAAACCTTACTGCAGCTTTTATTGCTAGTAATAGCCTTCTAAATATCATGTAATATGCTGATGCTGAGAAGGAAAGTGAAATGTACTCCAGTGGTCGTTTCAAATTAACAAAGCGCAAGATTCAATAAAAAGTGTGATTAGTCATTGATGGCTGATTAGCTCTTTGTATGCTTTTTTCTAATACATATTATTGTAGACTCATCGTCGTCTTTTATTGATATTTATTGGTTTTCTAATTTAACTTATTTTTAACCGTCCGTTGCTGAGGTTTATTCGACAGAGGCAAGCTATGATTGAGAGAGCGAGGGCGAGAAAGAGAAGCAGGGAGGGAAAATAAATAGAAAGGGAGAGAATGAAAGAGAGTGAATGAATGACAGAGAGAGAGAGAGAGAGAGAGAGAGAGAGAGAGAGAGAGAGAGAGAGAAAGATAGAAGTAGCTTAAGCAAATTGAGAGTTATGTATGCATTAGGAATTAATATTGGGCTGATCTTTTTCTACTAGATGGTAACTCAGCAGCTCTTTCATACTCCCTTGCGCTGAACACAGAGCTAATAGCTTACGCTCAGCAGCAGACGAAAATAGAAAACTCTAAAAAAGAGATGAATGGCAATAATCCTGTTCTCTGATTGGTTGATCTCTGGATGCTTACGTCACTAGCTAGGCGTGGCTTACAATGGAGGACAAAGCTAATGACGTCAGAGATCCTTGTTGTTTAGTTGAGGCTGGGAGAGCATTAACCCCAAAATAATTTTGTGAAGAAATTTATGGATAAAGCAGTAAACATGCGTTAGAGTGAAATGATCAGCTATGTTGATATCTATCACTTTTAAAATTTTAATACCACATGTTTAAATCGTTAGGGAATTTTTACCATTTTCCGTGTAACCAGTCCTGTGAATGTTAGAGATTTTACTCTCAGATCAGAGCGGCCGGGATTTGAACCCACGAGAGTTCAATTCACCACAGGATATGCCATTTAAAATTTCATGACTTACCACTACACTATTAAGACATTCTATATAATTTTATTTAGATTAATATATTAAATTTCATAATAATAATATTAATAATAATAATAATAATAACACACATTATAGTGAAACGATCAACTATGTTGATATCTATCACTTTTAATATCACATGTTAAATCCGTTAGACAATTTTGTCCATTATCCATGTAACCAGTCAGAGATTTTACTCTCAGATCAGCGCGGCTGAGATTTGAACCAACGAGAGTTCAATTCACCACAGGATCGGCCATTTAAAATTTCATGACATTACCACTACACTATTACAAAATACTGTATAAATTAAATTAGATTAATACATTAAATTGGTTAAATTAGAGAAGCGGCAGGAAAATCTCAAAGCTCACCTGATACAACCAGGCAGTTGATTTAGAAATGTTATGACGTACAATTAGCAGCAAATACTTTAAAAGTCAGGCTTTGAATACATCCAAACACGTTGAAAAGTTACAGTAGAAGTAAAAATAGTAATAAAATAATAATAAACTTTATGTGATTCATTAGGATAATGAATAGAAGAGTGAGTAGAAGTAAAAATAGTAATAAAATAATAATAAACTTTATGTGATTCATTAGGATAATGAATAGAAGAGTGAGTAGAAGTAAAAATAGTAATAAAATAATAATAAACTTTATGTGATTCATTAGGATAATGAATGGAAGAGGGAGTAGAAGTAAAAATAGTAATAAAATAATAATAAAATTTATGTGATTCATTAGGATAATGAATGTAGTGTGCTCTACCAAGCTAAGGATCCATATTACGAATTCATACTCTGAGTTTGCTTTCAAGTGCACGCTTCACAATAAAACTCAGCAAGATGATAGAGTTCTTGATGCACACTAACACCTTCAAGGGAACTATTGATTGATCAACTCTGCCTTCAGCTTGAGCATGTTATGTTCAAGTACAATAAGTTGATCAATTCACAAAGGTTTATCTCTTATCCATTCCTTGTCCATAGACCACAGCTAGGAAAGAATATGACTTCTGCGTTAGTTTCTCATTGCCTTCCTCAGTCCTCGCTTGGTTATCTCTTAGGACATATGCTGTTAACCTGTCTCTATCGTCATACGTCTGAGTATCGGAGAGAAAACATTCGAACCCACGAGGTTTCAATTCACCCCAGGTCTGCCATTCAAAACTACTACGCTATTAAGACATTCTATATAAATTAAGGCGTTATATGCCATGGACCTACTAGTAGGCATTGCACTAAGAGAGAGAGAGAGAGATTTATAAATTAAATTAGATTAATAAATTAAATTGAATAAATTAGAGAAGCGGCAGAAAATAGAGAGAATGTGACCTCGACATGTTTCCTCCCCTGAAATAAATTCTACTTCACCCGCCTCCAGCCTGGCCGCTGAGCCGATGAATAAACATCCAGAATTCCCTGGGACGTGTTTATGTGCGGCAGACAAGGTTACCGAACCTAGCGGTGATCCTAAGCGGTGCCAATCCAGTAAATTCACGTGGGGCCAAGTTTATAAAAATAATAGTTATGCCCATGGTTGTGTGGTCTACATTCCATCCACTTAGTGTTAGATCATAATCTGGAATAAAATTATAGCCATAAATTGATAACATTTAATTTAATAAAAAAAGAAATAAAATTGAATTTACGAACTAACTCACAACTCATAAGTTACAATTGATTTAAAATTTTTGCTTGAAAGCGACTCATAAAATTCATAGAATTAAGTCTAATGATGCCCCGTGGAAATATCGCTCGTTATTTAATTCAGATTAACTTCTCACCTCATAAAACACTATCCCAATTATTTCTCGTCTTGATGTCGCATTCGTTACAAGGCATTATACTATGGTAGCATGGATTGTTAACTGTAACAACAGAAGATGAAATATAATTGAAATGCTAATGATAATAACAGTAAAGGTTTAACGTCCGTTTCCTCATCCAAGGATGATGTCAGGGACGTTAACCACAGCCAAAATAGAAAGGGTTTTGTAGATGGGAGAAAAGGCCTTCCTGCTCCTTTTTCAGTTCTCTCACATCCGGATCAAGTTTCTCGTAGTTCATGGAAACTGACCACGGCTGGAGTCAATGACATACAAATAAGTCCTAGTTGAAGTCTATGACGTATTCTACATACACACGTCAGTGTGAAAAAGTAAACAATCATTATAGTGAAATGATCGTCTATGTTGATATCTATCAGTTTTAATACCACATATTTAAACAGTTTGGCAATTTAGTCCATTTTCCGTATAATCAGTCCAGTGAATGTCCGAGATTTTACTCTCAGATCAGCGCGGCTGGGATTCGAACCCGCAAAATTTCAATTCACCTCAGGGTCTGTCATTTTAAATTTCATGATGTTACTCCTACGCTATTGAGACATTCTAAATTGTGCTGAGATCCTAATACTCCTCTAACCGTCCTGCTTCGATGAATTTTAAACATTGTAATACGTGACTGCTGAAGTAGATTGCGAGGAGCAAATCTGGCTGTAGAACGACACTGACATTGCTGTAATTGCAACAATTATGAATTGTTTGAATTGTGTTTATAAGATAAATAAGTAGAAAACGTCATCAACATCAACAACCGTAAGATTGTTTGTGTCGTCAAAGACAACTTCGAGCATAGCAAAACCAATACAAAAAATAAGCAAAAAGATATCAAAAGACACAAATTCATAAAACCGAAATACCAGTTCAGGTATAAAGCATCGTAAGGATAGCAATCATCCATAATGATATCAAGTATTCATCACATTTATTCTCATTCCTTCGATCATTATACAATTTATTAGGACATATCCATTTACCTGTCCAGTAACTGTTCAAGATTCTAATCAGCCCGGGCCGGGAATCGAACTCTGGAGAGTTCAATCTACGTCCTGTTAAGTCATTTAAGAATTCAAAGCTGCAATCCGCATTATGCACAATTAGCCGCTGGAATATTTTGATATGTTAGTATTTAAATATGTTAATATTTAATTTTGTAGACACGTATATATTTTGGATATATATATATTCAATTTTGATTTGCTGAAACGTAACTGCGTCACTTTGTAGGAGAATCAGGAGAAAATGTGGAGTAAGTTTAGGTGATCGACCTACAGTAGGAGTCAACGGTTCATGAATATTTAAATCTTTTGTTTCTAGCTTTACCGAGTCCAATACGTACCATGCAGTGAGAGAGAGAGAGAGAGAGAGAGAGAGAGAAACAGAGAAAGAGAGAGAGAGAGAGAGAGGGAGAGAGAAAGAGAGAAAGAGAGAAAGAGAGAGAAGGAGAGATACAAATGAAGAAACGTTATGAGAGTGATTTCTAAGAATGCTATGGAGCTGTTAATAGTAAGAGAGCAAGAGAAAGTTGTGCTATTTCTCAAATAAAGAAACCATGACGTCACAATATATAACTGTTTATAAACAAAGCTAAATAATCGTGCAGAGTTTCTAAGAAACAAAGTCTTGAATTTAGTAAACACTTCTAAGTGAACTCCCTAAATAGATAAATCTACTCTACTAAGGAGAAATCTACTTGATATGGGTTAATCTGTGCTGACTAGGGTAGACCTATTCTGATAAGGGTAAATCTACTTGATAAGGGTTAATCTATTCAGATAAGGGTAAATCTATTCTGATAAGGGTAAATCTACTTGATAAGGGTTAATCTATTCAGATAAGGGTAAATCTATTCTGATAAGGGTAAATCTACTTGATAAGGGCAATCTATTCAGATAAGGGGAAATCTATTCTGATAAGGGTAAATCTATTCTGATAAGGGTAAATCTATTCTGATAAGGGTTAATCTATTCAGATAAGGGTAAATCTATTCTGATAAGGGTAAATCTACTTGATAAGGGCAATCTATTCAGATAAGGGTAAATCTATTCTGATAAGGGTAAATCTATTCTGATAAGGGTAAATCTATTCTGATAAGGGTAAATCTATTCTGATAAGGTAGTCATATCCACTCATATGTGGACATACATGTATAAGGAAAAGGAAAAAAGAGAAGAGTGGGGTCGTTATATACCATGGACCTGCTAGTATATATCGCTCTTAGAGAGAGAGAGAGGGAGAGAGACAAAGAGAGAGAGAGAGAGAGAGAGATCTGATTTAAATATTTGGCGTAATATAGGATATGGTTGTGGCTATGGTATCATTATCAATCATTTGATCGATCTATCAATTGACTGTTTAATTAATTGACTAAGTGATTAACTAATTCTTTCTGAATATTTGGTTTGTAGGCCTATTGATAAATCTCTTATGGATGGATGAAGCGAGACGAAAGTGATCGATATATAAGCGAAATTCCACGTGATGACGTTCACTGAGCTCATGCTCTTATTTCTCGCTCTGAAATCAACTAAAGCCACTTCGGAGAAAGGTTTTTAAGCTCAACAGTAACACAAAAATACGAATGACAGCAAGAATAATAAAAGAATGTGTTAACTATAACAACGTAACAAGATGACCCCGCGCTATAATGTACTTGTGTAATAATGCAGAATTCGGCTTACGTTAGTCTCACAATATTAAAGAGAGCACAACGGAGTTCATTTTGATTTCTTAGTATAATTTTAATGAAATATTAAAAAAGTTGCTAACCTCTCTGAATAACTGTGTCTGCAATTTATCTACGTTACTCCCTCTATCTTTCTCTCTCTATCTCTCTCTCTGTCTCTATCTCTCTCTCTTTCTCTCTCTCTCTCTCTTTCTCATTCTCTGTCTCTCTCTCTCTCTCTCTCTCTCTCTCTGTCTCTCTCTGTCTCTCTCTCTCGCTAACTTTGTCTATCCTCCTATTTGCGTTAATCTTTGTTCTGTTGGGAAAAATCTAGGCCTACTTTACATTAGAAGATATGTAAATAATTAATTTTCGAAATTTTATTGCATTATTATTTGTTATATAAATCTTCACTGTACACGTAGATATTTATCTTTGCATTCGATTGGCTATTTATTGAACTATGGACTTAATTATATTATTTTATTAATTATATTATATTATTTATTATTACTTTATTATTCTAAATGTTTTGCTGAGACACATACCTGTCGTTAGTTAGAAGACCTTGAGAAAATAGGTGTAGAGAACCGGGTTATTTATTATTTATCCCTTTGTCTATTGAGATAATATACTTAATGTATTGACATATTGATTGATTTAATATTTGTGATGTATTTATTGATTGATTTTGCAGGTCTAGAGATTCACGTTCAGTTCACAGATGATGAAGGTCGAATCACTGAGGGAAGCTACAGCAACTTAAGAGGTCAGATTAAGCAATGACGGCGGGATTAGCGCACTTGGTTTAGTTGCGCGTCAATTATCGAAGTTAAGCTGCATCGACCTCGGTTAGTACTTTGTGGGTGACCACCTTGGAAGACCGAGTGTTGGTAAAAGCTTAGGAAGGAAAAATCCCAGGGTGATGGAAGGTTATTCTTAAATCCGCGCCGGCTGCAATTGATGCGCCATTAAAAGGCAACGATTACTAATAACCAAGGAGAGGAAGAAGGAAATGGGTCTTAAACAAGCAGCTGTGCTTCCTGACCCAGTGTGCCGTTATGTTATGTAATGCTTTCTTCATTGTTGACACGATCACTAATGACGTCATTGACATCATCATTGTATTAGAAAATGGACGATAAACCTATATTATTATTATTATTATTATTATTACTATTATTATTACTATTATTATTATTGACCAAGGAGAGGAATGGATGAAATAACGAAAGCGACAAGAAGAGCAACTAGAAAAGAAACTATGTAGCACCTGAGGGTATGTCATATGTGTAACTAAACGGAATAAATAAATAAATACTCATTATTCGCCCTGACCTTCACCCATATTTCTGGACTGATCGCCAATTCCAAGTGGAATCAAACCATCCTAATCATAGTCCCGCTCAACTAGCACAATGTGCTCTAATGCAGCCTTTAGCAAGCCAAATATGAATCCGAACGTGCTAATTCTGTTATACCTCTATCCAACTAATTAATTATTTGCAATTTTGTCTGCTATGATTAATGAATCAATTAGATGATTGATTGATTGATTGCAGATAAACTAAGAGAGGAGCAGATTTTAGAGCATTGATTGATTGATTTATTTATTGATTGATTAATTGATTGATTGATTAATTGTAGATAAACTAAGTGAGGAGGAAATGATGGAGCAGATATCAGAAGACTTTAAGAGAGGTCACTGTGCTATACTAACTTACTAAAAACTACATAACTACATTGAATTAAACAAACTTCATTAAATTAAATTAAATCTAATTTCTCTCTCTCTCTCTCTCTCTCTCTCTCTCTCTATTGTTCAGTCACTCTAGTATTCAGACAAATGACAGATCAAGGCACATATTCCTACACAACATTTGCTCTTACTCTCACCAGGATCAGCTGAGTTTTGAGCAGATGACCTTTGCTTAATCAGATACGAATGCTATCAACTAGCCTATCCCATTAGTATATTACTATCTCGCACTGCAAGCATTCAATTGCTAGAATTTTGAAAGTATATTGTATTTTTAAAGAGAGAGAGAGAGAGAGAGAGAGAAAGAAAGAGAGAGAGAAAGAAAGAGAGAGAGAGAGTAATATACAAATAGATAGATACAATATCATTAATTAACAGAAGTAACGTCGATGTTACTATGTGCTATGTGCTATGTGCTTATATCTATGTTACTATGTGCTATGTGCTAAGTGCTTATATCTATGTTAATATATGCTATGTGCAATGTGCTTATATCTATGTTACTATGTGCTATGTGCTAAGTGCTTATATCTATGTTACTATGTGTTGTAGAGACGGTGGAGGAGTTTATGAGGAGGGAGTCAGAGAGGAAGAACAACAGAGAGAGGATCTCTCATAGAGGTCAAGGTAATCTCACAACACAGGGTATTCCACTTCCTGAGAGCTCCTGGAAAACTAAATCCTCTCTTCTCACCGAGTCCCTAGCATTAGACTCTCGTAAAGAATTCAATAAAGAGAAAGAGCAGTTCATAAAAGAGGAACTTATGAAACAGCAGCTACTGCATCGAAGCATGACTATGATCAATGGAGGCAGAAATGACTTCAGAAGTGATGATGACGTCACTGGTTTTTTTCATAGCCATAATTCCTCCGGGAATTCCATTATTTCATCTAGATGGGATCTTGTTGGTTTACCTAGCGAGGATCTTGTAGCTGATAGTTCATTCGGAGGTAGCCACAATCCGGAAACTCAAGTGCACTCAAACTTCGATGACGTGAAAAACGCGCACGGCTCAGATCAAGTTCCTATGACGTACAACACATACATCGATGACGTCAACAGTTTTGACAGAACGTCTGCAGATTATGTGAGACAGAGCGGATATCAAATTGTTTCTCCGCTATTTCGATCTTACTCGATACAGCTGACCAATCAGAGCTCGGCTCATTCTGTCAAATCACCTGACGTTAGTTCGACAGGGTCAAAGCTTCGATGGGATGATAGGTCCGTATCAGGACAGGAAAAGATTGAGGATAGGACGAACGGAAGTGGACCTGAGTCCGATGAAAGAATGCGATCTTCCTCGGAGAAAGAAAAGTTAGAAGAAGTGGATAGACATATGACTAAAGAGGAAACTTATAATAACGAGACAAATAGACACTTTGATGGTGGTGAGGATGATGACGACGACGATGATTATGACGACGATGGTGATGAATATGAAGAAGATGAAGATGATGATGATTTGGATGAGAGACTATTGATCAGAGAAGGGTTGTCAATGCTCAAGAATATATCGGCTCTCTATTCCATAGCTAGTAATAGACAACCATCTTTAATAGCTAGTAATAGACAACCATATTTAATAGCTAGTAATAGACAACCATCTTTAATAGCTAGTGACAGACAACTCTCTTCTATAGCTAGTGATAGACAACTCTCTTCCATAGCTAGTGACAGACAACCCTCTTCCATAGCTAGTGACAGACAACTCTCTTCTCTAGCTAGTGACGGACAACTCTCTTCTCTAGCTAGTGACAGACAACCTCCTATGTTTAACTCGTCCAGTGGTTCACACAGAAGCTCTCAGAGCGCCTCTCACAGCTCCGCTGATGTCGATATAATTGATATAATCTCCTCCCAGAGTCATAGAAGAAGGAGGCGGCAGCAAAGGCAGCTCCACCCACAGCGGTGGATCATAACGTCCTGGTCAGGTGACGTGGAAGAAATTCTTCCAGCCTTACCATCAGCTGCAGCTACCACCAAGCACACGGGTCTCATCACCTCGGAAAACCTGCCTCAGATGTCCAGAACAGCTCAGCTCCTAGATGATCACACCTCTGTGCCATTCCAAAACGATCCTCAAGTGGAATCCCACCTCAAAGGTCAGAGATCAAAGAGAGATCTGTTGATAGGTGGTCAGTTTCTCTTCAACTACGGTGAAACTAAACAACTGGAAACAGCTGAGATCATAAACAACACGGGGAGGTTTGTGGATGAAGAGATCCTGACGGGAAGGCGAGGTTGGAAGTCGGACTTCCGGTGGGAATATGATCCGGACAGCAGGGAGAGGAGGAACTCGGATGCGGACTGCATGAAGCAACAGAGTCAGAAGGTGTACGGCACTCAGGTGACGGCAAGGGTAATCAACCTTGATGCCACGGTGGAAGTTCAGTGTCTCACCTGGTACGAACTTCATTAATAAAAGCTAAAGCTAATGTTAACGTCAGTTTCCTCACTCGAAAGCGATGTCAGTGACGGGAGAGCCCATGATTTGAACCCACACATACTGATCCGCAGTCGGGTATCTTACTGACTTCGCCACTGGCTCCAGCCAGTGATTATTGCCCTCCTGCTGCCACTGTATTTACCGTATTGTGTGTGTGACACTGAAGACTACACCAAGCACTAACTGTACGCGATGTCGGTGACAGCTAAGCAAGAACTGAAGAAGGCAATGGGAAACCATTTCGTAGGCTATAGTTTCCGCTATATGCTATAAGGTGTATATAAGGCAAATATGTCTCCTTCGAATTAGTACCAATTATTGTAGAAATTAATAATAAATTATGTAATTAATGGTTTCTTAATACATTTAAAGAAGCAAACTAGTAAATCAATATGCAATTGAATATATATATATATATATATATATATATATATATATATATATATATATATATATATATATATATAAACTGTGTGTTTGCCGATGCCAGTAAGGAGGCACTGAAGGCAAAGGGTCAGCGCTCGTTGGTCTGGTACAAGTTTGTGAGAGAGACGAGAACGGAGGAGAACTTGTGGAAGCCTGTTGAGATCTTGATTGACATGAACAAAGACGAGAAGCTCAACAGAATAACCGTGAAGCCAGATCACACTCTAGTCATCAAGAACTATCAAAAAGGTTCCAGTCCTTCCTGTTATTATACTTCTTCTTCTTGTTCTCGATCTTATTAGTGATCTTATTGCTTGTGTTCTTAGTATTCTTTTTCTTCTTATTCTTAATTATCTGCACAGTGAACTGACTAATTAGCAACATAGCCTAGATATTAGCCCTGCTGTTTAGTTTAGTAACTACCCAATTCATATTTATTAGCCTGGCTATTTACATGATTTGTACACAACTATATACCTAGTGATCGACATACCCAGTTATCTATGCACATAAATAGTTAATATGATTATCAAATCTATAAATCTACTTCATTCTCTAAGCACTTATCTACTTCGCTATCTTTTAGCTACTTCGCTATCTTTTAGCTACTTCGCTATCTTTTAGCTACTTCGCTATCTTTTAGCTACTTCGCTATCTTTTAGCTGCTTCGCTATCTTTTAGCTACTTCGCTATCTTTTAGCTACTTCGCTATCTTTTAGCTACTTCGCTATCTCTTAGCTACTTCGCTATCTTTTAGCTACTTCGCTATCTCAACACTTCTTTACCTCTTTATCAAAACTTTAATCTACCTCCCAATATATGAATCTTTATTACACCATCAAAACCTGGCAGCAAGTTACAATAAACACAAAATGGCAACGGTACATAAAAACAAATTCAACTTAATTGAAAATATACAAAAAATATAAATATGAAAACTAAATATTGATATCCTAATCATCTCCTGATGGCTAGCTAGTTCTATCACTGACCACTCACCGGTGACTGCAGGTGACGAAGGGGCGTACTTCTGTCAGATCAACGAGGCAGGGGTGAGGTATGGTATGCAGGTGGCTAACAGACTTGCCTTCAAGACACGAGGTCTCAGGGACGACGGGCGCAGTGTCATCAGCATGATCCTCGTGTGGAGGGACTTCGCTGTCTACCAGACAGTGGGAAGAGTCACCTTCCTGGAAAGTACGTCCCCACTTTAGGCGCTGTGTCGTAATGGTGTAATAGTGTAATGTGTAATTAGTTTGAGGCTTGCAGGAGCCTGGAGCCTGGAGTAGCTGGCTGGAGCCAGCGTCGATGTCAGTACGACATTCGACCACGGATCAGTATATGCAGGGTTCAAATCCTGGGCTCGCCCGTCAATGACATCGCTTTCGAGTGAGGAAACTGACGTTAACCTTAGCTCTATATACCAGCTTTGCTTTATCCTGTAAGTACGCTGTAACATAATGAAGTGATTAGGAGTAATTGAGCGTGGAGTTATGGCTTCGTTGGATTCGTATGAGGCGATTAAGCAGACACTGCGGATAGGAACGGGAAACCACCTCAGTAGCCGTTCTGCATAAGGCGTAAGGTCTGGAAAAGATATTTCCAAGATTTAGCCCTATATTCTACAAGACTACTGATCAAACTGTACATTTGATTTTTGACACTTATAAGGTCAATCATATCATATAGATAGTAATAGGATACAATTAGAATTCTAAGAAAATTATTACTATTTAAATAACTGTGGAATCGTTGCACGAATGAAAACTTTGCAACAGAGTAACTGGAAGAGTAAGAGAAATTGCTATAATATTATGTTAATTAAGCCCTAAATATTGACAGGTATTTATCCATTGCAATTAAATGATCACATAATTATTTTGACTGATGTGAATTCATGTTTGCTCATTTTACAGGCAAAACAACGACATATGCAAAGCTTGGTAAGATACATTTTCTCGCTGCACTATTTAGCAAGATTTAAATTCCATTTCCTAGTAACAATTTGATATGGAAAAGATTTTATATTTTCTAGAAGTTTCGAGCTTCAAGCGATAGTTATTGTTAGCTAGTATAGTTTGACCAGATCGATTAGGTCATATTGTTATATTTAGGGGTAATAGGTTTTTTGAGTATACTTTGTAGTGTTACATACTTATGTTTTACTTATTTGGAAATCTAAATAATGTATAGGCCCATAAGGAGTTTGTATAAGTCAAGTGTAGACGTATGAGTAAATACTGGTTACAATTAGATAAGTTATTGGTGTACACTGCGCAGGTATGAGATTTTCTAAATTCCACATAGAGAGATAGTTGGTTAGACTTTCTAACTGGACATAAATGTATGATAGTTAGGTCGTTTTATGAGTCTCAAACAAGCACATAAAGGTTTCTGATCCAGTACTGTTATGTTAGATTTGTAATGCTATATCTTGTACATGTTGCAATGCGCACTTATGTTAATTCATTTTCAGTTCAAACAGAAGGAATGCAGTACGACTTGCCAATGTCACCACTAAAAGACGGTATGATAATTAGATTAAATAAAGAGAAATTTCTAGTAAAAAATAAATATGGAAAAGTCACAGACAATAAATATTGACACCTAGCAGGTCCTAACATTATATTTCTTATATACGATAAGAACGACATGTATATTTCTTGTTCGCACAGTTACACACATGATATACCGCATGTGCTACATGGTTTCCTTTCGTGGTTTATGTTTTTGTAGTTTTTGTTGTTTCCTCTTTCCTCTCCATTTTTATTTAGTAATCGTTGTCTTTTGTATATTATATATTATATAATGACAATAATTTCTTGAGTGTATTTGTTTTGCTTATAATACAGCAACACCCTGTACTAAATGAAGTGTATTGCACTGTATCTGAATGTATTTCTCAATTATATTTTATTGAATTTGGCTAGAATACAGCAACACCCTGTACTAAATAAAGTGTATTTAACTGTATCTGAGTGTATTTCTCAATTATATTTTATTGAATTTGGCTAGAATACAGCAACAACCTGTAATAAATGAAGTGTATTGCACTGTATCTGAGTGTATTTCTTGAGTGTATTTTATTGTTTTTGGCTAGAATACAACAACACCCTGTACTACATGAAGTGGGGTGCGTGGGGCCCGTGCAGTACATGTGGTAATGTGGGGGACAAGAGGAGGAGGGGTGAGACGACTCAGTGTTCTAGATTTGTCTCTCATTATTCTGTAGTGTAAAGTTCTTATATAGAGCGGATAAATTTAGATAAAAGGCCGTTAAATTATCATTGTAAACCCGACTATCCGACATAGTTCTCAGAAGGCTTGTACATATCAATTGATTAACTGAATGATTGATTGACTTCATTGATCCATTGATCGATTGATGAATCGGCTGATCGATTAAACTAATTGATAGATCGCCTGAGCTAACGAGAGACTAATTGATTGACAATTTGACGGATCGATTGAGCGACTGATCTACAAATCGATCGATCGATTAATTGATTGATTGATTGAAGGGGAATGCACGGTGTCTAAGATTAATGAGAAGGCTCCCACTCGATCTGAGTACCTGGATCAGATGTTCCTGCTCTTCCCCTCAGGCATTCCGTGCAAGTCAACAATCTTCAGCGGCTTCTCTGAGATAGAGCACCTCGACGACGAGATAGAGTCAGCCTTCTGCAGCGACCCCTGTCCTGGTAACACCGTGCTGTTATTGTTGCTGTTGTTGTTGTTGTTGATTGATTGGTTGCTATACAGACGGCTTCATCCAAGAGGTACAAGGAGTTGATGGAGAACAGATAAAAGAGGACAAGGTTGTTGTTGATGTTGATGTTGTTGGCGTTGTGTTGTTGTTGTTAGCGTGTTGTTCTTGTTGTTGTTGACGTTGTGTTGTTGTTGTTAGCGTGTTGTTCTTGTTGTTGTTGACGTTGTGTTGTTGTTGTTAGCGTGTTGTTCTTGTTGTTGTTGACGTTGTGTTGTTGGTGTTTATGTTATTGTTGTCTGTTATTTAGTATTTACAAAAAATTTATATATTCATATTTTAGTATTTACAATTATTATTGTTATTTTTTAAATATTTATTATTATTTTTATTATTATTGTTGTTCAATTAACCATATAACAGGCGTAATAATTGGCCATATGCTGAATGGTTTATTTGTTGAACAGTGTACTGACTATGTTATTGATTGATTGGTTAGAGACTGCTTCATCGAAGAGGTACAAGGAGTTGATGGAGAAGCAGATGGAGGAGGACAAGGTGATGAAGGGACTCAGAGACATCATGCTCTTCCCTCTAGCTTACGCTCTGGGTATTACTGAAGCACCCCCCGTACCACCTAGTGAGTTGAATCAATCAAGCAATCAGTCAATCAATCAGTTAATCAATTAATCAGTCAATAAATGCTTCAGTTCTACCGTTAATGAAGCACCCCTCGTACCATCTAGTGAGTTGAATCAATCAATCAATCAATCAGTCAATCAATCAATCAGTCAATCAGTCAATCAATCAATCAGTCAATCAGTCAATCATTACATTTAATTTTATACTCAATTTTAAATGGTTTTTACTTTTAGGTCTATACTAGCAACTGGATATATTTTCAGTTCTATATTTAACAATATTTTCTACTTTCAGTCCTATAAAAGTTTGTTTCCACTTAATACTTAAGTTGAAGTTTTATATGCCTCTTTCCTTGTTCAGTACTGTCAGATTGTTTATCATTCCAGTTCTATGCAACAGATTGTGCTTAATTTCAGTTCTATATAACACAATTCTGTTCTGAATTATAAAAATTGGTTCAACTTTCAGTTCTGTATTGTACGATTGTTTATACTTTCAGTTCTGAATTATGCAATTCTTCTTACTTTCAGTTCTGTATTGTACGATTGTTTATACTTTCAGTTCTTAATTATGCAATTCTTCTTACTTTCAGTTCTGTATTGTACGATTGTTTATACTTTCAGTTCTGAATTATGCAATTCTTCTTACTTTCAGTTCTGTATTGTACGATTGTTTATACTTTCAGTTCTGAATTATGCAATTCTTCTTACTTTCAGTTCTGTATTGTACGATTGTTTATACTTTCAGTTCTGAATTATGCAATTCTTCTTACTTTCAGTTCTGTATTGTACGATTGTTTATACTTTCAGTTCTGAATTATGCAATTCTTCTTACTTTCAGTTCTGTATTGTACGATTGTTTATACTTTCAGTTCTGTATTGTACGATTGTTTATACTTTCAGTTCTGAATTATGCAATTCTTCTTACTTTCAGTTCTGAATTATGCAATTCTTCTTACTTTCAGTTCTGAATTATGCAAATCTTTTTACTTTCAGTTCTGAAGCAGGAGTACAGAAATCTTCAGGCAGACATGTCTACTAAACTAGCATGCGCAGGGTACGTGTAGGTTTTCTGTATGGAGTAGAATGTCGTTAATGTGTTGATCAATTTAACTTTTACTAATAATTACACTTAGAGGGTCTATTAAGTAGTTCGTTATTCACTTTTGTTAGTAATTAATTCATTGGTTGCCTAAATGATTGAGTAACGGATTGACTGATTTATTGATTGATTGATTTTTTGATTGATGGATTGACTGACTGTCTGACTGACTTATTATTAACTGTCTGACTGGCTGACTGATTGCCTGACTGACTAACAGACTGGCTGACTGACTGGCTGACTGAATGACTGAGCGATTGACTTACTACTGACGGTCTGCCTGACTGACTGACATACTGACTCACTGACTCGCTGACTCACTGACTAACTCATTGACTCACTGACATACTGATACACTGACTCACTTGACACACTGACTGACTGGTTTATTGATTGATTCGCCTGATGAACGCAGCGCTAAGGACGCCTCTAGTGTTCGCTGGATGAAGAACAACCTAACGCTGGATGTGCTGGAGTTATCGAGGAACAACAAGGCTAACCTGAGAGTGGACGAGAAGTATAGGCTCGTCTTTAGAATAGCCTACCCCAATGACTCGGGGGTCTACACCTGCTACGTCAAGAACGTCCTCGCAGTTCAGTACATCCTCACCGGTTGTGGTTTCCTATCTCTCTTCCTGTCACTCTCTCCCCCTGTCTTTCTCTCTCTCTCTCTCAATCATTTTCTCTCTCACTCTCTCTCTCTCTCAATGTCTCTCTCTCTCTTTCTCTCTCTGTCACTCTCTGTTTTTCATTCTGGCGCTTTCTTTAAGTGTTGAATGGCTGGTTCAGTGTAGCTTACTCTTTATTTCCAATTCCTGTGTTTAATCTCGCTGTTGCAAACATATTCTTTCAAATATCGCGACAAACCATATTAATTGTAACAGCTTAATATATCACTCAAACTAGCTGACTAATATAATTGATCGATTATGTTACGCTTTTATAATCAATTCAAAATTTATTAGTTGATTCATAATCTAATTGATTGATTGCTTATTTGCCCTGTTGATATTTTCAGTGGAGGGAGAGCCTGTCCAAGAACCCCTAGGCCGTGAGTATCGTGCCTCTGCTCATATGTCTGTCTGTCTGTCTGTATGTCTGTGTGTCTATCTGTCTGTCAGTCTGTCTGTATGCATGTATGTATGTATATATGTTTCTATGTATGTCTGTGTGTCTATCTGTCTGTCTGTTTGTCTCTCTGTTTGTCTGTCTGTCTGTCTGTCCGTCTATGACACGAGTGGCAAAATCGTTGTAGATGGAATGGATAGTATCATATCTCTTACCTTATCTCTTACCTTATCTCTTATCTTATCTTTTATCTTATCATTTATCTTATCTCTTATCTTATCTCTTATCTTATCTCTTATCTTATCTCTTATCTTATCTCTTATCTTATCTCTTATCCTATCTCTTATCTTATCTTTTATCTTATCTTTTATCTTATCTCTTATCTTATCTCTTATCTTATCTCTTATCCTATCTCTTATCTTATCTTTTATCTTATCATTTATCTTATCATTTATCTTATCTCTTATCTTATCTCTTATCTTATCTCTTATCTTATCTCTTATCTTATCTCTTATCTTATCTCTTATCTCATCTCTTATCTTATCTCTTATCTTATCTCTTATCTTATCTCTTATCTTATCTCTTATCCTATCTCTTATCTTATCTTTTATCTTATCTTTTATCTTATCTCTTATTTTATCTCTTATTTTATCTCTTATCCTATCTCTTATCTTATCTTTTATCTTATCATTTATCTTATCTCTTATCTTATCTCTTATCTTATCTCTTATCTTATCTCTTATCTTATCTCTTATCTTATCTCTTACCTTATCTCTTATCTTATCTCTTATTTTTAATCTATTGCTAATATCATATCTCTTACCTTATCTCTTATCTTTAATCTATTGCTAATATCACGGATCCTATCTTATCTCTTATCTTATCTGTTACTGTCACCTTTTACTACAATAACTTATTTTAACTTTTCTCTAGTCTCTTATGCCTCATCCGTTTAATATAACTACAAACTTATCTCTCATCTCTTCTCACATTATCTCCTATCTATCCACATTATCTTTCTATTCTATCCACACAGCTATAGAGTGGTATCTCCTATATCTTTCTATCTATCCACACAGCTATAGAGTGGTATCTCCTATATCTTTCTATCTATCCACACAGCTATAGAGTGGTATCTCCTATATCTTTCTATCTATCCACACAGCTATAGAGTGGTATCTCCTATATCTTTCTATCTATCCACACAGCTATAGAGTGGTATCTCTTTATCTTTCTATCTATCCACACAGCTATAGAGTGGTAGCTCATATATCTTTCTATCTATCCACACAGCTATAGAGTGGTAGCTCATATATCTTTCTATCTATCCACACAGCTATAGAGTGGTATCTCCTATATCTTGCTATTCTATCCACATAGCTATAGAGTGGTATCTCCTATATCTCTCTATCTATCCACACAGCTATAGAGTTGTAGCTCATATATCTTTCTATTCTATCCACACAGCTATAGAATGGTATCAACGCATGCTGTCCTACGTATTCGCGGCAGAGCTTGCTGTCTACAGTTTCGTCATGACGATAAAGCACATGGGAAGGATTCGACACCACGAGCTCAACAAGATAGAGCGGCGTAATCGTATTCTCTTCGCCCGCAATGCCGCCGCTGCCGTGGGCAAGGATGCCATTGAGGCCGGGAAGAGCGTTCCTGAGGGTTACAAGATAAAAGATCGCATCAAGTGAGTTAATAGTAGGGCATCTGCCGGGCTACACCTGTGGCTTGCTTGAATTTTGTTCGAATGCGGATCAGTAGGTGCAGGGTTCAAATACAGTGATCTTTCGGTCACTGATATGCTGTCGAGAGAGAGTATATGTTTATTTCGACAACAACCTCAGTGTAAAGTCGAATACATACAAAGTGTACAAAAAGAGTAATAAAAGTGCAAGCTTGCAACAAACATAATCAATGATGCAATTAATTAAAATAAACCCAATACCATTCCATCGGTCCCTAGTGAGAGCATTGCTCTATCTAGCTAGATATCTGGCACTGACATCGCTTCCCAGTGAGGAAACTGACGTTAATCTGAACCAGCTTAACAATAAGCGTCATACAACTTTAATAAAAACTTAAATAACAACTAAAATACTAACTGAAATAATATCCGATGTAATTATTGAAATACTAATTGAAATACTAACTAATACATTAACTGAAATACTAACTGAAATACTAACTGAAATACTAACTGAAATACTAACTAATATACTATCTGAGATACCAAGTGAAATACTAACTTTTGTGCTAACGTATATATTAACTGAAATACTAACTTATGTACTAACTTAAATAATAACTGAACACTAACTTATATACAAACTGAAGTATAAACTTTTATACTGACTGAAACACTAACTTATATTCATAATTATATATACATATATATATATATATATATATATATATATATATATATATATATATATATCAACTTCTTTATTCGTCAACACTTGACTGGAAGAATAGTAACAGAATATCATAGACATAAAAAGTAGGACATAAACAACACTGGCAATTATATGCTAACTTATACACTAACTGAAATACGGATTGAAAACAGCCAGATAAAACAAGCACTGACTGAAATAGGAAACCTGTAAATGCTTTAACTATTTACAGTGTGTCAGCGAAGCAGGCCCTCAAGCGGTATATCGGCGGCGTCGGCTCTAAGTACGGCTATACTCCCCAGCTCGTTACAAAGGAGGCTGCCAAACAGGTCCGGGCCATGGAAAAGGGAAAGAAGAGAAAGAAACGGGAGGAAATGAGAAAAGCGGAAAAGGAAAGGAAACGTCTGAGAAAGAAGAAGAAAAAAGAGGACGACGACAACAACAACAACTACAACAGAAGCAACAACAACAGCAGTTGTGAAAGTGACGGTAGCTGGAGCAGGGCCGTCCCGTGTCGCTATACGACGGTAAATGAACTGGAAAACAACGGCAATAGGAATCAGAGACTTTTCTCTGACAACAACAACAACAGATGTAATAATTGCACGAGTAGTAATAATAACTGCAGCGATAATTACGACGATTGTAATAATAATTACGATGACTGTAGCAATAATTGCAATAATTGTAATAACAACTACTGTAGTAATTGTAATTGCAGTTTTGTTAAATGCGTGTGTGTAAATAGTTGCGCTGAGTTAGAAGACGATATCCAATACACTGATGATTACCATGACGCTTTCTACGGTCAAAATGCTGATAGCGACGGCTACTATGACAATTTCGGTGATAGCAACGGTTACTATGACGATTTTGATGACAGCAACGGTTACAATGACGATTTTGATGACAGCAACGGTTACAATGACGATTTTGATGACAGCAACGGTTACAATGACGATTTTGATGACAGCAACGGTTACAATGACGATTTTGACGACAGCTACGACTACTATGGCAACGGTCTCCACGCCAACGAGCTCGCTAACGACGATTATCAAGATCACTTTTCTGATAGCAACGATCTCTATAGCAGCGGATTCTATGAAGACCTCAACAACAGTGCGGGTTACAGGGTATCCGTTGTCAAGGAAAACAGTTACCAAGGTAACGACGTCGTTAGCGGAAACAACCATAGCAATGCTGCTGAAAAGAGCAATGGCCATGACAACGTCGACGATACTCTGGAGGGAGTCCATCAAGTGGATGAGCGGAGGTTGAGTGGAAAGGACGAGAGAATGAGAGCTAGAGTGTTGGCCCTGATAGATGATATAGATGTGGAAGACCTAGACTACCTGCGGTACGTGAGTGACACTGATAGCGATCAGTCTGGAGGTGGAAAAGATGGAAGAGATAGAATAGGAGGAAAACATGGAAAAGCGCATGATAGTGATAGAAAGAAGAGAAATGATGATGATGGAAATGATGGAATTGATGATGAGGATGATGAGGATTTTTATTCCGGCAGTGCTAGAGGAAATCGTGGACTTAGAGCTCGCCAGCATTACAAAGTAACGCATGATAGCGATAGAATATCTGATGATGATGATGATGATTCATATACGAATACTGATTCATCTGATAATGACGATGATTCAGCTGATGATAGCGCATTATCAGATGATAACGCATCATCAGATGATAACGCATCATCAGATGATAACGCATTATCAGATGATAACGCATCATCAGACGACAGTGACTATGACTTCTTCCACGACGACTACGATCCAGACAATCCTCAACAGCCTTCATCCGACGACACGGACTCAAACTCTCAGCGCTCGGGCCAGTCGAAGAGCTACGATTATTCTTCCACGGACGTTTCCACCGAGAGCGACGAGACGGGATCATCGACCAGTGACGACACGGACGACGAGGACATTTATGACCTGGAGAGATGGACGGTGAGAGAGAGGAAGAGGAAGGCTAGGAGGAGGCTGAACGAGAATAACATGTTCGGTGACGAGTCAGACATCTGGAGCGACTACACATCAACCAGCTCGTCAGACCACGTCGACTCAGACTGGTCCTAGGCTCTCCACTGGTCCTAGGCTCTCCACTGGTCCTAGGCTCTCCATTGGTCCTAGGCTCTCCACTGGTCCTAGGCTCTCCACTGGTCCTAGGCTTTCTGCTTAAGATAGACTCTCGACTAGTCCTAGGCTCTAAGCTGGTTATAGACTCTCTACTAGTCCTAGGCTCTAAGCTTTTTATAGACTCTCTACTTGTCCTGGGCTCTAGGCTGGTTATAGACTCTCTACTAGTCCTGCTCTAGGCTGGTTATAGACTCTCGACTAGTCCTGGGCTCTCTACTTGTCCTAAGAATCTAACTAAGCTTAACTAAGCTCTCGACCTATGTAAGCTCTCGTCTTAACTAAACTCTAGACTTAACTAAACTCTAGACTTAACTAAACTCTAGACTTAACTAAACTCTAGACTTAACTAAACTCTAGACTTAACTAAGCTTTTGACTTCAACTAAAAGCTTAAGCCAAATTAAGGGCCTAAGCTAAACTAATAGCTTAAGCCAAACTCAGGGCTTGAACTAAACTAATTAAGCTTGGCTTGGCGCTTAGCGAATGAATTGTAATTTTATTTATAGAGTTTCTACTTTTACTGTTACTCTTTTGTAAGTCTTTAAAGATGAGATACTATTTTTAAGCTTTTATTCTTTGGAAGTCTTTATAGATGAGATGCTATTTTAAGCATTTATGATACGAATCCTGAACGATTGAATTAGGGCTGTATCTTTACGAAGTCATTGTCATAGACTAAGTGTAGTTAAGTGAAATTAATCGTACTTCCTTCAATCAGCTGTATGACAAATTAACATTTTTAATTGTAGCATTTTATTGTTTTAATTGATAGCGATAGATTTCGTATAGTTCATTTTATTTGAAATCAATTATTTTTGCAATAAACTGTTGTCAATTCATTCTGCTACATTCCTATAGCGTAGAACCTGAGTGACATCTCAAATGCATTGCTTTTTGCACCAACAATAAAACTGTACAACACAGTACAACACAATACAATATAATAAAATTTAAAGTCTGTTTCTGTTTCATAAGGGGTATTGTCAAAGACAGTCCGTCTGGAATTTGAACGGCTGTCCTCCTTTTTCTGCTTCTTATGAGGCAAGCGTGCTATCCAGTCGACAACCAATTGTACAGCGATACCACAGGCAGTTTTCAAATTGTAGTTGTCAAAATTAAAATGTTTAATACATTTAAATCTCTTTAAAAATGAGAGTTTAAATAATGTTCCACACCCCCCATCCCCACCCAAATCTTGAATAACTCTAATACTGAATAGAGTGTCACGTCGTTCATGACAATCTCTAGAACTCTAACACTGATCAGACTATCACGTCGTTCATGACAACCTCTAGAACTCTAACACTGATCAGACTATCACGTCCTTCATGACAATCTCTAGCACTCTGAATAAAATTCATAAGGCGGGGTTGAAGAAGGAAATGAGAAAATTAGTATTTAATGTTTTTATACGTGGTCGTTTGAACAGAGGCCTCAAGGCAGAGATATTATGCATTTTGTGTCATCTCGAACATACAGATGTAGAACAAGTAGGTCGTGGTACATACGTCATTCTACCCCCCCCCCAGCCTTGTTTTACACCACTCCTCAGTCTACTGCCATGAGATGTCCATTCTTAAAAACACGCTGAATGTGGAAGTCGACATGTTACATCTGTCTCTCTATACATCTCTCTCGATCTCTCACCCTCTCTCTCTCTGTCTCTCTCTCTCTCTCTCTCTCACTCTCTACATAAGAACAAAAACAACAACAACCAAGCTGCTACTGTCGTCAGTAACAAAATAGAGACCTCTAATCGTTATCCCAATATTAATGATCCCAATATTAAGACATATCAAAAACGACCAAAACATATATAAAAGTGTGTAAAGAGAGCGCAAAATTCATTATCCTTAAAACCGCTTCAAAGTCAAAGAATCGCCGAAGGTTGTTCGCTCTGATCATTTAATAGTAGCTGCAGACGATAGAGAAGCAGCTGGAGTAGGGCGGAGTTAGACCAGCAGCAGCTGTAGTAGGGCGGAGTTAGAGCAGCAGCAGCTGTAGTAGGGCGGAGTTAGACCAGCAGCAGCTGGAGTAGGGCGGAGTTAGACCAGCAGCAGCTGGAATAGGGCAGAGTTAGACCAGCGGAGTTACAGCAGCAGCTGATTTGACGATGACCTTGGTAGGATGAAAAATAACGAGTGCTAATAAATGTGTAGATCCTCTACAAGGTAGGGGGAGGGGGGCCTAGGGCTTCAGTTCCAGGTTACCCAGGCTGCGGGTAATTGTAGGGGGTGGTTCCAGTCTTGGAGAGAGGGGAGAGGGAGGTGACGGAATATTCTGTGAATGGAAATCTGGACCAAGGTGCGACCTTGTTGAAGTCTTCTGCAGTGATATCTACATGTGAGGTGACCGTTGCAGTCTCCTCATATTTATTTCTCTTAAGTACTGTAAAAAAGTAAACACGCAGTATAGTTAAATGGTCAACCATGTTGATATCTGTCACTTTAAATAGCACATATTTAAGCAGTTAAGCAATTTAGACCATTTTCCATATAGCCAGTCCAGTCAACGTCCGAGATTTTACTCTCAGATCAGCGCGGCTGGGATTCGAACCCAAAGGGTTCAATTCACCTCAGAATCTGTCATTTAAAGCTTCATGACGTTGCCCCTACGCTATTAAGACATTCTATTTTTATAGTAGACGACCATCTGTCATCTTATTTTTACAAAATAACAAAGACACAATACGCTATGCAAAAGCTTCCTGAAAAGGACATACAGGCCCAACGGCTCTAACGTGTGCCCATCAAAGCTGCAAATATTTTTAAAACAGTTCGAAGTACACGCTTGCTAATTTTTTACACAAAAATTCTATTAATACATAATTTTTATTAAGATCTTTCTGCTTAAGATCTGCTGACTCGCCACTGCATGCTGAAAAATTCAGTTACCAAGACGGAATTTTTCAGTTAGATTTGGGCTGCTTCTCTTCTTCCTGCATGCCTAGAATTTTTATTTCAGCGGGTTTTTGTACTGATATGGCTACGCACTCTGACCCATTCACAAGGTTAGTTTTCATTCAGAAATTAGACCTGAACCGAATCAGAGAAATCTACAGAAGAATTTCTGAGATGAGAAATTAAACTATTATACATATACAAGATCGGTAAAGGCATTTCTTCTTTTTAATTAATTATTTATTTATTTATTAAGATCACCAAAAAGGGTCATTCAACCCTGTACAGTTCACAAGCAATGAAAACAATCAAGTAAATGCAATAAGTGAACATAATTTAAATGTGAGCCATGGTGTACTTAAAACGAAAATATAAAGTAGAAATTAAAGAATTGAAGTAAAGAAATTCAAAATAAATAAAATTAATGATAATAGATAGGCATAATTATACATTTAAGATCAGTATCATTAATAACTATTTAATAAGTACTGACGAAGATTAATATTGAAACAGTTAACGGAACGAGATGATCGTAAATTAGGTGGAAGGGCTAGCCAGTATTTAGGGCCTTGTACAGCGATAAACTATAAGTGTTAAGTTTTTCTTTAATTAATATCCGTAGGCCTATAGTAGGTTGTAAAGTAAATAACATTTCTAAAGAAAACTTGTATTAGAAATTTTATGAGGAACTAGTACATTTCAATGGTACAATTCTATGCAGTGTTTGCGTTTTCTTGTCCACTGTTTACATTTGGTGTCCCCGATGTTCTATTTATAGCTATTACCGAAAAGATCTATTAGACTAGCACCTCTGCACTAATTCTACATCATTCATTAAAATGTGTCACATTGTTTTGTCATTTTACTGCGTTCTTTACAGAATTAGAAGTTTACTGCATTCGTAAAATTGTTTACCGTTGTATCGCCTATAGAACAAGTAAAACTATAATTATAGAACTATAGAACTATAAATAATATGGAACAAGTACAACATTTGTGAGTAGATAAGAGGGGAGGTTATAGGAATGGCCTGCAGTGGAAGAGAGCTAAGAGAGAGGATAGGGATTGAGAGATGAAAGAGAGTTGAGACAGTTTCTATTTTCTATTTATATCCACCGAGGGTCAATGCCATATAAAAATAGAGCAAGGCTAAAAACAGCTGACCAGTGAAGTGGTCAATGGAACTGAAAGTGGGAGAATGAGTGAGAGAGAGATAGAGAGAGACACAGAGAGAGAGAGAGAGAGAGAGAGAGAGAGAGGAAATTACTGTTCAGTGAAGTGGATAATAGGACAGAAAGAGAGAGAGAGAGGGAGAGAGAGAGAGAGAGAGAGAGCGAGAGAGGAAATAGCTGATCATCTAAACTGTGTACAACACACACACACTCTCTCTCTCTCTCTCTCTCTCTCTCTCTCTCTCTTTCTCTCTCTCTCTCTCTCTCTTTCTCTTTCTCTCTCTCTCTCAATTTGTCTCTATTCGCCTATCTATCTTCCTATCCTGCTCTACATATTTTCCACAAAGTGTCAGATCTAAGGCATACATTCCTGATCACAGTCTCACCACGCTAAATAGAAGCTCTCCTTTGATCAAAAAGTTGTTGCCTAGACTTTGGAGAAACATTAAAGTATTAAGGACATATGCGACCCATGAGGTAGCTTTCCACTGCCTTAAACAGGCTCATTTAATAATAGTAATAATAATAATAACCTCCGATAATTTCTATAGAGGTGTCATGGCCGGTGACCAGTCTTCGAGACCGCTTTACAGGTTCCTGGCAGGTTATTATTTAACTATATGTCCTATTTTTAACTAGGTGATTAATCAATTTTAGTCATTTTTATAATAGCAATACGTCAGAAAGTAAAGAAAATAGTTAACTCGTTCTTACCTGGCAAGATGATATCTTAGACTTTTCTACAAGATAGTACCTTTGAAAATCAATGCAGATAAAGCGATTCTCAAATAGGCCTACTTATATTTCAAATAAAGACGAGATACTAAACAGTGCAAGGCCGCTGTTTACATTACAATCTGAACGAGCACGTTTAAAAAAAGCTAAGGCTAACGTCAGTTTTCTCGCTCGAATGCGATGTCAGTGACGGGCGAGCCCAGGATATGAACCCCGCACATAGTGATCCGCGGTCGAGTATCTTACCGACTTCGCCACTGGCTCCAGTCATATTAATAGAAATGTTTATTGTTCAACGGGGTGTAAAACCGACTATGTGAAATTAGAAAGCCCATTCCAAGGATGAGCTTTCTAATTTCACTCCAGTTACAATTGAAGAGATTACTAAATTAGTTTTAGATTCTCCAGCCAAACATTGTGACTTAGACCCTATCCCAACCTCTCTTTTAAAGAAGTGTATTCACATACTTGCTCCTGTATTAACATTGATTGTTTATCTCTCTCTCTCTACTGGCATATTTCCTTGCGCTTTTAAGCTTGCAGTTATTACTCCATTGCTTAAAAAGCCCACACTAGATAAGGAATCATTGTCGAATTACAGGCCTATATCTAATCTGTCATACATATCTAAACTCACTGAAAGAATCGTTCTTCAGAGGCTATCTACTCATCTCTCTTGCAATGATCTATTTAATAAGCATCAAGCTGCTTATACTAAGCATCGTTCAACTGAAACGGTGCCTCTATCTGTGTACAATTCTATTGTTAATGCCATGTGCACACAACGTTTAACTGGATTATGTATGCTTGATCTTTCGGCCGCTTTTGATACCTTTGATCTTTTCCTATTCAGCTTCTGAAGCTGAATAGGAAAACTCTTACGTTATCTTCGGATATTACAATAGCACCTGTTTCTTCTGTGAGAAATCTCGGTGTTAACCTTGATCAACACCTAACCTTCCACGAACACATAACTAAAACTTCACAAGCATGTTTCTTTCATATCCGAGATCTTCGTAAAATACGTCCATATTTGTCACGTGAGACAGCTGCTACAATTGGTGCTGCCATTGTGCAATCGAAATTGGACTACTGCAATTCCCTGTTTTTAAATCTCCCTGGCTGTGAGATTGATCAATTGCAGTTTGTTCAGAATTCTCTTGCGCGAGCAATTCTTTGTAGTTCCAAGTACTCACATGTTACGCCCATTTTAAAGTCTTTGCACTGGCTAAAGATTAAAGAGCGAATCATTTACAAAACAACTTCGTTGAGCTATAAGTCCATCACCATCCCTGGACAACCTTGTATGTCTCACTTGATTAAAGTGATGCAGCCTGCTGTTACTCGGTCTTCTAAATTAATTACTCTTGTGAGACCTAGCTTACCTTCACGCTGTAAGCTATCTAATCGTTCTTTCCAGAAGGATTAGATAGCTTCATCTAATCCTTCTGAAGCTGATGGATTAGAAGCTTCAGATCCATCAGCTTCTGATGGATCTGAAGCACCGCAGATCTGGAATTCTCTTCCATCTAATCTTCGGAAATCTTCATTTGAAGCACATCGGCCTTTGCTTTCCTATGATCAGTTCCATAGGCAGTTGAAGACCTATCTCTTCCATCTCTCATTTCCATCCGGTGTCCATGAGCAGCGACCTGCGCCTAAACCTCCTTTTCTTTAATACCATGTACTTTTGACTGATTATCTGGATTTTGGAATTTTCACCGTTTTGGACCATCTATTTGCTCGCCGGCTTGATTTTGTCTCAATAGTGCTCGATGTTGTCATTGATGACAGTAGCACTCTAATTGTTGTTGTTGTTATTATTATTATTATTATTATTATTATTATTATTTTTTTTTTTTTTTTTTTTTTTTTTTTTTTTACCCCGGTGTAAAGAACCTGGGGTTTGATAAAAACGATTCGAGCAATACGTGCTGAATCGCCGCCCGGCTACTCGAGGTCATCAATCGGCTTAAAAGAATTGTTGAAGCAGACTGCATTAAATCTTTGCAAAGTCATGGAAAGCCTTTGCCAAAGAAAAGATGTCTCTCGCTTATCGCCGGTTTGCTCTGCAATAAGTCTGCCTATGCCATTAATAAAGTCAACTCCTTCGGGATTCATCGGGCCCATGGTTTCAATGGCCACCGGAACAACTTCATATCCTAAGGACAGATCACGGTATTTATCCAACTTCCTAGAGGCGGCATGAACAGCAGCTCCACCGGCTGTGACTGAAGTCGTATTCAGGTAGGAGTTTGCCATAGTGTCAATGACCGTGACGTCCCAAACGGCACATTTACCGTTGCACCAGGGCACTAAAGTCATGCCGTCCGGACGCTTGCCGTCTGATCTGGACAACCCACTTGGTTCCTTGTAGGAAGGGATGCCTGCTCTCGAAAGTGCTCGCCATATTATGTCATTTAAATTGTGATGGCGAGACATTCTACCTGAGCTTCGTTTGCAGGAGAGACCGTGGAGACCTAAAGCGTCGACTTCATGACCGCAGGGGCACATGTGAGGCTCGCAAGTTTTCGCCCCTAAACGGAAACTAACAGCTACTCGAATCGCCTCATTGTCTAAAAATAGCCCACAAGAAGCAACAGGGAGAGCGTGAAGCCAGTCGCTGCTTCTTTTAGTTGATACAGCTAGGAGTCGTGCTCTGTCTACTGCATTGGACTGGGATTCTAACAGACTGTTATAAATCCGATCCACTATAGGACGGTCCCATGATTTCTGGCTACTGACTGAGGTAGAAGGTGGAGCACTGGAGGTGAGGCTTTTGGACCAAACTGACAACGCAACGTCAATGGAACTATCGGCAGAAAGGGAGCACTTATGAAGGATGGCGTCTTGCAACTGCCTCGTTCCCATCGCTGATGCCAAGAAGGCTGAAGGCGCGATATGGGAAACAAGACGAATTCCAAGACCACCCATGCTCACCGGTAGACTGGCTTGCTGCCACTGCAAATCAGACAAATCTGCGTTGATAACGGCGCACAAGCATTGCCTAAGAGCCTCAAATTATTATTATGTGAGTAGATCGAAATCTAAAATCGATCAATCAATTAAATAGAAATAAATGTTTCTATTAAGCTGTAATAGAAAATGCAGTTTTCACAAATACGTTTGGTACATATTGTAACTCTCGCTCTCTCTCTCTCTCTCTCTCTCTCTTTCTCTCTCTCTCTCTGGTTTCTCATCTGTTCAAACAAATGGCTGGTCAAAGTGGCTTGGCAACTTCGTTCTCCGTAGGATACAATAGAGACTATATAATTAAGAGCAAAGGTGAATGTAGACCTTTGAGGGAATACGTGCGGGTGAGTGCAGTGATTTTCTATGCGGATGCGGTTGAGTGAAGAGCTATGTCTAGGAAAACCGGATGAGTTACCTGAAGACTACCAGCGCAGATCTATATACTGAAAGAGATTTAAACTATCAAAAGCATTGGAAACTGTCGCCGCGTCTCGAATGAATATTTGTCAACGGAAAATAGAATCTGCAGTCTGTACACATTCGTGTAAAGTGATGACATCTTCTGAATTGGAGAATTCAGAACTTTAACTTTCGCAGTATTCTTTTTCTTCTCTGAAATATTACAACAAAAAAAACTGCAGAGATTGAATGATGAATAGGCATGCCTAGTAAAATAAGGGTTTGTTTAAATACATATTTGAAGTCAACTCCAAATTTCTAGTAGCTTATTTTTATCTCTAATCCTATCTCCGGTTTAGTTTCTCTCTCCTCATTCTCTCTCTCTTTCTCTATCTCTGTTTCTCTATCGTTATCTATCTCTCTCTCCCTCTCAATCTCTCTATTTATCAAGCTTTATCTCTCTCTCTCTCACTCTCTCTGTCTTTCTCTCTATCTCACTACATCTCTCTCTCTCACTCTCTCTCTCTTTCTCCCCGCATATATTTGTGTCTCTGTCTCTATATGCCTGTCTGTTTCGTTCAATTTAGCTTCGTTAGTCACGTCGCGTGTTCTAATTGGTCCAGGATTGTCAGTAACAAGTACCGGACTCGAGTACTATCAGGACTTCCTGGATACCCCTCCACCATCAGCCCGGAAATCTCTAATAGGACTCATTGAGACTGTCAGACGCACTGATTTGTTCTACACTGAAATTAACAGAGTCGTTAGCTGTGAATTAGACACTCAAAAGTATTTAACTTTCTGTATCTAAGAGAGAGAGAGAGAGGGAAGGAGAGAAAGAGAGACATATAGAGAGAGAGTTAGACGTAGAGAAGCCAAAGGGAAAGAAGAAAGAGAGGTAAAAGAAAGAAAAAGGAGAGATAGAGAAATGTCGGTTATTTTCGAAATGACATCAGCGACGGGCAGGGTCAGAATTTGACATCCGCACTCATTGACCCACAGCCTGAGGACTAACCCTTTCAGCCTGAGCTCTAACCCTTACAGCCTGAGGCCTAACCCTTTCAGGCTGAGGCCTAACCATTGCAGCCTGAGACCAAACCATTGCAGCCTTAGGCCTAACCATTGCAGCCTGAGGCCTAACCCTTGCAGCCTGAGGCCTAACCCCTCCAGCCTGAGGTCTAACCATTGCAGCCTGAGGCTTAACTCTTGCAGCCTGAGGCCTAACCCTTGCAGCCACTGCCTCGGTCCCTTGAGCTACTGTCTTGGAGAAGCCAGTGTGATCACAAAGGAGGGAGACAGAAATAAATCTAGAATCGACTGACGGACTTTACAGATGTCAAGACGTCAGAATGACTGAAGGTCCACATAAACCTTCACGTTCTGCTCGGATGCTTTACAGGCGGAAGTCTTCCTACTTGAGAAAGATTTCACAATTCACTGAGCTGTTGCAGCTGAATAGAGAGAGAGAGAGAGAGGAGGGGGGAGGAGAGAGACAGACAGAGCGAGAAAGAGACAGAGAAACATAGAGACAGAGGGAGAGAGAGAGAGAGCATATTATCTAGGCGTTTAGATCAAGGGAGATATAAGTCTCGAACCTGACATTGGTTGATTGATGAAAGAAATTTCAAGTTGAAAATTTAAACTTCGGTTGTCATAAATAATTTCAGTACGTGATAAGGTACTGATAAGGTATTGATAAGGTACTGATAAGGTACTGATAAGGTATTGATAAGGTACTGATATTGCCAATGGAGTTTTATCGCCGCAGATAATAACTCGGCATCCGTAAAAGAAATTGTCTGAAGCCACTTTTAGCGTCGGTTTTTGGCTTTAGAGTATGTCATTGACTGAGAGAGAAAAAAGTCTGATTAAACCTCAATAACACAACCTACCGACATGCTTGCGGGTCTGTCAACAATGCTTTCGTAGAGGCCCTATTGGAAACCTTACGATAAATCAGTTGCTATTAGGGTCACATATGTCCAACAGGAAGCCAATAGAAAGAAGCTCACAATTCAAACTTCTCAGCTGATTACTGAATTTTTAATCAATAAAGCAATCAATTCCTCAATCAATTGATTCAGTTCCTCAATCAATTGATTCAATTCCTCAATCAATTCATTCAATTCCTCAATCAATAGGAATTATATGCCTCAATTGATTCTATCCTTATTCTTCTATTGATTCTATTGATTATTGATTCTATTCAATCGAGCGATTTGAAATTAGTACATACATGTATAGTGAGAAATGTTTAAGAATCGACTTCAGTCTTTAGACCCAAGCTATTCCGTTTACATTTAGCTCTTTATTGCAACAGCGCATGCTCAATAACCCTTAACAACATTAGATGAACAACAAGAATTCACATTCCTTAAAGCTGACGAAGCCCCATTCGATAATATACTCTCCCATAAATTTTTTAGTTTCACTTTTTTACAAATGCAAATCTTAACGTAATTTCCAAATGCGTTATATGAATTACACCTAAAACATCAACCTGAAAGTCCCCTAATCAACATCTAAGAGCCCCTCTTTTCTATCTGCATCACCGCCTCCCTCAACCCCACTCAGATGCGTTAATCAAAACTCTGCTGGAGCGGGACTGACCCCCGCCTCAGCGCTTAAACTCCGCCCCACCCATCAGGTTCCCCGCACCATCAACTACACCGGCTGTCCATTCTTAAACACTGAGATGAACTCCAGAAATCAACCAAAATACATCTAACGGCTAAATACATGTAATACATTAATACTTAACGGATCAAAACATGTCGAACACTAATACCTTCAGTTTTAGTCAGTTCCCGTTTCAGTAAATTGTTGCATAGTTAATGAGTGGAAACTAACTGATTAGGTAATTGCATTGAAAGTATTCGTGAATCCTCATACGATCAATTTACCTGCAATAACTTCATAATAATTAAATCAGCTCTCAGTGTAACTAATTTCCAACAATTAAATAAAAATAAAAATAATTAAATAATAATTAAATAAGCGCGAAAAATCTTTTCTGTGGCAGCGACTGTCTATTGCTCTCCAGCGATTCAATGCAGTCTGCTTCAGTGGCACTTTGACTAAAGCGGCTTCCCAGAGTGCAGAGGAATTATTTTAATCGCTTTTTTTTTAAACTTTTAATTAAATAAAGTCTCTTTTATCTTATTTTTTAGCCCAGGGCCCTTTACAGCCCAGTGCATTAAAAAAAAATTAAATAATTTAATTTAATTAAAAATTAAAAAATCGTCGTTGTTACATTCTCGGCGAAAATTCTAAATACCACAGACGTTTAAGTCTAATTCAATCTAAATGATAGTAGAGTCTGAATTAAGCGCCTTCTAATCAGTAAAAGTGAAGGCGCTATATATACCTTGGACCTGCCAGTAGGCAGTACACTAAGAGAGAATCAATAATATGGGTAAGGGATGTTGTCACATAAACTAGGAGTGATTAGAGGGTATTCCTTGTGGCCTATTGGAAAATTAAGATGTTCATTGTATTGAAAGCGGTAGGTGCTTTAAATAATAACAAATCTAATTTAGATGTTTTTAAAATTTATTTTGAGTTTTCACTTGCCAAACGATAAATACAGAACTTTGAGGAGGAATATTTGCGTTATGTAATTATTGTAGGGAGGGAAATCATAGATCTGTGGCGTAGAGTGAGCAATTCATCAGTAGAGAACAGATCTATGGTTGAGCAGTGAACTGATGTAACTTCTGCTCGTTTGTCATTTTCTCTCAATTGTTCTCTTACTGTCTCTCTCACTATCTATCTTTATCTCTCTCTCTCTCTCTCTCTCTCTCTCTCTCTCACTGTCTCTGTGCCTTTCTGTCCCTCAGTCAGCTTCTCTCTCTTACTCCCTCTCTCCCTCTATCGGTTCTACGTTTTTATCACTCTCTCTCTCTCTCTCTCAGTGTTTCTATGTCAAATTACCTCATTTTACTCCTGTTTCGAGGCAATGCACACACTGTTAACCTAATTTCTCTGCTAAACTGTTTAAATATTTGACTAACTCTTGAGACTTGACAAAACTTGAAGATTTCTCTAAATGGATATAATTAGCACGATGTCTCTGCGTGATTTATTACCCCTACTAGTCTCTCTCTCTCTTTCTCTCTCTCTCTTCCCCTCCCTCCCTGTAACTCTATTTTTTATTAATTTCTCTCTCCATCCATTTCTCTCCATCTATCTCTCTTCATCAATTTCTCTACTATTTATCCTTTTCTCCATCTCTCTCTTTATCCATATGTATATACATTTTGACTAGGTATCCATCTATTCCTAATCAATTAAATAAATTCTAATTAATTAAATAGTTAATGATGCGGACATAACATTTGACCCATTAACTCTTTGTTTATCAAGTGGCAGTTTCATAACGCTTAACATCGACTACTCAACGCTTCATTCCATCTAAGGGCAAATTCTCTACCATATTCATATTATCTAAATTTAGGCTTGAGGTGATTTTCTAGTTTTCTAATTCTTCTGATTTCAAGATACCATAAATCACGATGTATGATTGACTAATAACCTGTCATGGAATCGACAGCAGCTGTCATCAATTTCAAAAGTCGCCAGTTTTAGAATTTCACTGGAATTTAGGTTCCAGCCCCACCTCTATTTTATACGCAATAAAAAATTAGCAATACAATTGGGGTAGGAAGTTATGGGAAACCACCCCGGCTTCATTTAAATGTTTATTTCTGTTTGCATTTTTCAGTGATTTGGTGTTGATGCTGAAATAAAGACATACATCTTCGGGGAAAAGAAAGAAGAAAGAAAGAAGAAGGTTTGTAACGAGCCACCACTGTATTAGGACAAGACTACTCCAGAAAAGAAAGTATTTTCTTAGTCCTTGTTAAAACTTTATTGGAAATGTGGCATATAGTTCCCTCAATCTATACCCCCAGCTACATTGTGAGTCGCAATTAGGGTGCGGGGGGTTAGGACAGGGATTTTGGACTGATTATCTGGATTTTGGAATTTGCACCGTTTTTTACCTTCTTTTTGCTCGCCAATTTGATTTCGTCTCAATAGTGCTCGATGTTGTCATTGATGACTGTAGCACTGTAATTCTTGTTATTATTATTATATTATGGCAGCCAGGGGGAGGGGAGCCAGGGGGGAGGAGGACATCGACCTCTAGTCCGGTGAGATGAATTCTGGGCACGCCTGATGGTCGAGACTCGACCAGCCCCCCTGGGTCGATGTGAGGCAGTGGCGAGGTAGTAAAGTATCCTGCGTGCTTTGATTAACCCTTTATCATCTTCATTTTAGTAGAGATTTGTAGCTAGGTCTTCTTCATATTAGCAGAGATATGTAGCTAGGTCTTCTTCATATTAGTAGATATTTGTAGCTAGGTCTTCTTCATATTAGCATAGATTTGCAGCTATGTGTAGTATATATTCGTATTAGCAGAGATTCTTTAGCTAAGTGCTGGTCATCTTCACATTAGCAGAGATTTTGTAGCTAGTGAGAGAGAGAAAGAGAGAGAAAAAGATAGAGCTAATTGAGGGAGAGAGACAGTGACAGAGAGGCAGAGAGAGAGAGAGAGAGAGAGACAGAGAGAGATAGACGGCAATGCACGACAATGCTCTTATATCATCCACTGGATGGGGCTGTGAAGACGTAGACTTCTAGCTGATAACTTTGTAGATTTCTCTAAGTTACTCTGATTACATTGATTCGTTCTATGAACGCTCGCTTCTTAGAAACAACAAATTTACAGACTCTAGTTATTAATAACTGTTACTAATTACTACTGTAAATTATAATTATTGCAACTACGAATTGATCAACAGTTTAAAAGTTTCTCTCAGTAGTAAATTATCTTTGGCTCTAAACAGTCAAATTCATTCTCTAAACTGGATGTTACTAATCGAGAACTAATGGTCACCGTCATTTTATAACATTGATCTAATTGAGGATGTATTGCGGTTCTATCAAATGAAAAAAATTGATATTAGCTTAGAATGGGTTTAATGTGGACGATTCTGTAAATTGTCTTGTTTAACTTTGTCATCAGACATGCAATTCATCGAGTGGTGGAGGTTGTCATCGACGACAGGTGCTCTCTACTTACAGTTGCTGTTGTTGTAGTTATTATTGCTCGATGTTGTCACTGACGACGATAGCTCTCTACTTGTTATAATTGTTGCTCGATGGTGTCATGGACGACAGTAGCTCACTATTTGTTGTTGTAGTTACTCGTTCTTTAGATTTCATACAATCACAATTAACTACAGGCATGCGTAGCATTTAAATTACTAAAACACAGAAATTAAAAAAAGTTAAACATCGATAAAAATTTGCAAACGTAAAACTCAGTATTATTAGTAATAAAGAAACTAAAGCGAAATCACACATGGAATGTTGGGATTGAACGGAAGAACATTGGGACTCTGGTCCAGAGTGTAGCGGGATCATGCATGGAATAGGATTGGGATAAATCCACGTAACTATCATCTCGCTGGACACGTGTGAGGCGGAATAGTGCTGGATGTTGATATGGACGATGTTTGCTTGCCAGTATTTTACTACGTCGCCATGTTGTTCTGGACTTCATTAGGTAGGTCGACCGTTAGATTAGACTATCAAATACGGTTTCTATGTTTCTGTTTCTTCTCTGACAATATGGAACACTCTGCCACAAGATCTTCGATCTCGTAATTGTATTGATACTTTCCTTGGCTAAAAACTCATCTCTTTCAGCCATAAGTCAAAATTTTGACCCACTTGCCTGGGATCTTGGACTTGCACTGTTCTGATCTCGCTTTCTCTTATGGTCTCTGAGTGTTAAGTCGTCATCGTGTGGTGTTTTCGCACCTGTTTGTGTAGAGTCTGCAAGAGACGTCCCTGACATTGCCTTATAGCGAGAAACCGGATGTCAAATTATTATTGATTGATATTGAATAACTATAATGTACTTTTTCATTATTGTTTAAGTTGAATATTTGTGTCAGTGATTAAGCGTTTATTGTTTTGTTTACTAGATTAAAAGCTGGTAAAGCTAATGTTAACGTCACTTTTCTAACTCGAAAGCGATGTCAGTGACGGGCGAGCCCAGGATTTGAACCCTGCACCTACTGATCCGCGATCGAATATCATAACGAAATCACCACTGGTTTCAGCTAGTGTTGATTGTTTACTGTTTACTTTGTATGAAAGATTGAGTTGAACAATTGATTCATTGATTACCCTGAGGTGAAATAATATTTTATCTATTATTTTATTGTTACGATTATTATTGACTAATAATATCGATATTTTGCTACAAATTTTTAAAATCACTACCTTATAGTTAAACTGGGATCCGAGAGAAGATAATGATGATGACGATTATTTATTTATTTCGGTGTCAAAAACTACCAGATTTATTCATTCAGCCTATCCTATGGCCGAAGCCCATGGCGAGGTCGGTAAGACATTCGACCGTGGATCAGTATGTGCGGGATTCAAATCCTTGGCTCTCCCGTTACTGACAACGCTTTCGAATGAGGAAACTGACGTCAACACTAAATTTACCAGATTTTTGCCATTTTTTATACTTCTTTTCTATTATATCTGAAGTTAACAAAAGAAATGCAGCCATCACTTCACAACTTGCTGAGAAACGGCGAGTTAAAGAACCAACTGATGAATGGAGAGGAAAACTACTCGAGATCTCGCAAGAACAAGAAGGAAGTAGCGCTTCTCGTAGAAATGTCAGAGCACCGGATATCTCACGTCGTTTATTATACGGAGAATAATTATCTAAAATTTTCATAAGAAATTTTTCTCGACGTTCAGTATGGAGCGCATCAATTCGATTTCCCCGCAGTCCTTCTCAATCCCACATGGACGCAGTCCGGCGTATCCGGTGATGTATTGAACGCGGACCTCGCAGCCACTGATCCACTCTGCTGGAAAAACTGTAGTTATTCCAGTTCCGTTGTAGGAAAATGTTTGATAGTAGATCAAAATTAATTCATTTTTCTCAATGTTTTGATTTACCGCAGCAATAAGATAAAAAATAGCAACAACAATTAAAATCATCTATGACAACATCGAATTTTCAAATTTAAGATTTGATTTACCACAACGAACCTACCCTGTAACATGGATTCATAAATAATAATTAATAGAAATAAAATTAAAAATAAACGGAATATTAAATTTATAATTATCAATTTATTGATTAGACAAATGTTATTGATCTTTTATTGAGTTGCATGATCTTTGATTACACCATTAATTGATTGATTGATATTCATAATTTGATTGATTTGTTGATCGATTGATTGTTTTAATTGATTGATTGACAGATTATTTGATTAACTAATTTATTGCCAGATTGATTGACTGATTGATTGACTGATTGATTGCCTGATTGATTGATTTATTAATTGGTTGATTAACATGATTGATTGATATTGATTGATTAATTGAAGGGCTGACAGAGGCGGATGACATGATCTCGCTGATCTCGCGGGGTCAGCAGATAGTAGTGAACGAGGGGGAGAGGGTAACACTGGAGTGCTTCTTCAGGGCTCTCAACTACAGCATGTTCGACTACCCCCTACTCTGGAAAAAAACCCAGCGTCATGAAACTACCCAGGTATTAACAGTATGCATATGTATATATATATATAATATATATATATATATATATAATATATGTGATATATATAATATATATATATCACATATATATATACAGTATATATATATATATATATATATACAGTATATATATATACATATATTGTATATACATATATATATATACTGTATGTATATATATATAGTGTCTAAATATACAGTATATATATATATACTGTATGTATATATATATATATACAGTATATATATATATATACAGTATATATATATATATATATAATATGACGTCCCTGACTTCATCCTTCGATGAGGAAACGGACGTTAAACCGTTATTATTATTATTATTATTAATACTAATAGTAAAGGATCAACGTCTGTTTCCTCATCCAGGGAAGATGTTAGGGTCGTCCTCACAGCACACATCACTTCAGATCAATTTACCCAGACCAATATGTGTATATATATATATATAATATATATATATATGTATATTATATATATATATATATATATATATATATATATATATATATATATATATATATATATACCCTACATATGTCTGTACTATAAGTACTGCATACTTTTGGTTTGTATTTCTCTCAGATCAATGTTATGGGAAATGTAAACCGCCCATTTCTCAACACAAATCGCTATGGAATCTCGTTCACTCAAGCCTCGCCGATATTCAAGCTGCGTCTCTATATCACAGGTGATCTATTCAATCATCCGTAATCTACCTTATCAATCATCAACATCTAATCATTTGTTGACCTTTTATCATGCTTAATCTTTCATAATCATCCTCTAATCTGTATCTACACATGATAAGTACAGTGTATGTCGTACCAGTGACTTGTTTGTGATTTATTCAACCATCTCTTAGCTACGTTTTTATATCACTGATATGTCGCACAAGTGATTTACTCGCGATTTACTATTCGCCGTCTTAATATAAAAAACGACTCTATATCTAACTATTGGATATGACGCACAAGTGATATACTGTGATAGACTGATGATTCAAAGTGTCTGTCTTCACAGTTTTCATACTCTCCAATAGATAATTTATCTGATTGGCAGGTGGTTACTCTTTCTTGATTGCTAATTAAGTTGGTTGGTTGGTTGACTGGCAGATAATTAATTTTTGATTTCTCAATTATTATTTAATTGGTTGCTTAATAGTTTGCCAGGACGATAGATAAATCGGTGGATTGACTAACTGATGGATTAATTTATTGACTGATTGATTGATTGATTCGTTGATTCATTCTTTCATTCATTCATTCATTCATTTATTCATTCACTGTACATGTAGCAGTGTCACAGGAGGATAGTGGTAACTACACATGTGAGCTGAGAGGTCCAAGATCTACCATCCTCTCCACAGTCACACACTATCTTCTAGTCAGAGGTTCATCATCATCATCGTTACTCTTTTTAATTAATATTTAATATTTTATTAAATTTTTGGCTCGAGCCAGTGGCGAATTCGGTAAGACACTCGACCGCGGATCAGTATGTTCGGGGTTCAAATCCTGGGCTCGCCCGTCACTGATATCGCTTTCCAGTGAGGAAACTGACGTTAACTTTAGCTCTACTAGCTTTTTTAGCTTTATTAAGTTAAATTCAATTCAATATGTAGCGGCGCTACTCTAATGATGGTGTTTTTAGTAATTAACCACAGTCTACATGTATATAATGAGTTATTTACATTCATTGTACATGTGTATGAGAAAGAAGCGTTGGAGCATAACTGAGCGTGTAGGTAACTGAAAATTGTAAGATGAAGGAAGGATATAACAAAAATTACAGAAATAGAGAATCAAGCGAGAAAGCTTTGAAAGGCATTCGTTAGCAGCATTGATATTTCTAACAGCATTCATTCACCTAACAAATCCATTCGCTATTGAAGTTTTGCATACAACTTTGTATAATTCTGTAAAATCTTTTCTCTTTTCTAAAATATGTCTCTATTTGTATAAAATATTTCAGCTGACATAGAGAACCTCTTCATATCGACGTCTATCATGGATGACCAGAGCTCTGGGAGAGGTGGCGATGAGAACATGGCTGACACCTCTGAAGATACATCTAGAGAGATATCTAGAGATAGATTTAGAGAGACACGTGGAGAGAGATCTGAAGATAGATCTAGAGAGATATCTAGAGACACTCCTGATGACACCTCTAAAGATACACCTGGCGATACATCTAGAAATAGATCTAGAGAGACATCTAGAGATATATCTAGAGAAACTTCTAGAGATGTAGCTAGAGACAGATCTAGAGATACATCTAGAGTGAGATCTAGAGACACTCCTGGCGATAGATTTGAACTGGATGGACTCGCTAGCGACAGAGTTTTTCTCGTTAATTTAAGAAACACTAGAGATATTTTCTCCAAAATCTCTAGTATCACTAGTACTAAAGATGCTATCTTGAGTACTAGGAGTACTAGAGATAGGGATATTAGGGATAGGGATACTTGGGATAGGGATATAGATTGGAATACTAGGGTTAGGAATACCAGGGATATGGATGTAAGAGAATGGGATACTATGGATAGGGATATTAGGGATAGAGATGTTAAGGATGGAGATACTAGAGATATTATCGCTCTCTGCAGAAATCGTAATTGCGGTTCTAAATCATCTAAACATAAAGCCCACATATTGAGTGAACTAAACACATTCACTTCCAGTGTTGAAGCGTCATCACTTGAAAACTCTTGGAGTTTATTCGACAGAACTCTGAACGAGATTTCTACAAGTCTTGGGAATGAATCATTTAGTCCACACGACAGATACGAGAGTACCGCCTCGTTACTGACTAACCTAACTAACTCTTATTCCACTTCCGGTGGTCGTTCCTTCAGCGCCTTCAAACTGTCCAACACCGGAAGTGAAGTCATTATGACGTCTTCCAATCAGTATGACGCCAATCTCAAAGCTTCTAATTTGATTAATTCAAAACCATTTCTGCATCGCCGTAGCGCCGCGTATTCTAATCAGAAAACCCATCGACACTTAGACCCAAACATTCGATCCTTACACCCAATAAATCAACCTTTAGACCCAACCATTCCACCCTTACATCAAATAAATCGACCTTTAGATCCATTCATTCGACCCTTACACCGAATAAATCGACATTTAGACCCAACCATTCGACCTTTTCATCTAACAAATCGATCTTTAGACCCAACCACTCAACCCTTACACCGGAGGCCCCAGCTACCCGGTGACCCTCCCCCCACCCTACACCTGAGCGAGGGGGTGCGCGCTGATCTCTCCTGCACGGCTGTGGGAGGCTACCCACCTCCGATACTCGACCTACGGCTGGGCTCGGAGGGGTCGCTGCCTGATCTGCGGTCTCTGACGGTCGTGAACTCGACGGGAGAGAGGGGAATGAGGGTGATGAGGTACCTGACGGAGCGGTGGACGGACGGGTTCATACCCAGGGCCTCTGATCACGGGAAGAGGGTGGTGTGCACTGGGCTGATACCAGGCCTCAAGCCTAGAACATCCGTAGCGAGACTTGATGTCAAGTGTAAGACAATCGAGCTTTCTTTGACCTTAATTCTCTCTCTCTCTCTCTTAGTGCACTGCCTACTGGCAGGTCCATGGTATATAACTCCTCCACTCTTCTCTATCTTCCGCCTTCCTCTTCATTTTCACATATGAGTGGGTCTTTAAATAATACCTAATTTACCTTAATTAGAATGTCTTAATAGCGTAGGGGTTACGTCATGAAGTTTTGAATGACAGATCCTGAGATGAATTGAACCCTCGTGGGTTTGAATCCCGGCCGCTCTGATCTGAGAGTAAAATCTCCGACATTCACTGGACTGGTTATACGGAAAATGGTCTAAATTGCCTAACTGTTAAACATGTGGTATTAAAAGTGATAGATATCAACATAGTTGATCATTTCACTATTATACGTGATTACTTTTTTTATTTTAATCATTGTTATATTATCATCTATTTATTTTACTTTGATGATCAGCAGGATAGATTACGATCACTTTGATGTTTGCACTTTCTTCACAGATTGGCTGCTTCAATAGTATCGCTTCCTATTCATTCATTCATTCATTCATTCATACATTCATACATTCATACATTCATTCATTTATTCACTCATTCATTCATTCTTTCATTTTATGTTCCACAGTTTCTCCACGCATAGCCTGCTACAACAGGATCGCCTCTGTAAGGGATCTCAACATTAATCTACGCTGTGACGTCACCTCTAATCCAAGAGTGACCGCCATATTCTGGGTGCTTGATGTCAACGGGACCACGCTGGCAGAGGGAGAGGTAGTGGATGAGATGTGGACGCTGGTTATGGTTGGTATTTACTTGCTCACTGATCTTTCTTTTCGATCTTTTTTATTTTTTGTTTTTGCTTTTTTGCACTTACAGGACGTATTGCACTTATTACTTAGATTCTGATAATGCCTATTTAAGTTTTTTCACGCGTTCATTGATGTGATTACTATGAGAAATTTTGTGAAAATAAAACTTTTCTCTCTCTCTCTCTCTCTCTCTCTCTCTCTCTCTCTCTTGCTAATTAGAGGTCTAAGGTAAAAGCAAAAACAAATATTCCGACGGTTTTGGAATTTTTATGGGGGACGAGTGACGTTCGACTCCTTGTCTTTCATTCTTCTGCCCTGTGAACTCTATTGTTTTGGCTACAAGCTCTTATGTCAAACTACAGCAAAGAAGTTTCTATATCAATCAATTAATTAATCAAGAACTACATGTAAAAGTTGGTTCCATGCACATTACGGTGAATTATTAGAGGTGAATGTAACCTATTCACAATTTCTGGTCACATTCAAGAGTCTCTGTCAAATTAACTGATTGATTGATAAAGTGACTAAATGATTGATGTATCAAGTAACTGATTGATTGATTGATTAACTGAGTGATGTATTGGTTAACTGATTGATTGATTGATTAACTGATTGATTGATTGATTAACTGATTGATTGATTGACTGATTAACTGATTAATGTATTGCTTAACTGTTTAAGGACAGGACTGATGGTACGGTTGAGGTACAATTATTCATTCACAGGCTCAAGGCAGAAAACTTTCACAAATACACTTTGGTAGCTGAGAACAGCCTCTCTGTTGCTATGCAAGAGGTTGAACTTATACGAGGTACCTCTCTCTGTCCTTATCTCTCGCTCTCTCTCTCTCTGTCTCTCTTTCTCTCTCTCTCTCTCTCTCTCTCACTCTCTTTCGCAAATTTTTATCAATAGAAAACTAATGGTTTTAACAATGGCAGGTCTATAACACGTATTCCTATTCACAGTCTCCTGTCACACTCAATAATGAGCAGGAAGGTCCGAGATTTAAACTCTTTGATCAGCTCAATCGAATATTGATTTCGATATTACGGCATAAAAAGCTTTTAAAAGTTGATAAATTATCACAAAAGTTGATAATGCTGCCTAGCGATCCACGTGTTCACAGATTACACTGAGTTATTTAGACTTTTTATTTACATTTAAGTCGAGAGAATTATATATTTAATTATTTTACGGTCCGATATTTATTTAATCCTAAAATTACATGTAGACTCAAAAGTAATACGTTAAAGGAGTACTAGATGTAATTGAGAGAGGTCTTAGGTGTTGTAAACTTTAAATCTATTGATGAACTTATGGACTAATTAAGTATTGACTGGATGAATGAATGAAGGAATGAATGCTTGATTAATATAATTGATTGAACGGGTTAATAATTTATCAAACTTTTTCAATTGTTAGCTTGTTTATTTATTTATTTATTTACTTTTATCTTTCGTTGTTTATTTATTTAGTTAAATACATGTAGGCTATATAGATATTTCGATACTTATATATTTAGCAATTTAGTTTTTTTAGTTTTTTAGTTATATGTTATTTAGTTAATTGTTTATTATTCCGCTATGGATTGCTTTCTTTCATTCATTCATTCATTCATTCATTCTTTCTTTCTTTCATTCAATCATTCATTCATTCTTTCATTCATTCATTCATTCATTCTTTCTTTCTTTCTTTCTTTCTTTATTTTTTCATTCATTCATTCATGCATGCATTCATTCATCTATTCATTCATTCATTCATTCATTCAGATCCTGCAGATTTCAGTAAGGACAGCAGAAAGGAATCGGATTCTCAACTGTCTCACTCCGGTACACTCCACACTTCCAGGGAAGCCTCTCAGCTCCAGGACTTTGGATCCTTCAGGAACCCGGAGCAGGATGGAGCCAAGGATCCGGATACGTCCAGATCTCTTCATCAGCTGAGCCGGGAGCACCTGGAGAATAGACAGCGTCAGTCGTCCGGTCTGCGGACTGATCCTGTATCCAGCAATCCTGCTATTAGGACTTCCTCCTTCTCTTCTTGCTGGATTTTAGTTATGTATTCTTTTGGCTTTTCATAATAGAGCTCTTGGAGAAAATAGATGGGTATAGCTAGGGAGAAATAAATAAAATAAATGGGTTTAGGGTATGGAGGAATAAATCAAATAAATGGGTTTAGGGTGTGGAGTACAGTTTATATAGATGGGTTTAGGGTAAGGTTGAATAGGTGAAATAGATGGGTTTAGGGTAAGGTTGAACAGGTGAAATAGATGGGTTTAGGGTATGGTGAAACAGGTGAAATAGATGGGTTTAGGGTAAGGTTGAATAGGTGAAATAGCTGGGTTTAGGATTTGGTTGAACAGGTGAAATAGATATGTTTAAGGTATGGTGGAACAGGTGAAATAGATGGGCTTAGGGTATGGTGAAACAGGTGAAATAGATGGGCTTAGGGTATGGTGAAACAGGTGAAATAGATGGGTTTAGGGTATGGTGAAACAGGTAAACTAGATGGGTTTAGGGTATGGTGAAACAGGTAAAATGGATGGGTTTAGGGTATGGTGAAACAGGTAAAATAGATGGGTTTAGGGTATGGTTAAACAGGTTATTTACATCCTAGGTTAGTATGGTAGACATATGCATGCACACAATGTCTGTGTAATTATAAACTCATATATCATCTTATATTACATACTCAGCGTTTAGAATAAATTGTTAATTGGTTTCATAAACTGACACAGATAAAACAGAAGAGATTTTGACAAAACGTACACTCGACCCAAGCTATGATAACCTGATCTGCATGTATGGTTGTTACATAGCGACCACACAGAATCTATATTAATACCATATCTATAGCGACATCTGTTGGTAGAAGTGAAAAGCTAGGAGATTACTGAATAGCAATCTTGCATATATATTTGATATAGATGGACAAATCTCTCTCTCTCTCTCTCTCTCTTAGTGCACTGAATATTGGCAGGTCCATGGTATATAATGCCTCCACTCATCTTTATCTACCGTCTTTCTCTCCATGTCCACATACGGGTGGATCTTTAAATTATTTATAGCATTCCTTGTGATATACCATTATTCTTGGGGGATTATGCTTATGACGAGGTGGGCCCCCTAAACCTTCCTCAGCTTCGACAAGGATGGACAAATAGCATATGTAAATATGTGCGTTCTATCTGAAGTTGTAGCAACGAATAGCTTGTGGTGATGTATACTGCAGCAACACATTATATGTATGTATGTATGTATGTATGTATGTATGAATGTATGTATGTATGTATGTAAGTATGTATGTATGTATGTATATATATATATATATATATATATATACATATACATATATATATATATATAAATGTATATATATATATATATATGTATATCATACACATACATGTAAATTTATATATCAACAGGCTATAAAATAATATATTTAAGCTAATCTAGCACTCGAATATACCGTGGTCAAAGTGTATTCATACTAAAAACTCAGTAATTGATCAGTAATTCAGCAGAGAAGTAGGTCAGTCTTGTCAAATGTTATTGTCATATATTGAAAGTAATTTGCAATTAATCATCGAATGTACATTATCAGCAATTAGCGAAGTCAGGGTTGTTAGGGGAAAAGCCAGACTATATGATACAGTCTGATATTTTATCCTTCAAACTATTTTTGTTGTTCGGTTCTTTAAAAATACGAACAAATACAAACGTAGGAGAGGATATCATACATGTATGAGATATCAAACATTATAAATGCCTTTCGACGCTTTCGTTAAACAATCAGCTCTTGATTGCTCAGATGCCTCCTTTTTGGTTGCTATATCTATTTTTGGATGAGGAAAAGGACTTGAAACCAGTAGTACTATTATTGTTACTATTGCACTACTATTATTATCATTATTTATATGTATTCATTAAAATCTGCTAAGAGAAATGATCTTACACCCATGATTCCAGTATCAATACACCCTTGATCCCGGGATCAAGCACACTTGATCCCGGGATCAAGGGTGCAATAGCATTAAGGGATCAAGGGTGCTTCACTACAGGGTATTCACTAAATTGCGTACACTCCTACTGAGACAACTGCTAGGGGCAATATTTTTCACAGTTATGTAAGCAAATGGGTACTGATTAGTAATCAATTAGTAAACATGAAATGACTAGCGATTGACTGCTCCAGTAGGATTCGAAAATAGTAGATTTTATTTACTTTTTTATACAGTTTTATTGAAAGTGAAATATTTTATCTAAATTTTTTTCGACTATTATTAAAACACGTTTTAAATTGCTTACATAAAACAAGGAATAAGATAACATTAGGATGTAATATTTCCTTCAAGTTGATATTAAAATAGCCCTTTGGGATCAAGGGTGCTTAGGGATCATGGGTGCATATTCTCCCCTACCATATACATTACATTATATACACTATACGCACCACACAAGTACCAAATACATTACATTGTATACACTATACACACCACATGATATACACTCGGTGGCGGATCTAGGGGGGGGCAAGGAGCCCCCTTAGGTCCGCTGAAATTTGGTAGACTTGAAGCCCTCTAGAATGGAAAGGGGCCCGAAAAATGTTGACCGTTTCAGTTTCATTAGCTGTCAATTTTCCTTTAACGACGGTATAAGAAGAACAAAGGGTGCAAGTAAAAAATTTGAACTCTGTCCCGGAACAGTGGTGCAAACAGCCTTGACTGGGAGGGGCTTAGGCCCCCCTACTACAGCCAAAATTAGGTCACTTTTGAAACTCATCCAGATCCGCTGAGTTTCTTCAAAGGTGAAAAAATTAACCTACTTTTTTTCAAAACAAATGTTGGATTTTAGGCATTTTTTGTTTACCCCTTACTGTAGTACGGGTATGAGTGGGAGGGGTTAAGATACGGGGATATACTCACTCTATGAGCCGAGCGCAGTACTGAAATTTTTTACCCCCCCCCCCCCGCAGCATTTTTCCTGGATCTTCATTTAGTTTCATGAATCAATGAATGACTTAACGAAAGTTAAACAAAAAAGTTAAACAACAAAATTCAAGTTAGTTTAGGCTGGTAAAACCTAAGATGAACGTCAGTTTCCTCACTCGAAAGCGATGTCAGTGACGAGCGAGCCCAGGATTTGAATCCCGCACCTACTGATCCGCGGTCGAGTATCTTACCGACTTCGCCACTGGCTTCGCCACTGGCTCCAGCCAGTGGCGAAGTCGACCGCATTATATTCATACTGGCTGAAGCCAGTGGCGTAGTATGAATATAATGGATAAGGATTTAACATTATAACATTAAAAAAATCGGAGACAAATTTTCACAAAGTTCATAACCAGCATAGCACGGGGGGGGGCTAAAAATATTAGTTCTTGAAGAAGAGAGTGACAGAGGGAGAGATAGAGAGAGAGAGAGATAGAAACGGAGATAGAGAGAGTGAGAGATATTATAATTACTACTCTGATTTCGATTGAACATAGCCAGGTGCATGATAGTTAATTGCACTCTTTGGTTTATAATTACGATCACTGCCCTACGCCGTGTACAAAGTCCGACCGCCTGACGAGCTAGGCGCAGAGGTAGAGGATAGGACATAGCCATTCCGGCTATGTTAGGTCGATAAGTAACTATGGATAAGTCGTTAGATTTAAGTAGAGAACGAGAAAATGAGCTTCTTGGTCCTTCAGCGCCTAAATCTAGTGAGGTAATCTCAAAATCTGGTGGAAAAGGTATCCCCTTAAGGAATAAATATACTGTCTTTATTATACCTGAAGATAAGGACATTTCTGAAGGTAAGGATATTTCTAAGGGTAGGCATATTTCTAAGGATAAGGATATTTCTAAAGATAAAGATATATCTAAAGATAAGGATATTGAATCGATCAGAAAAGGTTACGACAAATTCATTCGGTATATGATAGAGCACAGCTCTCCAAAGAAACGAAAGCTGATGTCAGAAAGATATGAAGTATTCAAGAAAGGAGAAGGTAAGATAATATACTTATTTTAGTCACAGCTTGATAGTTGCAATGCATAAAATAAGTTAAAATTAAAGTTATTTCGGAATTGAGATGGGGATCTTTAGCAGTCCTGAACCGTCTTTGATCACTTATCCTTTCGCATCTGAGCTTTTCTGACTGCGTTTAGGTCAGCTGGTATTGTCTATGTTGTCTGAGACGACCCTAATGTCGTCCTCAGATGATGAAATGGAAGTAAAACCCTCTTTGTATTGTATTGTATTGTATGAGATTATATTGTTCACTAACATCGTCGGACAAATTATCTATGATTTTGTTACGCCAGATCTGTTAGCTCCATTTGACAAAATAATCTATGATTTTGTGGTCATCTATTCCGACTCGATTACACAATCAGAGCTGTTAACTCCATAGGACAAAATAATCTATGATTTTGTAACAGCAGATCTGTTAGCCCATAGGACAAAATAACGTATGATTTTGTAACAGCAGATCTGTTAGCCCATAGGACAAAATAACGTATGATATTATAACAGCAGATCTGTTAGCCCATAGGACAAAATAGTGTGTATGATTTTGTAAACAAATTTCGAACCTTATTTAAGAAATCTGTTAGCTCCATCAGACAAAATAATCTATGATTTTGTTATCAAATATTTAACTCTATTTATAAATTCCGTTCGCTTGTTCCGACAAAATAATGTATGATTTTGTTGTCAACTTTCTATCCTTGTTTAACAGATTTGCGAGCGGCATCTGACGGAATAATTTATTTATTTTGTTAGCATCATCTGGCAGAATAACTTATAATTTTGTTATAAAATGTTCTTATACTCTATTATTTTCATTTGTAGATTGGATGTGCGTTGAACCACCTACTAAATCGACTATCAACTCTTCCTGCGATGATGTTGCTTTCCAACTGTACTACGAGAAACAGAAGCTGAAATTAATGCAAACTCCTTATAATTCTGGAGAGTTGAAAAAGTATATGAGATACTTGCCTGATCAACTAGCAATAGATAAACATATTTGGATTTAAAGTGAGAATACATTTGAACTAAAGTAAAGAACAGTAGTATTAACTGTGTAAATTGAATCAAATCCATTGAATATAACTCACATTAATTGAAATGTTTGATTAAGAAATAAAAACTTAAAATAATTTTATGTCTCGGACAGACTGTTGTTTGAGTTATAATGTAATACAATAGTGAAAACTTTTATTGAAAATCATCAGGAAATTGATATTAATATACTAATTGATAATGTTCTAGAGAATTTGTGTTGCAGATGCTGAAATTTTTGTATTGGCTCTGCCATCAGCGTTTAATGTCTCTTTTCATTATCTGATGGAGATCCAAACAATTTCGTGTGTTTATACCTGCTCTGCAATAATTCTTCACTCAAATATATAAATCCTAAATCGATAAGTAATAAGTTCTTTTGAATCAATAATTATACCGGGTCTGAGCACCAAATGTCAGGGTGTGTCTTACCTCAGCAGGCTAACCACACCTGAAACCGACGCAAAATCCTTGAATGTACGAACCTATTCAATGGAGTTGTATCTGATCTCGTAAATTATACTGACTAATCTAAAGACCCCGACTTTTTCCGGATTAACTGAGAGACTAAAGTATTTAATATTTAATTATTTTAATTTAAAATAAAACGAAAAAAAATATGGATACGTACAGTTCAAGAAAATAAAGAAATACCCGAATGTTTTATATCAATGAAAATTAATTAAACTTAAATTAAATGTCCTCGCAATATATTCGATTCTAACTGGTAAAACTGCACTGATCGTATACTAATCAACCAACGAAAATATAATACGTTGTTCTGCTCGATTAATGTATCAAAACACAAATTCCACTATAAAAAATAAACTAATAAATTCATCAGTAACTGCGTTCGAAAAACTTTAATACTACTTCGGAAACTCCTTCCTCTGATCAACTATTGATCAGTCTCAAACTTTGATATCAACTAATGATCATCCACCACTGTTCCGTAACAGTCTGCACTACCTCTTTCCTTCTTCTAACCCTTTTCCCTATCCAAAATATCACGTGGAATTAAATCTACTCATTCCCTCCGTGACCTACACCTTTCTCTTTTCTAAACAAGCTCTTCGTAGCTCCGCCCACTCTAATGACGTCAGGCCAAACATAAGCCTAAGCGTTTTTCACTATGCTAGAGCTCATTTACTCTGTGGATAGACTTATAATAATTATAAAAGCTGGTAAAGCTAAGGTTAACGTCAGTTTTCTCACTCGAAAGCGATGTCAGTGACGGGCGAGCCTAGGATTTGAACCCGCATCAACTGATCCGCGGTCGAGTATCTTACCGACTTCGCCACTGGCTCCAGCCAATAATAATAATAATAATAATAATAATAATAATAGATTATAGTGAAATGATCAACTAAGTTTATATCTAGCACTTTTACGACCACAAGTTAAATCCGTTACGCAATTTTGTCCATTTTCCGTGTAGCCAGTCCAGTGAATGTCCGAGAATTTACTCTCAGATCAGCGCGGCTGCGATTCGAACCCACGAGGGCTCAATTCACCTCAGTATCTCTCATTTGAAACTTCACGACTTTATCTACACCTCTAACCATTGCACTATAGGGACAATCATTAATATATCGTATATATTGATATATCCTTTAGTGGGCGTTTACGAAACAATACTGTTAGGGTGAACTATACTCCCAATTATTCCGGACTTACGAGCGATAGATTATCAGCATGGATTGTCAGATAATTTATTTTCGGAAACTAGATCTCAACTGGAGGTTGCTAGTAGAGATAAGTCAACAGATCTAACAATATAGAGACCTGATGGCCTTGTTCTCTACGATAATGATAACGATAAAGATCTCTGCTCAAAACACTTCACCAAGACTGAAAATAGGGCCTACGGTTGTTTAATGTTTATCCTGTCATTGTTGACTGAATGGTTAGATAGGTTTTTATAGCCCCTTTGACTACCTAGTGTGTATTACTGCATATCTGAGTGTTTTTTTTATAATAAAAATAGTTCTCTGGCTAGGTTATTTAATTTTCTGAAGAGCAAAGAGTTGCGAATTCAAATTTGGCCCTGTTCTCCTAATGCATACTAATATCTCGATGTGGGTTAGGTTATTGACTGGGAGCAAAGAGTCTTAGGTTATAAACCTGGGTGCACCCGCCTCTCATGTTCCTTCAAGTACAGAAATTACTATTATTAATATTAAACGTTACCAAATTACTGTAGATTTGTTTTAAATTATTCTTAACATTATCTACGCCTAAACGTGAGAGTGTTTAGAAAAGCAGGAGATATTTTTGGATTTGAAGATTTGCAACAATAACAACAACAATAAGATTAGAGTGCTACTATTGTCCATGACAACATCGAACACTGTGAAACCAAATCAAATCCAATGAGCAAAGTAAGGGGTCCGAAAACGGTGCCAGCCAAAATCCGGGTGGTCAGTTCAAGGAAGGCTATAAGTGGAATGGAGGTTTACGAGTTGGTCTCAGATTATCGCCATTTGATGGATAGGAAAAGTCGAAAATCTTTCATCCGCCTATGAAACTGTTCGTGAAGTAAGAAAGTCTGATCAGGTATAGATGAGGGAGTGCGCAGAATCAGCAGTTTCTGCATTAATGCACTTAAGTACATGTATATCAACTATCAACTTCATTAATATCTATCCATATTTAGCTCATTTAATTAACTTATTTCAAATTAATTATTTCATTTAAGAGACTACCCGTTTTAAAAATATACACTAGAACGTTATGGTTTAATGGTTAAATATACATTAGAACGTTATCTCTGTTATGTGAACATAATTGCTGATGTGTTGGTGAAAAATTAACCTTTAATTTAAAATATTTAATCCTGATGTAACAACTTTGATCTACATTGTTCATCTTTCCCAACACGTGACACTTTCAGTTTCTGTGTCTAAGTTTTCGTTATGAATAATAACTATATAACAGGATATTTTGATTGAGGTCAAACTTTTTTTAAATAGTTTTCTGAATGTACTTTATGCCGGCTTCCAGATGGAAACCCATTACCACTGATAATATGATTTATTGTATGTTTATTGATGAGAGTATGTTATTGTATGATAGTATGATTTATTGTATGATAGTATGCTTATTGTTTTATCAGTTTATCAATATCCTCAATATGTTTGCTACATTTATCTGACGTATGTCTGGTAATTATCTGCCGGTAGATCTGGTTGCAATTAACTATTCGACCTCAGAGTGTTCAGGATCTAACGATGGTTACATGTACTACAATGTAACGATGATAATAACAGAGCTTAGATGTCGAGTTTAACGTCGGTTTCTTGCTCGAAGAGCATGTCAGAGTCGAGTATCTTACCGACTTCGCCACTGGCTCCAGCATTATTATTGGGTAATTATGATTACTGGATTGAAAATGCTTCATAGTATGAAGTTTATTCCAGACAACTACAACTAGAGTGCTACAGTCGTCAATGACAATGGCATGAAATAACGAATCAAAGACAAGCAGACGAGCAAAAAGGGAATGGGTTTAAAAATGATGCCAAAAAACCAAAATCTAGAGAGCTAGTCTAAAGCTGACTGATGTTAGTAACTCATGGACACTGGATGTCTTAGAGACATGGAAAAGGTCCGGGATTGACTATTGTTGGAATGGAACAGTTGACTGTAAAGCACAGGCTGATATACAATACTGGATATAGGCATATGTACAGCACACTACAACACATTTTTTTGTGTAATTTAAGGTAATAGAGTAATGCGAAAGAATATTATGCAGCGCATAATGCTGTGGAAAAGTTGTATGCTATGCAATTCAATACAATTAACGTCAATGCCATGAAATTAATTGCAATGCAATGCAATGAAGTGGTCATATAAAGGTAGGATGGAAAGAAAGATAGAGAGAGAGGCAGACTGAGATTAGGAATGACATATTATAGCATTGTATGAAGTGGTATGATATGTCATAGTATAGCATAGTATGAAGCAGTTTGGTATGTCGCAGTACAGCATATTATGTAATGGCACGGTATATTATAGTATAGCATAATATGAAGTGGTATGGTATGATATATAGATAGATATGTGCGAAAATAGAAACACAAAATATTAGTGACCACCCAAATGTTTTAATCTACTGCCACTGTGGCTAATTAATAAAGAACAGTTAAATTGTAATTATTTAACGTTTCATTCAGAAGTTCCCTTGGGTAGAATAAATTATCCTAGTAGGAGTTGGGACATTAATTAATTAGGCTTTTTTGAGAGTAGTCTACTAAATAGAACACACTAAATATAGAAATACCGTATAAATGTACTACATATAAACGCAAATATATACTACACACTGTGATGGGCAAAATGCTTTTCAAAAGTATTTTCAAAATACTATTACATTTTCTATTTTCAAAATACTATTGAAAAGTATTTTATTTTAGTATTTTCAAAATATTTAAAAAAAGTATTTCATAAGCATTTTGAAAATACTTTTGAAAAGCATTTTGCCCATCACAGTGTGTACTACATAAAAACGCAAATATATACTACACACTGTGATGGGAAAAATGCTTTTCAAAAGTATTTTCAAAATACTTATGAAATACTTTTTTAAATATTTTGAAAATACTAAAATAAAATACTTTTCAATAGTATTTTGAAAATAGAACATGTAATAGTATTCTGAAAATACTTTTCTAAAATCTTTTTTAAGAGATTGTCAAGGTAATGACGTGCACTAATGACATTGTAATATGCACATAGTTGGTTAAAATATTAAAATAATTTATGTAAATATTTTGAAAATACTTTACAGCCCATGAATGTTTTCACTAATATGTCTTTCTGCAATTAAACATTTTGACATGTTATTTGTACGGAATTATCATTAATACTGGATTATTATTACCAGGTTATTATTACTGGGTTACTATTACTGGATAATTATGATTACTGGAGTATTATTACCAGGTTATTATTACTGGGTTACTATTACTGGATAATTATGATTACTGGAGTATTATTATCAGGTTATTATTAAATTCAGAATTGTTATTACTGGAATATTATTAGAGAATTATTAATACAGGGCTATTAGTACTGAAATATTATTACATGGTAATATTAGTGTTTATTACATGGTAATATTAGTGTTTATTACATGGTAATATTAGTGTTTATTACATGGTAATATTAATGTTTATTACATGGTAATAATAGTGTTTACTACGTTGTGTCCGTGACATTGAAGAATAGACCAACCGTTAGCTGTACCATTGGCAATGGACTACAAAGCAAAACTGATGTAGGAAACAGAAAACCACCTCAGAAGCGATATAGTTTCTAAGCAATAGACTACAAAAGGCATGGATAAGTCATAGCTTCCTGTGAAGAGATTAACTTGTTGATGTATGAAGTGCTCTTTATAGAACGTGAAAGTAGACTCTGAGTATGAATGCTTACCATGGACCTGCCTTTCGGCAGAATATTAAAGAGAGAGAGAGAGCGAGAGAGAGAGAGATTATCACTATTATTACTTAGTTTGACTTATTACTGCGTTATTGGTAGGCCTACTGTGTTGCAATTACTGGTTTACTATTATTGTTAGGTTTATGATTTTTATGTTTTTATTTGCAATAAATTTTTAAGTGTTATTCCATTGTAAAGTGGCCAGTCACGTATTTGTCGACAATATTAATTGTCACTGTACGTAAGGGTTGAATGTCTGGTTATACACAGACATACAGTATGCCGTTTAATTTTTTTCTAATTGTACATTAATCATTTAGTCGTATGTTATATTAATAATTTAATAGTTAATCATTTTATTTTTTATAATATTAATAACTTAGTTGCAATGATAGCTCATAACCGTACGCACATGTTTACAGAATTTATCTGCTGAAAGTACAGTTTTTATAGTTTCTATATACAGTTTTACAGTTATTATACAGTTTTTACTGTTATTATATAGTTTTTACTGTTATTATACAGTTTTTACTGTTATTATACAGTTTTTACTGTTATTATACAGTTTTTACTGTTATTATACAGTTTTTACTGTTATTATACAGTTTTTATAGTTATTCTCAATCTTTCTGGATCAAGGATCAAGGATGATGTCAGGATCATCATCCTTTAATACTACATTAATTGATTGATATATGCTTAACCTTCCTCTGTTAGTATCGTCTAGCTGATCGATGGAGTGCTCTTGAATAGCATGAAAGCAGTCAACTATATAACATGGAAATGAGATAAGAAACCGTAAAGGAGATTAAATATTTATTTGAAGTTGTGTTTGGATGGGGAGCAAGTGGCAGTGAAATGACGCGATTGACTAGTCTGCAGGTTTTATTCTATATATGAACGCGACGTTGCAAATCTACAGCGATCATCGAGCTGAGAGTAGTAAATGAATTTAATGAGCAATGGGTGCACTAGTGGTGGACTATATATGGTTCCGTTTATATAATTGGGCCTACACTAATTTATGTTTTTATTACAGCGATATTGCGCGTGTTGACTTAAATAAAGACCAATCAATTAAATAGTCAATCAATCAACTGATCAATAAAATATTCATTCAACAAATCAATCAATCAAATATTCAATTAACCAATCAATCAAATATCAATCAATCGATCAAGTGCTCAATTTAATAAATCTATTAAATAATAATTCAATGATTTTCGAATCTAAATGTTGTAACTGCAGTCGCTGACGTAGACAAAGGAAAGCTCTTGATAGACAAATAAAATTCTGCTTCTTCTTCTTCTTCTTCTACTTCTTCTTCTTCTTCTTCTTCTTCTACCTCTTCTTCTTCTTCTTCTTCTTCTACTTCTGCTTCTTCTTCTTATTCTTCTTCTTCTCCTTCTTCTTCTTCTACTTTTGCTTCTTCTTCTTCTTCTGGTAATGTTCCTCCATATATCTATATGTCTTTATCCATTGTTGCTCTGATCATTTCTATTTCTGTTATCTGCATCCATTTGCTTGAACTCATAATTATAAACGTCATTAGTTGCCGACCCTTGCTTCCTTTACCATTTACTTCCTCTGCAAATATGTGACATTTTTTCTGCAACTATTTTCAAGTAACTTAGGCAGGCTTACATCTCCCATGCACTAGTCAGTTTATCATAGCAACAGCACGGGCACGATGTATGATGGCGGAAAACAATTAAAACATAATCACTTCCCTGGTAACCTCTCATAACTGTCACAACATGATATTCTAAAAACAATATCTCATAAAAACTGACTGGAAACAGTTAGCGGGTGTGACTCATTAAAATAACCAGGTCATGGGAGCGGCTGGTTTAATAACATCACACTGCGTGAAACTCAAATACCCTCTCCAGGTAATTCACCTACAGGATATGATTCACCCCTATTATAAGCGATGATTTATTCTATTAAAATAGAAATAAATACTAAAGATATAGTAGTACAATACAAATATAGTGCAGTACATCCCAGTAGAATACATATTTAGTACAATACATTTCTAGTAAACTTTTTTGTAGTATAATTCATATCTTGTACTATACATCCCTACTGCAGTACATCTAAAATACAGTACTTCTTTAGTACGATGTAACTCTTGTACACTTGTACAATGCACGCCTTGTCCTATGCTTCTCTAGTACAATTCACGCCTTGTCCCATGCTTCTCTTGTCCTATGCTTCTCTAGTACAATACACGCCTTGTCCTATGCTTCTCTAGTACAATTCACGCCTTGTCCTATGCTTCTCTAGTACAATTCATCTGTTGCACAGTTCCCGACCTAGTACAATTCTTTCATGCATCCATCCATTCATTTACTCATTCATTCATTCAGTCGTTCACTAGGGATGGTTGTACGATAGATAGAGTCAGAAGCAGGCATATGCTAGTGGCTATGTATTATTAGACGCCCTCATGTCACTGCTATGTAGGATATACTGTACGTATAATTACTGTAAACAGCGTTACGCGGAAACATTACAACTAACAACCTTATTTCTAGAACAATTCTCATGCGAACTTAACCAGAAAATACAAAAAATAATAATTAAGCGGATGGGCATTGTGTAGCAAGTGTACAGTGCTATTTATAGCGTGAAACAGTAGCACGAGCGAAAGTAAGGGAAAAAATCTCAGATGCCATATATTACAGAAAGTAATATATGGCATCTGAGAATTGTCAATTTTATCGTTTAGACAAATTATGTGCTTACTGTTTTACTGTTGAGTAAAACAGTAAATATTATTAGTACATTGTAATACTTATATAATGATAAAAATTAAACTGATAAATATCCATTTCATGTATTGATAATATATTTGAACTCTTTTAAAAATAATTAAAAATAGCATTCTTATAGCATTCTTATTATGTATAACGAAATATGGTAGTAGTCCCATATTGTAATGCAGCTAATATACTTCACTGTGGTTACCATTGACATTAGTAACACTCTAAAACATTTTTAACGTTGTTAGAGTGAGATTTAAAATGAGTAAATGAAGCTCGTTCTACTGTATAAGAGCCCAGGTTTGCACCTCACATACAAAACTCTCTTCCGCCCCTCTCTCTCTCTCTCTCCCTATCTCTCTCTCTCTTCTCTCTCTCTCTCTTCTCTCTCTCTCTCTTCTCTCTCTCTCTCTCTCTCTCTCTTCTCTCACTCTCTCTGTCTTCCTCTCTCTCTGTCTGTCACACTAAGGACGTTACAGCTTAAGAGAAGTCGCACCAAGTGTCAAGAGTTAGAGGGTCAGACAGATACACAGACAAACAGACAGACAGACGAACAGACAGAGGCAGACAGACAAAGGCAAAGAAAGGGAGAAAGAGAAAACATTAGAGTAATCACCAATGAGCATTTGTCGATGCAGCTAAGCAATAAACTTAAAACATTAAAAAATAAGAAAACTAAATAAGAAAATTACAGAAATAGTAGCCTAAGGTCATGTGTTGTACCGCATTAGCCAAACACAAAACCACTGGTACACTGTGATCTCTCTCTCTCTCTCTCTCTCTCTCAATATATATATATATATGTGTGTATATATATATGCATATATATATATATATATATATATATATATATATATATATATTATAAACAGTATACATATATATATATATATATATATACACATATATATAGTAAATATATACTATACAGGTCTAAATGCACTCGGTACATTTATCAACTCCGCAATATAAGTGGATTTGCAGAACAAAGCTGATTTTTTATGAGACACAGAAAACCATACGGTTTAAAGTACATGTGCACAATATAATATAATGTATATCGACCATTTCTTAAAATCAATGATAATTTCTGCAAAACCTCTCATAGTGCGTGTGTATAGCTTGAGCTTAGTGTACGACTAGATAACTTCTGAACTAACTACCATATACATTAATGGCTGCCTCCATTCTATATGTCTACAAACCTCTAAACACTTTGTTTTAGAATATAATTCTATGCAAATATTCTGATTAACTAAATCACTTATTAAATAGGCCTATTATATTATCGTATATGTGTATAATGTAAATAATATGTAAGAGAACAGTTATAAGGTATTATGCATGCGAATATTCATTTATTATGTATATATATTTTACCTTCCACATATCCAGAACTACACAAGAAGGTATAGAAGCAGAGGAAGAAGCATACAAGCAGACTCACCTATAGTCACACCTATTTCAGTGAAAGATACGAGTGTTTTCAAGTTAAACAGTTACACGAGATCAGTGCACAAGTAAAAAGTGACCTAACCAGTGCGCGTGTATGAAATAACTCTATACTAGCAAACAGACAGTAATTATATGAGTACTTAGGTGGTAATGGGTAATGACATAAAATAGGCATATATATATATATATATATATATATATATATATATATATATATATATGTATGTATATATATATACATATACTTAAATAATAGCTAAAAACTGGAGCGAGTATCGAAGTGGCTGGAGCAAGTGGCTAAGTCGGTAAGATACTCGAGCACGGATCAGTATGTGCGGGGTTCAAATTCTGGGCTCGCCCGTCACTGACATCGCTTTCGAGTGAGGAAACTGACGTTAACCTTAGCTTTACCAGCTTTTTTACCTTCTCATTTCTTCATGTCCACATACGAGTGCATCTCTAAATCATCTAACAATCTTAATCTCGGTCTGCCTCTTCTTATCTTTCCTTCCATTATACCTTCTATGACCTCGTGTAGTAAACCAAATCACCATAGAATATACGCTTGATTTACTCGGGTTTACTGAACCTTTTACATAAATCTTCCTCTCGACTTTCTGTCGTCTCATTTTGTCCGATGTTGTCGTAGACAACTGTATTATGATAATTGTTTGCTATTGTTCTAAATTGTTGCAGTCGGTCTTTTACTAATTGTTCAAATATTTGAACACAGCCACGCGTGTATATAGCATGTAGATCTATGGCTACTGGCCTATAAATAAAGTCCTCTATAAATAAGGTTGTTGAAGATGAACTAAGGACGGCTTAACCAAAGTGGGGCAGGATTAGAAGGGTTGGGTGGGGGAGGGACTGAACTACAAGTGGGGGTAATGATCCAGAAAACGAGATAATGGCCATCTGAAAGTGTGGTTATGAGCTAATCGAGTTTTGTGAAACTCGCCGGACAAAACCACGGAAATTCCCGCTCGTGAATTTTCTCTGACTGATCTGATTGAAATACGAAATAGAAATGATCCCAAAGTCATGAGTGTAGATCTGGAAAGTCAGTGCTAACGTTGAGTTAGTTGAAGTATACAGATATGGTACAAGAATACATAATACAAAAACTGTAGAAAAATGTAAATACTGGTGAAGTTAAAACATTTGTTTAGGCTTCCAGCAAATTCAAGTATAATATATTACCAATTGATAGTCTCCAAATATTTAATTGACGCGATTCAAATAATAGAATGAAATATAGTGTGTACAAAACATTCAACAGAAGGGAAACTTTTAAGAATGCAAAGTATTTGATGTATCAGAGTATCGCAATACAATGCATTACAATGTAATACATTGCAATCTTTATGTAGCCTATAGCTTTGTGATCGATTCATAGGCCGTGGTTGATGTTAGGGACCTGCATATATAGTCTCTTTCTCTCTCTCTCTCTCTCTCTCTCTCTCTCTCTTTATTTATCTATTTGAATCCCTCTATTTCCCCTTGTTGTGCTCGGGTGTGGTTGGACCACTGCAGAATAGGGCAACCGAAAACAATCTAATGCGTGTACGTAAGAGGCGACTAAAGGCAGGAGCTGAGGATGGCAAGAGGGGACTCACCTCACCATGAAAAATTTTCCCCCAGGATTAAATGGTAATTAATCCACCTAACTAAGGAAGGCAACGGGAAACCACCTCAGAAGCTATATTTTTCCCAATCTATAGGCTACATAAGGTATGGATAAGGCATAGACTTTTGTAAAGGGATTAACTTGTTGATCTAAGGAATGCTCTTATGGAGCGAGAAAACACTTTGAGTATGAATATGTACCTTGAACCTGCCACTTGGCAGTGTACTGAAAAAGAGGTCCTCTATTCTAAAGAGTGAAAGTATATTAAAAGAGGTCGTAGAAGGTAGAATGGAAGGAAAAAAGGCAGGGGCAGGCCGAGATTAGGAATGTCAGATGATTTAAAGACCCACTCATATGTGGACATGAAGAGGAAGACGGAAGACAGAGAAGAGTGGAGGCGTTATGTACCATGGACCTGCCAGTAGGCAATGCACTAAGAGAGAGAGAGAGAGAGAGAGAGAGAGAGAGAGATCCCTCTATCTCAATTCTGCACTGCGTAAGACACATCAAAACTTATTTCCAAGGGTTGGCTGCCTTAATGCACCGTGACATCTCATTTCGCTATAAATTTCGCAATTTTACCTTGTTAGTTTCATACATGCCAGTATGTATGCTGTTGTTTCGTTGCTTGATTTGCAACTTTTCGATATTTAGTTATTTCCAGGACTATTTTCAGTATAGTCATTGGCTACACAAACCTAGTATACCTATAACCTATTCAGAGTTTAATGCATTGAAGTCAGTAAACGTTTAAGATGAATCTTCCAACACTACAGCTTATTAGTCCAATTAGTATTTTATACTTATATTTCTACTTATTTATACTTATATTTCTACTTATTTATACTTATATTTCTACTTATTTATACTTATATTTATACTTATATACTTATATTTCTACTTATTTATACTTATATTTATACTTATATACTTATATTTATACTTATTTATACTTATATTTATACTTATATACTTATATTTCTACTTATTTATACTTATATTTATACTTATATACTTATATTTCTATTAGCATTAGCAAACGCGCTCAACCCGCCCAGCTCTCAACTTGGTTGCTACTTATTAGGCCTAGTATAATTAGTTGTTGGTATTTTTATTCTTTATAATTTCATATTCGCTTCCCGTGTTGTGTCCGGGTCGTTTGAAGAATTTGACCTACCGGTGACTGCACGTGTCGTAGAAGCGACTAAAACACTAAAATCCATACCAACGGCAGAAAGGGCATTCGGTGAGCTCCTTGGCTCCAGTAATTGCCACAAAACGTAAATGAATGGATAAAAGAAGGTCTATTAGTATCCCGACCCTGGTTAAACTGGGATTTAAGGGAGGATGATGATGATGATTAGTTTGTTATTCACGTTTCAACTATTTCAATTCAGCGCACAAACTTTCTGCTACGACATAATACCGTTTCTCCCCCACCCCCCCCCCACTTTCCAAAATCAAAGAACAAAAAATTGCGTGCACGGAGGTTTTATTAGCCAATGCGCTCTTACAAAAACCGGAAATTTTGAGCGCATTAAAAGTCTTACGATGTTACGGTGAAAACAAGGGTGGTTTTGCTTGCGAAAGCAGCTCAAAAACACGTGGGCCACATGACGTATTGAACCATCTGGATTGTTGACATGGAATGATTGAGGATATGTCATCCATAGGACCCTATTCGTAACACTGGATCTCTATAACAATAACACTGGACACTGTGTCCGGTAGAATGGATCCTGTACACTTGAAAAAAGTAAACACGCGTTACAGTGAAATGATCAACTATGTTGATATCTATCACTATTTAGTACCACATGTTTAAACCGTTAGGCAATTTAGTCCGTTTTCCGTATAACCAGTCTAGTGAATGTCCGATATTTTACTCTCAGATCAGCGCGGCCGGGATTCGAACCCGCGAGGGTTCAATTCACCTCAGGATCTGTCGTTCAAAACTACATGACGTTACCCCTACGCCATTGAGATATTAATATCCTAATATAATTAAAATATTGATCCTGTTCACTGTACACTGGATAGCCTATACATGTTGTCTACATGTATATAGTATGTTTTGAGATTTGAGTTAGTGTACGGTTAGGCACAATGATATATTTTTGGCTAAATTCAAAAGAACATGTACTGGGGTTAAGGAATGTCTAAAAGGGAGAGAGAGAGAGAGAGAGAGAGAGAGAGAGAGAGAGAACAATGTTTATTTCGATACACTCAAAATATACAGTGACATACAAAAACAAGGCCGTCAAAGAGGTCACAAGTAACCTATCTAGTTGACCACCCCTCAATCATACAAATTGAAAAATAACTAGGCAAACGAAATAAACCTGAAGTACAAGTAAAGTAAATTCTAGTTACTAAAGTTTGAAATAATAACAACAGGAATTTAAAAATAGAATATTGCTTCTGCCGAATATTGCTTTAAAAGGGTTAAAGGTTATTATTTGTTCATCCCTTTATTCATTGCCCAACAAATTTCAGAGCTACATCAACCAGTCTGAGTCACTGACGATTTGTTCGTCGTTTTGCCTACTTTGTAACAGCGACGAACTTGTGGACTTTATCATGCATATGTAATGTTTATGTAATGAGTTATATCAGTCTGTTTAGTGATCAAATTATTTATGACATAAACAATACTAGAGGAAGGCCGAGATTAGGTATGTTAGATGATTTAAAAACCCACTCATAAGCTGATAACCGTTGATAATTGATTGATGAACATAGCTGATAACGAATGATGATTGTTTGATGAACAAAGCTGTTAACGGCTGATGAACAGCTGATAACGGTTGATAATTGACTGATTGATTGATTCTAAGGGGAGAATAGTAGTGGTCATAGAAGGTAAAATGAAAGGGGAAAAGGCAGGGACAGGCCGAGATTAGGTATGTTAGATGATTTAAAGACCCACTCATATGTGGAAATGACGAGGAGAACGGAAGACAGAGAAGATTGGGGGCGTTTTATACCATGGACCTGTCAGTAGGCAGTTCACTTAAGAGAGAGATAGACAAACAGTTGGTCTCTCAATGATTACCGGTAAATTAATCTGTTATTGATAGGTCACAAATCACCTTTGTGACCTATCAACACCTACGTGGAGTGTTTTAAGTAGATTTGGAGGTCAAATGCTGGCGCTATGCACCACTGGTACACTTAGTATAAATTCTGCTTCTGAGCTTATCTTAAGTCACAAGAGCCCGGGTACAATCGAAGATTTATTGCCATTATCTTAGTACAATATCGTCATGTTGAACAATATTGGATTCAAGTCCTTTACTTTCACACATAAGAAATACACCACTAACTTCTTAATCTTTTGCAGTAATGACCCACCTGGTTTTTGATTCAATCGTTCAATCAAACAATTTAAGGGATTTCTTTCACAACTACACGACGCCATATAGGTGTTGGTAGGCCATATTGGTGGTGGTTTAAATTTCAGGATTAACGTTGCAGGTGGACATTTGCCTTGCCAATACTCTATGACTCTACATGTATAACCGGATGTTAAAACTTCCAGGAATCGAAGCTGGAAGCGATGTGTCGCGGACCTACTAAATATTCTTATAAATTTTAAATATTTTCTACGAAAATTAGAAGATGATGTTCAAAAGTGAAGAACAGTGGAGTCGAAGTAGTCAGAACCATCAATCCAAAGTTACATAACTTTTGCGTGAATATATAATAACTATTAGCGTAAAATGTATTGACAAAAAATAATTTATAATTTACTCATTCTCTTAGTGAATGCAATGCATTACAACCAACATATAGGCCTACACCTACTTTCTTAGCAGAGGATAAATTTGATTGATTGATTAATCAAGTAATGACTCATTGCGTTGACATTTTCTTACCAGCATAATCACGCCTGTAGTGAGGTTGAATAAAAGTGCTTATTGAATGCAGGCTACTTTTGTAGAGAAGTCGATCGAAGCAGTATTTTATGAGTCGTCGCTATTTTTAGCCGCATGAGTGATGTCGGGTTTTCCCTGTTACTGGTTTCGGAAAGCCAGCATGAGGATTTAACAAAACATGACACTAGATAAAAGAGGAGATCTGCTTGAGAGTTGTTTAGTTATGCTTGCTTGAAAGTAGTGAGTGCATGGGCTCTAAATAGGATAATCGTAGCAAATGTAAAAAGTAGAATAGAAAATTCCCTGCTGTAGCAACTGTTAAAGTAGTATTCTTAAGTTAATTGTTGAGTTTAGACCAACTCATTTGGTAAATTTATCTGCACTCGCTTTAACGTGTTATTTCATTTCCAAGCTTAATATTTCAATGTTTGTAATACGAGAATCTTTAATGTAAGTCATTTTCTGCACTGAGTGGACTTATAAAGAGTAGGCCTACTTTATTGTACTCAGTTTAACATCCTTTTTAAATTCTATTTATCTTTTGACTGATTTTCTGGAATCTGGATATGCACCGCTGTGGATTTTCCATTTGCTGACCGGCTTGGATTTGTCTCAATAGTGCTTGATGTTGTTCTGGAGGACTCTTTAGTTGTTGTTATTAGAGCAAGTAATTCAAATCATTTTTTTAATATATGCTTGGACGAAATTACACTGAAGTCATAAAATGATATGTTTAATTTATGGTTTAATTTTATGCTAGGATTACATGTCGAATTTGTTTTGAAGTAGGTAATGAGATGAATTTATTTTAATTTGGGCTATTGAAAGTGCTGTTATAAAGCAGATTAATTACCATGTTTGTTTTTTGCTAGTCCATTCAATCTACTGTACAATTTTGATAGTTAAGTCAACATCAAGAGTTCTTGAGATACAAGACACAGTCTGTTCCAATCCTTTGCGATTTATTGATTGCTATGTTCCACGAATTTGCTAAAAATTAATCGCTGTTAATAATTATTTAAATATTTAATTAATACTAAGCGGTATTAAAATCATTATTACTTGAATGAACAATCAAATATTTTATAGAATTGGGTAATATATTATTCAAAAAACTTTCAAATGATTAATTTTCTCTCGTTCCTTTCAGTTGAAAATCTTAAAGGTATCAATCGAAAAATCAAAAGTAAATAAATATTACATTTAACCGATATTTAAGCCTATTTGCGATATTTAGGCTGACATTTAAGCGTTAGTTTAATAGAGTTTGTCATAGAGACCTCAGATGTCCTATTAGCATCATCAAATATGCTTGATGAAGGCTACATTACAGACAGTTCCACAACAATCATGCACCGAGAGAGGCACGAATCCGAGACAAGCTGCACGGATAGCTTGGGAAGCAGCGACACATCTTCCGAATCCGGCCTGTCGGATCCCCCCTCCCCACCTCTGGGTTCCTTCCAAAATTCAAATTTTAATCACTCGTCAATCAATGTAGACTCGCCTTACAGTTCAAGTTATTCTTTCACGGATAGCATTGGTGAATTAATGTCGCCTGACAGCTGGCCAACCAAGACGAACTTTTCTTACGGTAATCAGGCGCGAAAATTGGCCAATCAGAGTTCTTCCAGGCTTGCGTCAACCAATCCGATCGCACAACGTGTCGCGCCAGAACACGATTCAAACTGTAGAAGATCTGCAGTTAAACCTGAGCAGAGAGTTACTCAGACCTCCACAACCACCCAAAGGACACTGTTGAGACCTTGGCTAATGGAACAGGTTCAGAACAAAACTATTCCAGGCCTCCAGTGGATGGACAGCCAGTGCACGCTGTTGAGGATACCGTGGAAGCATGGATCCAGGAATGGATGGTCTTCAGATGACTGCAGGCTATTCGAGAGCTGGGCCAAACAATCCGGTATGAAAATACGCAGAGATTTCTACCTTAAATAAATAAATAAATATAAAAATAAATTTAAAAGTAGAGGATGCATGTACTTTCAATCAACTTCAGAAGCTGTAAATAGTAGAACATGAGTGCAGATCTGGAGTAGAAGAGTTCCAAACTGCAGGAACTGAAAAGAAAATGTGCGTTTATGTAAGGAAATGAGAATAATTATTTAGAAATGTGAGTAGGTCTAGAGAAGATACCTGTGGTAGATTTTACGAGTAGCTGAGAAGAGTATTTGAAATATTATTAGTTGACTAATATTAATAGTATTTACAATCATTATAAATTTTTAAACTGGGTTACTAGTCTTACTACTAGTAGTAGTACATTGAAAATGTTATATTTGGACTTGCTGGAGTCAATGGCGATGTCGGTAAGATACTCGAACAACGGATCAGTACGTCAGTGGTTCAAATCCTGGGCTGACATCGCTTTCGAGTGAGAAAACTGACGTTAACCTTAGCTTGTTGACTTGTAGGTAAGCTGACGGGAAGCGCAAGGAACGCACGGAGGTGGAAGGCTAACTTCCGCTGTGCCTTGAGGTCACTGACCGATGTGAAAGAAGTGAGGGAGATGAGTAGGATGACGGGCAGGGACGCCTTCAGAGTCTACCGCTTCCTCCCTCCAAAACAGCGCCGTAGATCTGGTAGGATTCCTTCTCTATGTCTCTGTCATTGTCTATGTCTTACGTCCCTGACATTGCCTTAAGGTGAGGAGCCGGACGTTAAATTCTTATTGATTGATTGATTGATTGTCTGTCTGTCAGTCTCTTTTTGTATCTTTGTATGTAGGTCTTTCTCTCTCTCTCTTAGTCTCTCTCTGTAGTACTCACTGCCTACGCCATTCTCTCTCCCTCTTTCTCTCTCTCTCTCTCTCTGTCTATCTCCACTGACATCAACACTATCAGTAACTGTAACATTAACATTAGTTATCACATTAACACTAACATTCACATTAACGTTAACATCAGATTATCACATTGGCACTAACATTAACACTAGCATTAACATTTACTTTAGTTATCACTATAATTCAATGTACAGGGTGAGTAAAAAAAAGATAACACCTGCAAAATGTTTGAATATCTCAGGCTATTGTTAATATTTTCAAATCAAACTTTTACCAAAGACTAAAGGACTAATTTCTGATGGGGTGGTCAATTTTCATCAATTTTGGTGCATAGATTGGCCAATTATGAAAGTTTCAGCAGAGCAACCCCCCATTTTTTAACGTACTATAAATAAAAATTTCATTTTATTTTATTTTTATTTTAGCTCTGAAAGTGTCGTTGTGGAGGTTCAAAAAGAACCAGTTGTATCTGTTGGCCTATTACTGCCTATTCCATATGCTTTAAAATAGTTACTTTTCAGGACTGCAGCAGCTTTCGGAACGCTAGGACCGCCTTGTTGATTCCAGTTTGGGGCAGTTTCTCCCAAATTGATGGAAGGTAGCAATTCCTCCAATTACGCCTTGTTTTTAGGCTTCGACTGGTGTTTCTGATAGAGATGCAGCATGGTTCCCCAGACATGGTAATCCAGAGGATTTTGATCGGGAGAGTTTGGAAGCCATTCACTCTTCATGATGAAATGCGGATATCTCTCGCTGATCCATTCATGTCCATGGCGAGATGCATGAGTCGGAGCATCATCCTACTGAAAGATGAAACCATTTGGTAGAAGAGCATAGCAATCATCAAACAGCTCGGAAAGTAAAGTATTGACGTAAAATTGAGGGTTCATCTATTCCTTTTCGCCAATGAAATGCAATTTACCCTTACCGTTGTAGCAAACGCCATTTTTAGAAAAAAAATGGGGGGTTGCTCTGCTGAAACTTGCATATCTGGCCAATCCATCGATTAAAATGGATGAAAATTGGTCACCCCATCAACAATAGTCCCTAAGTAATTGCTAAAAGTTTGCTTTGAAAATATTAACTATAGCCTGAGATATTCCAACTTTTTGCAGGTGTTATCTTTTTTATTACTCACCCTGTACATGTATATCTGATGCCCACAGTATCGGCGGTAGAGTATTCAGTATCGAGGAAACGAACTGTTAATTTTGTTGATTTACTATCAATGCTGGTCTTGGCTTATATTCCTCCTGCCATTTTTAGCCACATCATCTTTCTCATCTCAGCCCATATCTATTTACCAGCCCAATGGGTAAATAGTGGTCGAATAATTATAATGGTATTAGGTTTTGTTTAATAGGAACCTGAGTGTGTTACCGACTGATAATATTTAACCTCATTTATATATAATTGTGTGCATTTGTGTGTGTCTGTGTGTGTGTGCGTGTGTGTGTGGTGTTTTAATCAGACAAACCAAAATTAATGTCATTACATTCACTGTACATCTGAATATGCATGACTGTACATGTACAATTTATTGTAATTTAAACTATTTAACTGAATCTTATGCAATTCTCAATGTTGTCACGTACGACGGTAGCACTCAAGTTTATTGTATTTTCTCTGTTGTATTGTTGTATTTGTTGTACTGTTGTATTTTGTATCTTTCACTCAAGTTTGTTGTATTTTCTCTGTTGTATTGTTGTATTTGTTGTACTGTTGTATTTTGTATCTTTCACTCAAGTTTGTTACATTTTCTCTGTTGTATTGTTGTATTTGTTGTACTGTTGTATTTTGTATCTTTCACTCAAGTTTGTTGTAATATCAGCTGCAGTGACATCAGAATGTCGTACGACAAAGAGCAACAGTCCAGCACAGGATCATCACTCTATCTCTACTATCTCTTCTATCTCTGCCTCCTCATCTCAACAGTGGAGCTCTCAGGCTAAGATTTCTAGCACCAGTGGGCAGCCTGCCGTGACCTCTATGACCTCTATGACCCCTGTGACCTCAGCCCAGGCTATACCAAGATCCACACGACAGAGAGGTTATCATCAGAACTCACAGTATTTCTCACAGGTCAAGGTTGAGCCCGATCCTGAGTTTTCTTCGCGGACCCTCGACGGTTGTGGCTTTTGGCCGGCGGAACATTACCGGTACGAGATCAAACATGAAGTCCCGAGTGAATGCATCTCCAGCTATCTTACACTTGATGGAAAGGGACAGTACTTTTCTAGTTCGATTCTGGAGCCATCGCTGATTGATGTGACGGGCAGTGCTCTAACGCACTCGGGTCTCAAGACAGAGGCACAGGTTCTAAACCCAGAGATCACTGATTCAAATCCCTCAGGACAGCTGGGGTCCGGTGTAGGATCAGCTGGTGTGAACTATGAACACTATTCCTACTACGAAGACCTCAGAGTGCTTCGTTTGTCCGGGCATGAGAATGCGCAAGAACAACAGTTAAAACAACAAAGACTTGCTCTCTTCCAGTTACAACCGGTTTATAACCAATCTGAACCGGTTCAGTGGACTTCTGCTGATGATGCAACGATAGACGATACTGAATTATTCGAAGGTATTTGAGTGATTTAGCTCTCTCTCTCTCTCTCTCTCTCTCTTTCTCTCTAACTTTGTATATCTGTCTTTTTCAGTGACTGTCTATTACATAAACTCTGGATAATAGGTGTTCAACTTGTTAGAATGGGCCGCTTTCTATTTGTTAGTGCATTGATTAGTGCTTGGAAAGTTACAATGTTTGAGTGGATTTTGATTTCTTTTTGCCTGATTGTGTGATTTCATTTTATGATTTATATAATATATAATATAATGTAATAGGCATATAATGTAATATAATGTAATATAGTGTAATAATATATATATATATATACTGTAGATATATAGATAATATACTATATATATATATATATATATATATATATATATATATATATATATATATATATATATATATATATATATATATATATACTGTACAGACTGGGGCAAAAAAATAATCCCAGAGCGAGATCTCAATAACTTTAAGAAAACTCAAAATATCTTTTCGGAACTTACGGAGCTTGTAGGGGAGGAATTTCTGCGTATATCCTGCAAAATTTGATGAAAATCTATTCATCAGGAAAAATATTACAGCGTTTCTACGAAAAAAGTGCAAAATCAGTTTTAACAAGGCTTTTTTAAACAAAATTATTTATAACTTGGACAAAACTCAAAATAGTTATACAAAATTTTCGGAGCTTCCAGAGGAGGAATTTCTACACATATCCCGCAAATTTGGTGAAAATATATTCAGTAATAACAAAAATACAGCGTTTCTTCGAAAAAAATGTTCAAATCAATTTTAACAAGGCTTTTTTAAACAAAAGTACCGGCCATTTTCTTCAAAATTTAGAAATAATTTTAACATAAGAACGAATTTTAGGCATCTTTTATTGGAGTAGCTAGCAATGTAGTGCAGGCTTAAACTCCACCACTTAAGTAAACGGCCTTTTCATGGTCGTTATTTTCTCCAAAAGGAACGACTGACATTTCGAAAAGCCTTGTTAAAATTGATTTTAGCACTTTTATCGTAGAAATGCTGTAATTTCGTAACTAATGAAAAGATTTTCATCAAATTTGCAGGATATACGCAGAAATTCCTCCCCTAGAAGCTCCGAAAATTTCGTAGAGAAATTTAGAGTTTTCTTAAAGTTATTGAGATTTCGCTAGGGAATATTTTTTTGCCTCAGTCTGTATATATATATATATTCTTGATAAAAAGTAGTAAATAAATAAGTAAGTGTATAAGTAATTAAATTACAATTGATGTTGTATTAGGAATGCACAATGACATCAATGACCTCATGCAAGAGCTTAACCAAAAGGACGGCATTGATCTGGACAAATTGATGCAGGTATGAAACCAATCAATCAATCAATCAATCAATCTATCAATCAATCAATCAATAATTAGAGCAATCGTTCAATCTATAGGTGGTACAATCAAGCAGTTAATCAACGAATCAGTTAATCAATCAATCAGTTAATCAATAAAGCTGGTAATGCTAGTGTTAACGTCAGTTTCGTCAATCGAAAGCGATGTCAGTAAAGGGCGAGCCCAGGATTTGAGCCCCGCACATACTGATCCGCGGTCGACTGCCTAATAAACCAATCAATCAATCAGTTCATTAATTTATCAGTGATTATCCTATATACTGATTACATTGTCTAAGTCAAGCTCTTAATTAATTTAATTGATTTGTGGCTTGAGTTATTTAGTAATTAATTGATTTAGTCTTTAATTAATCAGTCAGATAACCAATCAATAAATCACAGTTAATTTACCAGTCTATATTTCAGAGTCTAGACCAATCAAATTTGTCATCTGTTATATATCGTCCTCTCAAACCTCTCAGCTGTTATATATCGTCCTCTCAACCCTCTCATCTGTTATATATCGTCCTCTCAAACCTCTCATATGTTATATATCGTCCTCTCAAACCTCTCAGCTGTTATATATCGTCCTCTTAAACCTCTCATCTGTTATATATCGTCCACTCAAACCTCTCATATGTTATATATCGTCCTCTCAAACCTCTCATCTGTTATATACCGTACTCTCAAACTCTCTTCGGTTACTCGTAATTCTATATCATCTCATCGGTCGTTTATCCTCCTCTTCAATCTCTCATCTCTTATTTATCGATCGTTTCTTATATTTTCAGATGATCGGCAGTAACTTGAATTGAAGAAAGGTCACGTAATGATGGGCATCTTTTCTTTGGGCATTCTTCGCTTCGAATATCTCTTCTGCGGATGAGAAAAATGACGAGAAAAACTGAGATAAAAATTTACCATTATCAAATCAAGAAGCTAATAGGAGACGATGTTGTCGATAAGGAATCTGGTTTGAACTGAATCTTACATCAGCGCCACATTAAAAACTTTCTGCAGCGGTATTCGCTTTTACTTAGATTTTAGTTTTCCTTCTCTATTGTCTATAGTGCTGGAACTGCAACGTCATGTGCAAAGTATTATAGTTAGTATTCCGTTAGCCTTTTAGTCTCTATTGTGATACTTTTCATGTAGTCTACTAATATCTGTCTATGTCGCTGTGTTTGTCTAATTGTCTGTCTATTTGTATGCTTACTCCGCCTTCCCGGTGTGTTTCAGTTTTACTCACGGATAACTCGTAGTTTCTCTATGTTTCAGCAATCTTTATTTTAGTAGTGAAGTTTAATTTAACGCATCGCCTGCTGCAACAGTGTAATATTATTATGTAACCAAGTGATTTACTTGACAGTAACTCACTGTTACATTAATCCTTGTGATGGTAACTCGAGTGTGTCAAGTCGTCTTGAAGAGACAACTTGACATTGTACATTGACGACTTGTGCTTCTGAAACTTGACGTTAAACATACTGAAACCTACCTACAACATGTTTGATCCTGACATCATCCTTGGATGAGGAAACGAACGTTAAATCTATATTAACATAAAATCTGCTCCGTACAAATCTACTCGAAGCCCAGTATTAAACTGATGGGCTTTCTGTTGACTGTAGGCTTGAACGTAGTTACTGTAGCTTGAGTGTGTCGATTGGTATTAAGAAAATGTGTTGAGCATCTAAAGCTTAACTCAAATACCTGACATCTTATTTTTAAACATACCTTATTAACGTATACATTATATCCGTGTATGTATGTATGTATGTATGTATGTTTGTGTGTGTTTGTGTGTATGTGTGTGTATGTATGTACGTGTGTGTGTGTGTGATGCATTTAATTGAATCATATAATTAAGAGTGTATCATATAATTTACGGTAATAGTATACTCCTTTATGTCTAAATGGAAAATAGCGTTACGGTTGACTGTACTGGGTTGACAACAACAACACGATGTTTACAGCATTACATCGTATTGATAATGAAGCAGTGAGTTTTGTTCTAGCCTGGCTGAATTTAGTATTAATTGTGCTTTTTATTGATCTAATCACCATTGTTTTAATAATACTCTGTGTTTCCTTGTAAAGTTTAAAATAATGCAGCATTCTGAAAGGGGATGTATTACTAAATGATGCAATTTAATCTAGGAAGAATGGAGGGTTAAAAGGTTGGGGGAAGAACAAGATTAGAGATGCTGGGTTGTTTGATAGCTAAACGTATGTAGGAGTTATAAGTCATGGATCTGCCAGTGAGAGTTACACTGAGAGAGAGAGGGGAAAAGCTAAGGTTAACGTCTGTTTCCTCACTCGAAAGCGATGTCAATGACGGGTGAGCCCAGGATTTGAACCCAGCACATAATGATCCGCTGTCGAGTATCTTATCGACTTCGCCACTGGCTCCAACCAATAAGAGAGATAGAAAAGGAGAGAGTGAAAGAGAAAGTATTTTGAACTACCTAACTAACTGTACACCATTTTGCACACTGGCATTATATTCATGTATAGTATTGTGCATAATTATGTTACTCAACTACCTAGCTACCCTAAATGCGTGCTATTCTGCCTGTTAGTCTTATGCAAAACTTTGACAAAGAAATATTTAATTCTCTGAATAAAAAAGTCGATAACTTGACATCTCTTTCTTCCTAGGTCGTTATTTCTTTTAATCAGAAACCAAGGGCTCCGGTAGATGATTCTTATTCTAAATTATTCCTCTTAACACTAATAACCACAATTAGAGTGCTACGGTCATCAATGACAACATAGAGCACTATTGAGTCTCAATCAAGCCGGCGAGCAAAAAGAAAGCTACTACAACAGGAACTACTCTTCTAAGAGGGTAGTTCCTTATGCAAGAAGCTTATATCCTCGCCTATAAATGGGCACCCAACCGATCAATTTAAAAATCGATCCCAAAAATTGCTTTAATTAATTCTCTTTCCCGCGTGAAATGAAGAAAGGATTTGAGCTGAAGGAGTTCTAGCATAATAATAATAATAATAATAATAATAATAAAGGTTTAACGTCTGTTTCCTCATACAAGGATGATGTCAGGGACGTTAATGACGAAGGTCTGGTGGCAATGGCACTAAGATATAATTACAATTACTACTTATAATTATGATGCTGTGCCGTGTTGTGCTCCGGTGTGGTTGGATCACTGCAGAATAGGTCAACCGCAACAATCTTCCGGGTGTATGTAAGAGGCGATTAAATAACAATTATATTACATAACAGGATTAAATGGTAATTAATCTATATAACTGAGGAAAACGACCTCAGAAACCATACTTTTCCCAAGCTATAGGCTACATAAGGTATGGACAAGGCATAGACTTTGTGAAGCAATTAACTTGTTGATCTAAGGAGTGCTCTTATGGAGCCAGAAAGCAGACTTTGAGAATGAATGAATATAATGGGTGCCCATTTACACCTCAAATGAATACACAGACTTGTTGGCCAGCGCTTGAGCACTAGCTGGTCTATTTTCCTCAAATCTTGCAGAAATAGTTAATGTTTAGTTGAAAATCTAGTTGGAAGAAGCTTTGATTTGGAATAAGTGGCTAGGATTTGAAATCTTGATTCATATAACACTTAGCAGAACGCTGAAGTAGTTGAAAATGTAAGAGCAGAAGAAGACGAAATCTCTTAATGTCTAATTTTATTCTACAAATAAGACACACTGTGGACCTTTCTGTAAGCTAATCTAAATTCTAGAGATTAGGTAAAATCCATAGAAAGATTAGGTAAAATTCATAGAAAGATTAAGTAAAATCCATAGAAAGATTAGGTAATATCCATAGAAAGATTGGTTTCACTGGAGAGATATGACTTCATATTTTCTTATACTGATATCACTGGAGAGATATTACGTCACTGGAGATATATATATGACGTCACTTTATATAAATGACGTCACTTTTCCTATATGACGTTACTGAAGAGTTATGACGTCAGCTGTTCTTGCTCAGGTCACGTGATGATATTGTACAGCTCGGGCACGAACTATACGGGCCAGTAGGTCATTGATAAAACCCTACTGGACCCGTTAGGTCGTGTCAGTACTGTACTAGAGTGTCTACTACTGGACCCGCTAGGTCGTGACAGTACTGGACCCGTTTGGTCGTTAGAGTTTTCTTTTAGAAGAAATTTAAATTTTAAGTATTTATTATTTCTAACAACATATGATTGATGCCCGCTTGCTTATTTGTAAACTTCATTTGTTTCATCCTTCGCCTTTGCAATCTTCTGCAGCAGTTACTTCCATGTTTGCAGGTTCTTTTCAAACAACCGGATGAAGAAAGATTGACATGCTGAGCGCCAGAAATGTTCAATATATGATTTATTTCTCGGTTATTCTCCAAACCAAAACACAGGCCTTCTGTTTCATTCTGATCATCGTGCTCTAACCATTGAGCCATGAAGTATAATGTCCTTAAGCTCCTCCTTTAGTGAGGAATGTTCAGTAGTCGCTAGCTAACCTGCAATTAAATGAGTCAAAGAAGTGTAAAGTGGATTTACTACAACGAATGCGCAGTAGCGAAGTGGGGCGAGTGCTCGATTAAATATCCATACAATGCGATCAATCTTCCACCAGGCTTGCATGTTAAGTCTTATTAAACTTTACAGTAAATGAATTTATTGAAAAGCCAATTAAAAGTACAAGACAAATATATAATCTGTGGTCCATTTATCTTGAACTCTCTATGCGCGTGTGGTGTGCAGAATTTCGTGCCGATGTTGAGAGGACAGTTCATAGAATGGCGCCTAGTTTCGTAGTTTTGCGGAATCAAGTAATTTGACAAAATGGGTTAATCTAACACTGGTACAGTGGACCAGTTACCATGTCCTACTATTACTGATAAACAATGTGCAATAGCAAGTACATGTGCAATAGTATTATATAATTATTGCTATGCTACTCTATTAAATATTATCTAATATATATATATATATATATATATATATATATATATATATATATATATACTGTATATGTAATATATATACATGTATAGCGCAGATATATCATATGTATATATATATATATATATATATATATATATATATATATAATATATACCCATTGAAAACATATTTTAATATAGTGTGCCACTGAATGTAATTCAAAGCTGGTTTTAACTCTGCTACAGAACTGCTGATAATAATAATAGTAATAAAGGTTTAACGTCCGTTTCCTGATCCAAGGATGATGTCATACGTATATATAGCGCAGATATATCATATAGATAGATTAGATACGAGTGATAAAGTCATAGTTCAGAATGGCACGGGTTCAAATGCCAGGCTGGATGCTGCGCATGGACCTACAACAACATGGCCTGACTTTGTAACGTTCTTTGAGAAAAGCCAAGCCCAAACCTTTTGTCAAAACCCGCGTAGATTCAAAATGACATACAAATATTTACAAATTGACGAAATTGGATTTTTTATGTCTCTGACTCAGTATTTGGGGAACAGGAAGGTAACAATAGATAGGCCCACATGAGGGCTTGCATAATAAATAACATACATAACTTAGCAGATCTCTCGATCAATTAATACTGAATTACTCTTTGTCCGCCATCTTTAGAGCCCAGCGGAATGCTTAGTGAAGCAAAGGTTCTACCTTAGAGTGTACATACTGCAAGGATTTTATGTCAAGAAGAGTAGGTAGGTAGGTAGGTAGGTAGGTAGGTAGGTAGGTAGGTAGGTAGGTATGTAGGTAGCTAGGTAGGTAGATAGGTAGGTAGGTAGGTAGGTAGGTAGGTAGGTAGGTAGGTAGGTAGGTTGTAGTGTGTTTAACTTCAAGGTTCAGAAGCACAAGGCTTTCCTTCAAGACGACTCCATATACTCGAGCTACCGTCACAAAAATGAATGTAACAGTTGGATACTGGTATGCTATTGATATGTGTATAATTAATATAATTTCTAGTCAAGAAGAGTAAAGAGGAGTGGTTGGAGACAAAGGACGTTGGCCAATTTAGTAGCAATTTCGTTCAATGTTGTGCAATGGAAATGGTAGAATTTTTTGAAATAGTTTTAAGCTGTGGACCTGCAAATAAGCAGTAAACTGGTAGAAACGGGGCATGTTTATTTTTATAGTGGATGGGCTTCATACGCGTTCAATGAAAGTTATTAATCTTTATACCTTCAATGAATGGACGAACTGGTGTAGGCATAATTTCCGCTCTGTAGAATCTCTAGTGTGTTTATATGACTGCAATATACATGTATAGTCATTTATGCTGCATATAATATACGTATATATATATATATATATATATATAATATAAATATATATATATATATTATATAAAAAAGGACATTCATAGGCTAAGCTTTGTGTATAACAGCGTTTTCTCTAAGATATTCCATACTCACTGCGATGAAGTTATCTTGAATTGTCAGTACTTTACCAACTCTTTGCCATTCAAGTATACTTATGATTATCATAGGTATAATTTTCTAAATAAACTATATAATTTAAATTTAATTAGTCATAATAGGAATGAGGATAAAAATGACATTACAGATTATACAGCATTGCAACTGGAATATGGTCTAAATCCAAATGATTCAAAAAGTCAAATAAAACATAAGATATGAAATAAATTTGAGAATATTTTACATGCTAGTAATTAAAATGTTTTTGAATTGTGATAGTTAATGTCGCATGACGTTAACATGACTAGTGGTGAATGTGTATATGTGTATACATGTATGGATGTGTATATGTACATGTGTGTGTTTATATTTATATGTGTATATGTGTATGTATGTGTATATAGATCTATGTGTATGGATGTATGTTGTGTGTATGTATATATGTATGTATGTGTATTCGTTTGTATGTATGTATACATTCGATATTGGTCGCACATTTTGCTATTCACTTTTTGTCATTTAACAATATTGACAATTTGCATGTTAGTTGCTCACTTGATAGCTTTGCAATGTTGTCTTTTGTACTTGTCTACCATTGAATTGGTGAAATAAAAAAATAAATAAATATATATATAAATTATATATACTGTATAAATAATTGTTGGAAGAGTTATCTGCCACTGCACTGGAATGAGATCTATGAAAATCATTATTTCACATGTATACATGCTTTCATGTACAGTCCCATAAGTGACTTTACATACTACACACACACACTGGCCTATAAGTGACTTTACATACTACACACACCGCCACACACACACAGACCTATACAGTGGAGTGTGTGTAAAGTTCTGGGTGCAGCGGAGTGTATCAGTGTGCTTTCCTGGAATATCACACATCAGTGGCTATACGGCAGAAGAATTTATTATCTCATTTTAACATTTGGTAAATATGACTGTTTTCTCAGGAAATGACGCCCCTCTCCTGTAAATGTTAGCAGAAGCTGAGGAAGACATAGGGGGCCCACCTCATCATAAGCAGAATCCGCCAAGAATAATGGCTTGCCAAAAGAAATGCTATAGACGATTTAAAGATCCACACGTACATGTATGTAGACCTGAAGAGGAGAACGTAAGATGGAAATGAGTGGAGGCGTTATATACCATGGACCTGCCAGAAGGCAGTGCACTAAGAGAGAGATCTTAACATCATCACATAGACGTACTGGTCGCTGCTTCAACCCCTGCAGCTGTCGACGATTTCTATTAGAAATTAAATACACAGTTTTATGCCACGGACCCGCCATTAGACAGTACAGAACTGATGGAAAGAATAAACGCATGCCCAGGATTCAAACCCTGCACATACCGATCCACGGTCGAGTATCTTACCGACTTTGCCACTGACTGGAGCCAGTAGCAAACATGTACAACAACACGTATTAACATGTACAATAACATGTATGATGTTAACATGTACTGTGTACAGATATGATGTTACTATTATCAGCAAGGCTTTAATAGCCAAGCAAGCAAAACCATAAATATATAAAACATTGAGATAAAGAATAAGCTGAGGCAATTGTTAGAAAACTGCTTAGTCTTTAATATTTATTGCTACTAAATATTATGCTTAATGTTAACTAATTTAATTTTAAATTCTTATAATTATCTATATAATCCTATAGCACTTCTAAAAAGCTGTTGTTATAATCCTTAATATGTACATAATATAATATATTGGTCTAATGTGTATATATATATATATATATATATATATATATATATATATATATATATATATACATACAGACAGATATATATATATATATATATATATATATAATATATATATATATATATATATATATATTACACATACTGTACAGACTGGGGCAAAAAAATTATCCCCTAGCGAGATCTCAATAACTTTAAGAAAACTCAAAATATCTCTACGAAATTTACGGAGCTTGTAGGGGAGGAATTTCTGCGTATATCCTGCAAAATTTGATGAAAATCTATTGAGCAGGAAAAATATTTCAGCGTTTCTACGAAAAAAGTGCAAAATCAGTTTTAACAAGGCTTTTTTAAACAAAATTATTTATAACTTGGACAAAACTCAAAATAGTTTTACAAAATTTTCGGAGCTTCCAGAGGAGGATTTTCTACACATATCCTGCAAATTTGGAGAAAATATATTCAGTAATAACAAAAATACAGCGTTTCTTCGAAAAAAATGTTAAAATCAATTTTAACAAGGCTTTTTTAAACAAAAGTACCGGACATTTTCTTCAAAATTTAGGAATAATTTTAACAGAAGAACGAAATTTAAGCATATTTTATTGGAGTATCTAACAAGGTAGTGCAGGCTTAAACTCCACCACTTAAGTAAACGGCCCTTTTCAGGGTCGTTATTTTCTTCTAAAGGAACGACTGACATTTCGAAAAGCCTTGTTAAAATTGATTTTAGCACTTTTATCGTAGAAATGCTGTAATTTCGTACCTAATGAAAAGATTTTCATCAAATTTGCAGGATATATGCAGAAATTCCTCCCCTAGAAGCTCCGTAAATTTTGTAGAGAAATTTTGAGTTTTCTCAAAGTTATTGAGATTTCGCTAGGAGATTATTATTTTTTGCCCCAGTCTGTATATATATATATATATATATATATATATATATATATATATATACACACACACACACACACACACACACACACACACACACACACACACACACACACACACACATGTAAGCTATACGTATAGAACGTGAAACACTAAATCTGATTCAATTTCCTCCAGCGATCACTGATATAATAAACATTATTAGAAAACAATTAATCGTTTAATTAATTCATTAAATCCAATTAAGTTAAACAATCAGACTTCGGCTAATAGTTACTTTAGCAATAACGAAACGACATAGACTAGTCTCCTTCCTGCAACAAATATACTGAGATGTTTGAATTACGTAAAATTACAGCCTATGCGTGCACGCCCACTCAATGTGTGCGTGTGCATTCGATGATTTCAATGTAGAGTTACCCAACCCGTTGACTAATTCTGAAATTCTTCTTCAACCTTCTTCTTCAGTGCACAGCCAAGTGGCAGGTTCAAGGTACATATTCATCCTCAAAGTCTGCATCCTCGCTCTATAAGAGCACTGCTTAAATCAACAAGTTAATCCCTTAACAAAGTCTATGCCTTACTCGTACCTTATGTAGACTATAGCTTGGAAAAAGTATGGCTTCTGAGGTGGTTTCCCGTTGCCTTCCTATGTTCTGGCTCAGTTACCTCTTACGATATTGCAGCTTACGATTGGTCTAATTTTCAGTCTCCCGGACACAACACGAGGAATATATGTTACAAATATCATGCATTTCTTGTAGTTTATATATTTTACGTCTATGTACTGTATTTCTATATTATTCATAATATTGTATTGGGTATCGCCGCTGGCTGGAGCCAGTGGCGATGTCGGTAAGATGTTCGAATGCGGAATGTGCGAGATTCTAATACTGAGCTCGCCCGGCACTGACATCGCTTTCGAGTGAGGAAACTGACGTTAACATGTTTTTTTTATATTTGCGCCTATTTTAGTGATGATGTAAATCTATTTTACAAACGATGTACATTTATATAGACCTATTATATAGACGATGTATTTATCTGTACAGAATGAGAACCACTGCGTCTGAACTGAAAAAAAGAAGTTGTGACACTTCACATCAGAAAAGAGAAGAACGGCTGGGAATTCCAAAATACGCAGCCAATAGAAAGAGAGCAGGTCAAAATGAGCTGTGGCCTTCGAGAACGTGTTCAAGGCTTGGGGATAGGTGAAGTGGCAGAGAAAGAAAATTTGATGCAAACAATTGAATAGTTTAAACACTTTACTGAAACAAAGGTTAAAAGGAATGGCTCATAAATGGGCATTGGGAGCTAGGGGAACATAATTTTTCGTGCCACGCTATAATGTATTTATGGTGATGTATTTAATTTCGGGGCCCGCTGTAATATAGCGTTTATGCAGATATCCTAGTGTCTAATAGGGAACCCTTGAAATGGAACGCACCTTAGAGATATGACAGCAAGTGGAAAGGAGTTCCCTTGCGTCCCGTCCCCCCCCCCCACTTTAACCGCTGTTTATAAGTATAGCGTAAGTATAGTAGTTGAAAGTAATCTATTAGTACTGACTCTGACAAACTGACTGACTGACTGGCTGACTGACTGACTGATTAACTGACTGACTGACTGATTAACTGACTGACTGACTGGTTAACTGACTGACTGACTGACTGATTAACTGACTGACTGACTGACTGACTGATTGACTGACTGACTGATTAACTGACTGACTGACCGATTGATTGATTGTTTGATTGATGGACTGACTGACTGACTGACCGATTTATTTATTTATTGTTTGATTGATTGTTTGACCGTTTGATCGATCGATAGATCGATCCAACGATTGATTTACTGGTTAATGAATTTATCAACTTATCAATTGATTAACTGACTAATCCACTCATTCCTGCAAATATTCTTTAACTTTGTCATGCAATATTTTGCATGCATTCCTATGAGGTTATTTACAGCCTATGACGCTTTGTATTCAACAGGCGCTTACTAATCGCTCAAAGCAAGTGGACGAGTGACTTACATGAACTGTGTTGAGAGATTTTTTAGTCATGTTCCATAGATTTGAGGAGATCGTTAGAAAGTTTTCTGAAAATCGAAACCACCGTGCTCGCGGGTTTTATGATCAACTGATCGCTTCTTATTAGTCAAGCACTTCCGGCCGGTGTTTTACTGGCGCACATAGTACGACGTTTTACATTAAATCTACAGGTACTGTACTAGAACATATTCAGGTGTCTAAAATGTAATAAGCTCATGTTTTGTTCTGGATCGTACCACGATGTTTTAAGAAAGCTGGCAAAGCTGAGGTTAACGTCAGTTTCCTCACTCGAAAGCGATGTCAGTGACGGTGGAGCCCGGGATTTGAACCCCGCACATATTGATCCGCGGCTGAGTATCTTACCGACTTCGCCGGTAAGATACTCAGCCGCGAAGATGCTGATGTTTTAGAAGCCACAATCTGGTGATGTGGTTAAATAATTTCATTTAGTATCAGCAATTGCAGTGAAAGAGTACGTTAAACGAAGTACTACGATTCACGTTTTACAAATCACTCAGTTCATAGCGTTACAGTCAAAATTTGTAAAATATTTTTGATACAAAATTTCATTTTTCAAATGTTTATAAATTTTACATAACAAAGCTCCATTGAAGTTGCCAGTTCTGTTACAGTATATTCTAGCGACAGATTCACGATACAACATTGCATAGAAAATAAATTGCAAAAAATAGATAACGCGACTTTAAATGCAGCTCTAGAGAATGAACGATCTTCTCTACAAAACAAGAACCTGCAAATGTTCTTAGAAAATAAATGTCCACCAAAGAGGCGATGAGAGTAGAAAATGGTCCGTGGTTTTGAAAATCTAACAGAGGCTCTAGAAATGCCGCAAATGCATCAGTATAGATAATATAGGATATAAAAATACAAGTAGAAACAAAGTCAAGTGTAAAATAAGCAAATCTCAGGCTTTAATTCGAAGTCATCACGAAAGTTTCGAGAAACATTTCCAGCAAACCCTCTCCTAAAAACTCTTTACAGTAAGCTCTTTCCAGTAAGCTCTTTCCAGAAAGCTTTTTGCAAAAATGCAGTTTAATTTTTCAAAGTAATATCAGAAAATCTCGCAGAGTAAAATGTAGAAGAAATTATCCCTGATGTCACCTTCGGTTGCTTAAACGGACCTTAAATCTTTTTCAAATTGTTCTAAATTATAGTACATACATTCCAGTGAGAGACATAACTTTCTGCTGACGCAGTACGAACAAAAAACAGAGAAATGCCAAGTTACATTTTTAAATATACTATACAAAGCTTCGAATGTAATGGTTGTTGTTGTTGTTGTAGCGCAGAAAAATACCGGCATACAAAACGATAGAAGCATAGACATGTAAAGCACGTTCTGTAGACAACAACGATGACTAGCAAAACCAGGCTGTGACCTATGTACACATAGCTCAGGTTCTGCGAACCATTCTAGAATTAAAATGAGTTAGTAATGATAATAATGCTAATTCCTATCACTCTCTTATAATAATTAAGCTGACAGCTAAGAAGTCTACCGTGGTCCGGCCATTTGGCAGAGCACTGTAGAGTGAGATGATGTTTAAAGTACATGATAATGATATTGATAGTGTTAACGCTAATGATAATGATAATGATAGTGTTAACGCTAATGATAATGATATTGATAGTGTTAACGCTAATGATAATGATATTGATAACAATAATGCTAATTAGTGATTGTGCTAGTAATTGTGACAATGATAATTATAGTCATAGTTCTAAAGATATTAACAATAATGGCACTATTCAGTTATAGCAAACATAAGACGTCATGTCCTCTAGCTTTCCTTCCTTAACAAATGAAAATAAGAACTTCTCCATCGCCGTTTTCCAGTTTGTGTGGAATGAGAGGGGGAATTGAAACTAGAGACGCAGAAACTAGAAATCCCTCTCCATCTGAAGCAAAACCTGAAATTTGTAACTTGACGCCAGTGGCGGATGTAGAGGGAGGTGCAATCGCCCCCTTATTCTCGCTGAATATAGTCAATCATACACAAGTGACAGGCCCCACTTCCTCAGCCTATACGATTTGCCTGAGATGTCGTAAAAAGGTCGTGCCTTTATTTTTTAAGAATAAAAATGTTTAAAATATGCTTTAAACTTTTGGGTAACCACCAAACGTGGACATTGTCCAAAATCATCTGCCCATTCTTGTGGCATATAATATGACGTCAGGATTGAAGGATGGCCTGTGTGATAGGTTCAGCCTGTTTACTGCAAAATTCACTGTCGTGACTCTAAAAATATTTCTTGCTTGAACAAAATGTTCATGTGCGATTCAAATAGTCGAGACTTTCTTTTACTTTTCTTCCTTTTCCTCATATAGAATGCTCTAAAACATGTACTTAGACCTGAAGTTAACGATTCCTACATGACTATTTGTGTCATTTTTTTAAATCTAAATAATTTCACAGCAAAGCATACTGTAATTGCAGACATTCCGCAGAATCAACTTATGCATTTAATATTGTTATCTTCTGCGTAGCGTAGTCTGACGTCGCCTATGTACGAAGCGTGTTGTTACAATATCAAAATATGATATTGTACATGTTTGAGAACTGAAGTGTTTTCACTGAAAATCTAAATACGCAGAAAATGTGTAGAAAATTTATATTGAAATGACTGTCTGGTAGGCCTATATATTTCATAAATGGAATATATGCATAATTATTTTAGCGGACTAATAACCGCTATCAACTTCCAAATGTCAACTTGTCGAATTCTTTCAACTGACGGCGAAATCCCTCGTTGGGATTAACTTCAGGTCTCAGAAGCTGTAGAAATTCTAAAGTATCGGCAAATCTCATTCGTTCAGCTTTCATAAGATACGCCATTACAATGCTAGCCGACCTTGAATTGCCGTAAAAGCAATGAACCAATACCTTACCGGTTCCAGCCGGATTAACCCCCGTTCTGCTAGCCAATGGCGTGCTAGCAACAGTCGACGATGCCGTCTCATTGGACACAACCGACATATTTGAATTTGAAATCTGAACTTCGGCAGCTGCTGCGCAATTAGTCTCATCAGCTGTTAAAACGTTGGCTGCCGAAGACGCAGCTGATTTGCCGCCTGCTGATGCACACATAGCTGCAGCAGCTGCTCTAGCTGCTGAGCTTGCACCAATAGCAGGCGACGGCGTGGCGGATTTCCCAGCTGCTGTCGGTGGGAAGGCGCCGCTAAGAGGCCGCCGCACGCTGTCGATGAAGCGGACGGCTGCAGGGATGTAGTCGGACAGCCGGACTGACGGCATGTCGTTGATTGGGATCCTCTCGTAGATGAATTGCTCGGGGAATTTATCCTGAATCTCAGAAGTAACGTTGAGTATGTGCGTAATGCCGAGCTTTCGTAGAGCCTGAAGGTCGTGCGCTATCTCGCGAGAACCTTGGCAAATAAATGCATACAACAGAACCCCTGGGATAAAGTGGAAATCAATTTACATTCACAACATTATACATAAATTTGCTATTGTTACAGTAGTTTGTTATAGTAATATTTTTACAGTAGTTTATTGGCAATTGACATCAAGATCTGTTGATTGATAGAATTCAAAGACTACGCTAGCTTCCCGAAATGATTTGAGAAACCAGACAACCTTGGTTTTGAATACCTCATGTATTGATATGGAGTCGTAAACCTAACCGATAACATTATTGATGTACAATGATATAGGCCTAAGATTCAATTCTAAGATAAAATTGTTATCTCAAAAACCTACAATGTTTCAGATACCATATAGATAGGCATAAACTTCCCGCGATGTGGCCGGAATACTGAAGAATAGACGAACTGTAAACTACTTGTGTCGCAAGATACGAGTAAACTAGAACTTGGAAGGCAACGGGATACAACCATACAATCTATATTTTTTCAAGTTATTAGCTACATTAGCTGTAAATAACAACACGTTGTCTTCTGTAAATGAGTTATCTTGTTGATCCTTGGAGTGCTCTTTATGGAGCGCTCAAGCAGACTATGAGTAAGATTATGTACCCTGGACCTGCACTTGGTAGAACAATACAGATAATTGTAAACTACGGTATCAGTATTCTAAAATACAATTATAAGTTTAAGACATTAGTCAATGAAACGATACAGTTATATTAGCAGATAATGCTACTATTTAGTTATATTAGCATGATTAAATAATTAGGATGAACTGCAATACAAATTTAGTCGGCAGAATAATTTTATCTAAATTCAAATAGTCGAAATCTTGATTAGACTTTTGAATCTGATCAGAAATGGGTTGCATTTTACAAAACAGCTGTAGACCTATCTAAGAAAACAGGTATAACTTACATAGGTTTGATAAATGTGCTATCCTTACAAATTCTCCTAGAAATAAAAAGGGCATCTTAATTTAGCATTGAACAGTTGCCTGACTTAAATGCTGTTTAGTATTCCTGGAATTTTTATTGGAGTGAAATATAAGATAAAATTTGGTATTTCTCTAGTAAAGTTGTCAGCAACCTAACTATAATTTCGTTGAAGCTCATAGATTGTGTCAAGTTTTAGAATATCTGGGTTTGAGTTCTAGTGTAATTTATAAATAATTTAGATATGTTGTAGAGAAAAGGAAGAAATAATTATTTATACCTAAAAATAAATCAGGAAGCACTTGTGATACATTCTTATTCGGCAGAATTTTAATCTCACATAGTCTGACGCTTGCCGGGGGTCTAGTTACCCCTCCTGCCCCCGAAGAAAATTCACCCGTCCCCGGAGAACCTCGGGCCTGATGATCCCTTCGAGAGCCTCCTCCAGTGGGAGAAGAACGAGGAGGTTTCTCCTTCGTAACACCGGCTAGTATCTCCTCCAGAACTCCAAGACTCGGCGGTCTTTCCTTGCGCGACTGAGTTTTCGATTTCTCTAGTGCTTTTGACAAAGTATCACCCAAGATTTCAACGTTTGGTTGGTTAGATATATACGGTTTGTGCACAGGTGAGCCGCTGTAACTGCGAGGTCGATCACATTTACTACTTCCGTATTTGTATTTATTTGATCGTTGACGATCCCGTAATGATGGGTGTCTGAAGCAATCTAGTTTTCCATCCAGAAGAGCATTAGTAAAGTTCTCTCCGTCTCCGTCAGTTGGAGAGTCGGAAGGGGAGCTGAACGCAGATGTTGCTCGGCTTCGAATAGGCTCTGAGATATTTTTTATTTTTTTACTTCTAGGTTCATGAAACATCTGAACAGGATTAGTGTAGGCTCGTCTCTGCCTGAATTCCCCAAGTGCATCATCGAATTGATCGTCGGCTATAATTTCATCTTCCGTCATTCTGATTGGTTGAACGATATTTGAATATTGACTAATCGCAAGCGTGCACTCTGCCAGTGCATGTGTACTAGATGCAGCCGGTGCATCTGCACTTAATATTATCACTTCTGATTGGACGCTTGGTTTTCTATCTTGTGCTGGTGTTTGTTCAGACGATCTTCGAGATGAAAACCTCTTTTTTAAATCTCGATCAGCTGTAACAGATGGACCTAGCTGAGGTTTCTGAGATGGAAAATCCGAAGAATTTAATTCTGTCTTCGTACCAGAACCGCTGGTAGTCTGTTCCAAAAAGAGAGCATCGTATTTGGAGTCTGAGCTCTGGACGCACTCTTCTTCAGGGTGGTCCTTCGTGAACAGATGACGAAGAAAATTCATGCTATGTGGCAAAGCTTCTCATACTTTCAGGCGCTATATAGGTGGTCGTCCAAGAGTTTGAATTAAAGACAAGTTAATGCCATTCGTTGCATCTCCGGCTTAGACTTTGTTGTAAAATGAAAAATGGTTTTCATTTTCATTCTTAGCTATATTTTTAGTAGTCATAGGCTTATCGAATCGATTTCTTTCGGTTTTCACTTGCGGGATATCAACAACAGGCCAGCAAGTGTTTCATTTAAGCGTCATATAGTGTCTAACCAGGCGATCAGCTCTTTCAAAGATGAAGTAAAATATGAAGCTCTGAAATCTCTCTTCTTCTAAGGCCACCGCTGTAGTTCTAGACTTGATTTACGAATTTTTAATTCCGCATAGTCAAGCAGCTTTTAGTGCATACATGCTATTTAATGTAAGAGTTCCACAGATCTTACTGCTCGCCTCTCCAAGTGAACTCTGTAAAATAACACAATATAAAGTGTCAATGAATAAGTCAATAAAGCGGTCATGATACAACAAGTTGTCGAACAAAATTTTGTGCCACTTAAATACTACGAAAAATTGACCATTGTTGTGCCAGTATCGATCGGTGTTGTGCCAGTATCGATCGGTGCTGTACCAGTACTGATCGGTGCTGTACCAGTACTGATCGGTGCTGTACCAGTACTGATCGGTACTGTACCAGTACTGATCGGTGCTGTACCAGTACTGATCGGTGCTGTACCAGTACTGATCGGTGCTGTACCAGTACTGATCGGTGCTGTACCAGTACTGATCGGTGCTGTACCAGTACTGATCCACCGATCGATGCTGTATCGATATCGATTGTTGGCTGCAGTATCATATTATTTTTAATTAAGCACTGGACAGACTCGCGCGTTTCAGCTTCAGCAAAAATAAGAAATTAGGAAACTACACTATCGTATCTTCGGTATTCCCCGTTCATAAACATGTATTCCCCGTTCATAATCAGGTATTCCCCGCTCTTAAGCAGATATTCCCCGTTAACAATCGCGTATTCCCTATTCAAAATCAGGTATTACCCATTCGTATATCGGTAGTGCCGGAAATCCCTGTTCGCTATGAAGGACATAAATTGTGAAAATATTTGTCTATTCAACACTGTACAGAATGGATCAACATCCATACCGGAAATTAACAAAATCCTCGCCCAGTAGATTTCAAGTACGAATGTTGTGAATAGACAGCAGTATCATAATGAGGTCCAGCGGGTAATAATGTTTGGATAGGACACAGAGGCTTTCGTGTATTTGATATTATTGCAAAGCTCTGATCGATTGGGATATATGGGACAAGCCTGTGTGGCAGAATACTAATATATTTATTATTGTCGTCTGTTTGCTGTCAATACACGCCTATAGGACAAAGCATTCAGCGCTTTGTCGTAGGGTCATAACTCCATTTCCTGGACTCCAGGGCCAATTTCCTGTTCAGCAAAACCTAGTAGCAAGCTACAGGGCTTCAGTTAACATGGCCTTGTTAGTGAGAGGGCTTCCGTTAACGAAGCCTTGTTAGTGATTTAATGACACTGAACTATGATTTAATGACACTGATCTATGATTTAATGACACTGATCTATGATTTAATGACACTGATCTATGATTTAATGACACTGATCTATGATTTAATGACACTGATCTATGATTTAATGATACTGATCTATGATTTAATGACACTGATCTATGATTTAATGACACTGATCTATGATTTAATGACACTGATCTATGATTTAATGACACTGATCTATGATTTAATGACACTGATCTATGATTTAATGACACTGATCTATGATTTAATGATATTGATCTATAATAACACTATTGTGATACTATAATAACACTATTGTGATACTATAATGACACTATTGTGTGACACAATTAATGGATGAACACGGCGCCTGGTTGTTAATTACGACGCTATTAGGTTCCTTCATTGCTGGTAGAACACGACGCCCAGTTGTTAATTACGACGCTATTGAGTGACCCCATTGCTGTTGAACACGACGCCTAATTGTTAATTACAACGTTATTAGGTGAATCCGTTGCTGGTGGAACACGACGCCTACAGTTGTTAATTACGACGCTTTTTAAAGTCGACACTCGTCCGCATCTCATACATATTTAATATATTTGATCCAAGCGTTCAAACAACAAGCGCTGCGTCACTGTGGAAGCCTTTCTTGCGGATGGGCCATTTAGTAGATTCTAGTAGGGAGGATTGAATATGAATATGTATTCAGAGAAGAAGAAGAAATGGGAGGATCAGTTGAGAAATTTGTGGACAGATGAGGGTATTGATAGATTCCGTCGGACTATAGATATCCACTGTATTATCTCGGATAAGAAATAGAGAAGCAGAGGCAGGCATTTTATATACCTTTAAAACTATAGACAGATTAATTCAAACATTTTTCCACCAGGGCAGGAGATGGAGCCCCCCACGAGGGGGTGAGGTCCCGGTGGAGAGGCTCTAGTAGGAGAGAGGGGCCCATCCCCCTCTAAAGCAGCGCATGCACGCATATTTACTTCCTCGACTAACTCAAGATGAGAAATTTTTCCTCTCAACCTCTCTTTTTTTAAACTCCGTATTTTTGTCAAATTCTCTTCCCTATTTTGTCAACAACGCACATTGCGTTGTCACGGACATCGTTAGGACTCCCCTGAGTTATGGAAACACGCGATATGATGATCACTGGTCGGGTTTAGGACCCGAGGTGACGAATTAGCGAGATTACTACTACAGGCAGCCTCTGAATGAATGTCTGTAAACTGACGGCCATTCAGGGTCATCAGCAGCAACGACAAACAACAACTACAGACTAGAGTCTCAGGGTGAGGGCTGATTAAAGTCTACAGCTAGTAGTATAGACAACTAGAACGTACCAGGATGAGGGCTGATTAAATTCTACAGCTAATAGTATACATGCACCTACAGACAAATAGAACGTATGGGGTAAGGCCTAATTGAAGTCAACAACTAGTAGTAGAGACAAATAGAACGTATCGGGGTAAAGGCTGATTAAAGTCTACAGCTAGTAGTAGAAACAAATATAGCGTATAGGGGTAAGGGCTGATTTAACGCACATTTAACGCTAGCTTCCAGTCTCGAAAGCCTGTGAAACGAGAAGATCTTGATTTGAGTCCCGCACCTAAAGAATCCCAGTCCGATATCTTAACGACTCTACTCCATAAACACTACACACTCAATTCACACGTAATAACTACCTACCGCAACGCGATAACTACCAATGAAGCGCAATAACAACTTCCTACAACTTAATAACTACTTATTACAGATGTAAAAACTACTTAATTGCAACATTCTTTTCTACTTACTAAGTATACAGAGTAATAACTGAATATTACATCGTCATCACTACTCACGTAATAACTATTAAACAACACAACCAAATAGTAAAACGATATAATAACGCACATGCAACATAACAACTACTCTAAGAATGTTTAAAATTTAGTAACACTAAATTTATTTTGTTATAGTAATTAATAATTTTAATAAATATTTTAATATATTCTACTTTTACAAAGTAACTACTTTTATTATAAAGTATTATATATAAACTTAATTCTCTCATAAGAACGTACAACAACAACAACAGAATTAGAGTGCTACTGTCGTCTATGACAACAATGAGCACTGTGGTACCAAATCAAATCCGATGAGCAGAGTGTGGAGTTAAAAAACGGTGCAAGCCAAAACCCGGGAGGTCGGTCCGAGGTAGTGGAATGGAGGTACTAGTGGAATGGAGGTTTGCGTGTTGGTCTCAGTTCCTGTGAAATGGTTGAACAGGAGAGGTCAAAGAGAACATTATCATTCATTACTTGCAGAATTCTTGCACACTCAATAACTTATATTATTTAAAGAAATCTTGCACACTCAATAACTTATATTATTTAAAGAAATCTTGCACACTAAATAACTTATATTATTTAAAGAAATCTTGCACACTAAATAACTTATATTATTTAAAGAAATCTTACACAGCTAATAACATTACATTACTTAAAGAAATCTTACACAGCTAATAACATTATTTTACTTACAGAAATCTTACACTACAATTAACATTAGGTTTTGTACGTTAATTAATTGCAGAAATCTCACAACGTTTATATGAACGTTAATGCATGTATGAACAATCTGTCTAGTACTTAATAGATTTTAGGCGGTAGTTTATTAAGTAATTCGCGAAATAGAGGATTTAATATTGTGCAAAATAATTGCCGTATCTAAAACTAAAGCATAAAAATGTATATTGTTACATTGGATGTGGACTTAACATTGCAAATACCTCTGATAAATCTTATTGTAATATCAGGATAACATTAGATAGGACTTGACTTACTGTTGTATCAGAGTGTCACGTGCAATGCAGAATGGATCTATAGACTGCTGTGTGTTGATAGACGAACAGCTGCTGGCTCTCAGCTGCCACGGGACAGCAGCTGTCTCTCAGCTACCACGGGACAGCAGCTGTCTCTCAGCTGACAGCAGCTGTCTCTCAGCTACCACCGAACAGCAGCTGACGCATGTAAAGTGTAAGCATAGCAGCCGCTTTGCTACACAGTCGGAACATGTAACAGCACATGTACTGCAGCAACTAGGGCATAAACATTAGCCACAGCAACAGCTGATGTGTAGACACAGCTTGGGACAACAGCTACTGTAGAAGTAGCTATAGCCTGTTGACACAACGCTAGCAGCCTCAACATCAGATTAAATCTATAGACCCAGCAGCAGCAGCTTAACTGAGGCACAGCTGCTACAGCTGCAGCAGAAGGCAATGTTTGTAAACATAGCAGCTGAACGAGGCACAGCTGCAGCAGTTGCAGCAGAAGGTTTGTAACACAGCAGCTGAACGAGCAGCAGAGGTACAGCAGTAGCAGCTGTCTCGCGCACAGTAGTCTAGAAGGTGTTTATTTGTGCAACATATGCCTCGATTCCGAATGAAGTCCATATAGCTTACATCAGTACACTAGTTATAGACAGAAAACTGACGTGGGATTGGTCATCAAGATTGTGTTATTTCGAAACTGTAGCAGATTTTACAAGGAACTGTGTGGAATGAGATGTCTAATGCATCAAGATAAACAATAGAACTGCACTTTAAGTCCTGACTATTAGAAGAGTGGTTGCTTTATCTGTCTCTCTCTCTCTCTCTTTCTTATTCTCGAATGATGTTTAGACTTAACAAGACTGGATACAACAAGACTGATATGTTGTATTTTATGATATAGAGACTTAACAGGACTGATTCAGCAGCAAGATCAGATAGATGAGCAACTCTACATCCGTACGTTCATGGTTCAAATACAGTAGCCACCTCATCACGGGATAAGCATCAAGACACTAACCGGACGTATGAGATAGGTTAGAGTTTGTGGTAGCATGTAGAATTGTGGACACAGGTTAAGCTGAATGTATGATCCTATCTTACTAAATATTGACACATCTGGATTTTGGAATTTGCGCCGATTTGGACCTTCTTTTTGCTCACCGCTGATCAGTATGTGCGGGGTTCAAATCCTGGCTTCGCCCGTCACTGACATCGCTTTCGAGTGAGGAAACTGACGTTAACATTAGCTTTACCAGCTTGGATTAGTCTCAATTGTGCTTGATGTTGCCATGGACGATAGTAGCACTCTAACGGTTGTTATATATGTATAACAACAATTTTATGACGTCCCTCACATCATCCCTATATGATGAAGCGGACGTTAAACATTTATTATTATTATATATCTGATTAAAGGTATGTAATGATATATGAAATCTGACAAATGTTGGAAATCCTTGATATTATTCTGACAAAAGTCATGTTTTTATTTCAAAGTATTACCCATATATGCATTGTCTATAGCACTCAGTACAGCCTAGAATAACACCGGTAGATAGACAATAACCTCTTCAGTCCACTGGTTTTATTGTTATCATAACGATGTTATTTCATTATACAAATAACACAACGCACATACCTACAGTTTTCCTGGTATGGTTAAACCAGTAAGACGTTTGCAGTACTAAGACAAACGTTAAATTTACCTGTATCGCTTTTTGTCTACATTTTGGATTTTATTAATATACATTTCTTTCTATGCAGTTTCACTGTCAATTTTCTAATATACATTCACAGTCTAGTGTTTTCCCCCAGCTTTGCTCTTCTGTCTCCTGCTCTTTCCTGGTCGATTCTTTCCCTAAAATAAAACAACATTCTATTAGTTCATTCTATAAACTTTTCTTAAACTTTATAATATACTTAATAAACTTTTAATTAAATAAAGTCTTTTATCTTATTTTTTAGCCCAGGGCCCTTTACAGCCCAGGGCATTTAAAAATAAAAAATAAAAAACTTAATAAATTGCTCCTAAGTATTTCCTAAACTTAAATCTCTTACAGTTTTGCTAGAACAGCAGCGTTTATAGAGCGTCTTTCAAACATCAGCAAAACATTCAACGCTGAAAACTCACTAATATTGTAACACCAATAGAAGTCGTGATATCAGTAGTATGATAAACTAGTTGATCTCAGGGCAATCCCCGGACAGGTATATGAATAATATATTAAAATTACCTAAATATAACCTAACGTCAATCATAGATGTCATCATAGATGTAAATTTACAAAAATTATGTGTAATTCACAATTTTTCTGTAACGAGCATCATCATTTTCTTTCAAATAAAGAGACATTGAACTTTGATACAAAATTATGACACAAAATTTAAAACTAAGACTCAAAATGCATGATTGTACGATTTTAAAGCTCAAACGAAAGCCACAGTCATGAATAAATCAAAATACTGAGTCATACCTTGTTTTTATTGTTTTTCTTTGGACCCTTGGAAAATTTTGGCCCATTGCCAAAATCATTCACGCTCGTCTTTGTGTTTTGCTTAGAACGTTTCTTTTGACCGCCGAAGCCAAACTTCTTGTTCTTCAACTCCCTCTTCTTGTTGGGTCTAAAGCACACAATATTCACAACGTCGTTATTTATTTATATATGTATAATCTTCAAAATAATGTAGACAATTTTGTGCAAAGAAATTTATACTCAGTTTCATCTCCCAAAAGCAATATCAGTGACAGCTGAGCCCAGGATTTGAACCCACACATACTAGTCCTTAGTTAGATATCTTACTGACGTCATCACCGGCTCTATCAGAATTAAAACACGTAAACAAGCCAGGTGACCAGTCAGCCTGTTCTTTGAATCACAATGTGAAACCAGGTTCATTGGGTTATCATCGATTAGTAAAAGAAAGAAAGTACTGCAGGAGAAATAGATACAACACACATTATAGTTAAATGATCCACTCTGTTGATGTCTATCACTTTTAAAACCAAATGAGCACAACTACTAGTAATGTTAACCACAAGAACTTACTGAAAGCTGGCTTGCTGCTGCTTGTTGTTGTTGCTGGCAGGTTGAGGACGTTTGGACTTACCAGGAGTGTCTTCCAGGAAGTCCAAAGAGTTCAGCTTGCCTAATCAATCAATCAACCAATCAATCAATCAATCATCAGTCAATCAATTGAAGAAATAATTAACAAGTGAATACTATAAAACTAGCATGGAGGAGACAAATTATTTTAATGCTACAATTATAAATACATTTCATTATATATGTTTATTATTATTATCATTATTATTTTTATTATAAGTATAACTTATTTTATTACATTTAAACTTCTGCTAGAATGATCTGGGTTCTCTTAAATTATGTTTAATCCTGTAGATAAACGTGAGCTGCAATTTGAAAGGAATATACCTGTATAAAATTAATAGAATTACTAGTGTATTTCAATATTAATACAATTACCAATACCATTAAGTATAGTATTACTACTTCTAGTAATACTACTGTAAGACTAATACTATTTATTAAATCTATTTAATAGTAACACGATTACAAATATTACAGAGTAATTATTTAATAAACTGGTCTGTCACTCTTTTGTCTTCCAGAAAGAACAAGAAGAGCTGATTGGCATAACAGAAGCGTTTAAAGAATAAATTAAGACAAAAAGCTGACAGATAAAATACCCTTTTTAAACGCTTTCACGGCATTCATCATTTCTTTCTTCTCTCTCTGCCTCTCACCAAGCACTTCTTGCTGGACCTAAACGTTAAAAAATATATAGAATTTGAAGTTCTGCAGAATAAAAGATGCAAAACTGTGTGGAAAATCATGTGATACAGATATTTCAAATGTATACGCTATTTAAAATCTTATGAAAACAAAACAGAAAGGAGTTAAAAACTGATAACATGCATTATTTAAAATACAAACATTGAAATTATAACACAGCTAAAATACAGCACACACAGAGATAGTGCAACAGTTGGTGTTAAAGCTACAGCAGTGATGTTGGCAAGAAATAAGATGGCAACAGTTAGAATAAGTCACTCTGACCTTTTTGCCAAACTTTCTCATTTCTCTCAGCTTCTTAGCTTTCTCCGACCTCTCCTGTCCCTCCTTCACTGACAGCAGCCTCTGCCTCACCTACCAACAACAACAATAACAACATCAGTTCTATAAGTACTGAGATAACAAAAGTTTCTGAAACGAATGCATACAAAGGTCTACTAGTTGAATTAGGATTCGTGAGAAGACGTTAATTTGTGATGAGAAAACGTCATCCTTTCTGTTTTCTTAGACTATTCACTCAAAACTCAATTAAAACATCTAATCACATACAAACTATACTCGAGTCAATCTAAGTTAAACAATACTATTCAACAGATAAATAAAATTAATTAATTAATTAAATAAGTAAAATAAATAAATAAACTGGTGCACTGAGCTCTCACCCTGTCCATGTGTGCGTCAGATTTGACCATCTCAGCCAGATAGTCGTCGGGACGACGAGTGGGAATACCCAGAGAATGGAGGCGGGGAATTCCCTCTAACACCGCCGCCTGCGCTAGGCGATAACTGCAACAATCAATCAATATAATAATTTCTATAGTTAATTATATATAGTTAGAGATATATATAGCTATAGTTATATATAGCTATATTATTATATTTTATAGTTATATTATTATACTACTCTCAATTAACAAGTACTAGATATACATCTACTGAAAGATAAATTTCATACCCGTTACAATTTCTACAAGGCTACAATAGAAATGCTAACTATGAGTAGGTGAATGGTAAAGAATTGAGAAGCAATATAGATATAAACTTAGAAAACCTGCACTAAATGTTACAATTATAACAATAAATCAAATCAATAAACTGATCAATAACTCTAAATAAATAAAAAATGATTTCAGATCAAAAGACTCTTGATCCTTTGAATTTGTATTAATCATTCAGAGAACCTTTACAGTTTCAATAAGTCAATCAACAAATCAATCAGTTAGAGAGCTCACAATTTCATCTCTCGTTTGAAGTCATCTTCGATGGCATTGCCGCTGAGATCGTCGGGGTCGTCTCCGAGCTGCTCGGCTATGACCCGTGGAGGTCTGAGAGGTTCTACAGTCAGGTCCAGTCTCTCCAGCCAATCCCTTCTGTTCCTCAACTCCTCCACTGTCTTCTTCAGTCCTGCCTAGCAATCAATCAATCAAGCCTATCAATCAATCAATCAAGCCTATCAATCAATCAATCAATCAATCAATCAAGCCTATCAGTCAATCAATTAATCAAGCCTATCAATCAGTCAATCAAGCCTATCAGTCAATCAATCAATCAAGCCTATCAATCAATCAAGCCTATCAGTCAATCAATCAATCAAGCCTATCAATCAATCAATCAATCAAGCCTATCAGTCAATCAATCAATCAAGCCTATCAGTCAATCAATCAATCAATCAGTCTTCAATCAAGCCTACCAGTCAATCAATCAGTCTTCAATCTAGCCTATCAATCAATCAATCAATCAATCAATCAGTCTTCAATCAAGCCTACCAGTCAATCAATCAGTCTTCAATCTAGCCTATCAATCAATCAATCAATCAATCAGTCTTCAATCAAGTCTATCAGTCAATTAGTCAGTCTTCAATCTAGCCTATCAATTAGTCAATCAGTCAGTCTTCAATCTAGCCTATCATATCAAATCAAAATCAAATCAATCAACTGTTTAAAAGACCAATAAGTCAATCAATCAAATAATTTCATCACCATCTTTACATTTTTTATCAAATAATCAGTTTTAGCTACCTTGTTGTTGATGCATCGACGCTGAGCTTTGGCTTCGTACACCAAACCCTTCAGCTGACCTTCTTGAAATGCCTTCTGAAGCTGCACATAAATCATTAGAACATTGCAGTATGTGCAAATGATTGTCTTCATTCATTCAGTTTTATATAGGACCTACATTAAGACATTATTCTAAGCAGTACTGTTTTCCAAGCAATAATCTACAGTATATATACCTGAAGAATTAACGATATACACAGAAAACCCTTTCAACATTTACATAAACTTATATATAAATCCCAAAGTTTCATTCATCTACTTAAAACATATATATTATTTCAAACCATGAGTGTAAAATTGTCATTAAAAGGATGCCGTATTAAGAGTGCTGACATTATGGAATGTAATCTTCTAATTTAGTTTAGTCCATGGCCCTAAAAATACATAGCTCTACTTTTAACCGCATAACTGTTTAGATATTACTAATTTTTATAACTTTGTAAGATTTCAGCTTTGTGGCATTATCACATCATAACGTACCACATAGTAACGTACCAATATCATAAATCGGCCTGAAATTGTTTCAATAGTTTTCGATGATGTCATGGGTGACAGTAGCACTTTAATTGTTATGTTATGTTTAGCTAATATAATGATATGATCAATAATTATGATAATCAATTTTTTTTATATCAAAACTTACTTCAATGTCAGAATTCTGATCGGAATCACTAGCAAATCCAACGGATTCTTCTTCTGAGTCGCTCATTCTTGCGGACCACTTGACTCCAAAGATCAATTAGGTATGATAAATAAATTGCAATTATTAAATTGTTAACTTTAACAAAATTTAATTGTTTACAAAACAACGGCTAACAACCCATATATCGCTCATCAACATGTGCAGGAATAACAACAACAAAATAAGTAACACTGCCATTAAATACCGACCTCATTGCACGTTACCTTTTTGAATTTTTCTTTCGTATCAACTTTGTACATAAGACAACTGTAATATCATAGAGCAAGACTTAGGGTTGGAGATAAATGCTGGGGTAGGATTATGGTAAGAATTAGGGCTGATATGATTTAAGCTTATGCAGACTAAGTAATTCGAATATTGGAGACTTTTTTGAAAAACGAGTGCTTATTACCAAACAGCACTTCCCTGTTGGGGTAATACACCAAGACAACAAATAACTTATTTAGTAATGTCTATTTTTCATTATATAACCACAATTATTTCAAGGAAGTGAGTTCGTTCGTATAAACCTTGATATAAACGACCAATTAACAAAGGGAAATTCAAATAACAAATTTAATACATGTTGTCCTTTCTTTTTGACCACTCATGTTCAACCAGTACACATGAACTAAGACCACCCAACATGAAAACCTCCATTCCACTAGTACCCTTCTTCGGACCGAACTCCCGGATTTTGGATCGCACCGTTTTTGGACCCCAAACCCTGCTCATTGGATTGATTTGGTACCACAGTGCTCAATGTTGTCACTGGCGACAGTAGCACTCTAATTCTGGTGTTGTTGTTATTGTTGAATGACTGATCTATAATTATTGGCTTGTCATATATGTTTTTGTGCTAATCCTAGGACTGATTTTCTGGATTTCGGAATTTTATCCATTTTTGAATTGCCTTACGTTCACCGGTCTGAATTGTCTCAATCGTGCTTCGATATTATCATGAATGACAATATCGATCACTTTAATTGTCGCCATGTGCAAGTAGGAGAGGGGAAGGAAACATTACTAATTTTTTTACAGTCATTATTCCCCTGGGAAATTCCGAATAGTTAGTTTATTGTTTGATGAAATGAGAAAGTAGAGTTCGTTTATTTAGATTCTAATATATATATATATATATATATATATATTCTGATTAGTGTGTAGGCGGATTAATTGAACACTTAGGCCGATCTAAATTAAACATTAGATATACTTTACGATAATTTAGTTAATCTTGAAGAAGCTGATTATTCTAGGTTCCATTTTAGGCTTATTAATCTATAGAGATTTACATATTTAGTTTTAGTCCTATATACATTTGTTATCACTTCCTATTATTATGATGCCAGAAACTTAGTACTTAATATATGATATCAGATGCTTTTAATAAATTACAAACTGGGTATTTAATTTATGATATCAGGTGCTTTTTGAGATTCGTTTAATGACTTGAATTCTAATATTGTAATATAGCAGCTAGATTAGAAGATAGTAAAACGTATTCTCCGGATCTGAAATAATATCGGATTTACTCTAAGTTGGGATCTGATCTAATCTTGGATCCTATTTAATCTTCTTATGATATAAATCATATAATCCAATCTGAGATCGGATCTAATATTGGATCTAAATCTAACCTGGGATGTAATCCAATATGAGATGTAATCTAACCTGGGACTCAATTTAATCTGAAATTAAATCTTGGATCTTATTTAATGTGGGATTTATTCTGGAGTCTAATCAGGGATTTAATCTGTCTATATAATCTGAGATCTAATCTAATTTTTGATCTAATCTAATCTGGAATTTATTCTGAGATTTAATCTAATCGTGGATATAATCTGGAATATAACCAGGGATTTAACCTGGGATCTCATTGGTGATTTAGTCTATATATGGCTTATTCTGAGAGAGCTATTAATATATCACTGAGAAACTGAATCTCGATCTTATGATCTTATCTATGCCTTAGTCGCGGTCCTGTATTTGATTTGAGTATGGCTGCACGGGGCACCCCTAACTATGTGTATTTCCCTGATCAATGCTTGGGTGCCGGAGCCACTGCTGCCGTGTATGTGGGCCGTCACAAGGTACTGAACACTGCTCTTTCTTATCTAGTACTTTAGTACTCCAGTACTTTAGCATCGTAGTACTCTATTGCTTCAATAATCTATATTATATATATATATATATATATCTGAATGTCTCAATAGCGCAATGGTTACAGGTGTAGATAACGTCATGAAGTTTTAAACGACAGATCCTAAGGTGAATTGAACCCTTGTGGGTTCGAATCCCAGCCGTGCTGATCTGAGAGTAAAATCTCGGGTATTCACTGGACTGGATACATGGAAAATGGACAAAATTGTCTAACGGTTAAACATATGGTATTAGAAGTGATAGATATCAACATAGTTGATCATTTCACTATAATGTGTGTTATTATTATTATTATTATTCAGTACTTTAGTTTTGTAGTACTCCACTACTTTAATGCTCTAGTACTTAATTGCTCAGTACTTTAGTTTTGTAGTACTCCACTACTTTAATGCTCTAGTTCTTAATTGCTCAGTACTTTAGTTTTGTAGTACTCTACTACTTTAATGCTCTAGTACTTAATTGCTACAGTACTTTAGTATTGTAGTATTCTATTACTTTAATGCTCAAGTACTCTAGTACTCTAGTACTCTAGTAATCTGGATAGAACTGCTATGCATTATGTTTATGGTTATAAGCTTCAAAAATTTGTACTGAGCAACACTGTTCTGTAGCATTTTGAACTATGCTAGTATGTAGAATGTGAATTTTAATGTATTGCAGTGTAACGAACCGTGTAATATTCAAAATTTCTAATGTATTGCACTGTATTGAACCCTGTAGTAGTCTAATATATTGCAATGTACCTTTTTGTATTCTAATGTATTGCACAGTACCTTGTAGTATTCTAAAGTATTGCACTGTACCTTGACGTATTCTAATGTATTGCACTGTATCTTGACGTATTTTAATGTGTCGCACTGTACCTTGACGTATTCTAATGTGTCGCACTGTACCCTTTAGTATTCTAATGTATTGTATAACAGAAGAAGGGCTGGACATGCGCAGTGAAGGTCTACAACAGTTTCAACCAATCAGAAACGAGACATAGAGAGAGAGAGCTAGAGTTGATGAGGCGACTGTCGCATGATAACATTGTCCAGTTCATAGCCATAGAACAAGAGGTATCAATCAATCAATCAGTCAATCAATCACTCAATCAATCAATCAGTCAATCAATCAATCAATCAGAGACGAGACATAGAGAGAGAGAGCTAGAGTTGATGAGACGACTGTCGCATGATAACATTGTCCAGTTCATTGCCATAGAACAAGAGGTATCAATCAGTCAATCCATCACTCAATCAATCAATCAGTCAATCAATCAATCAGAGACGAGACATCGAGAGAGAGAACTAGAGTTGATGATACGACTGTCGCATGTTAACATTGTCCAGTTCATAGCCATAGAACAAGAGGTATCAATCAATCCATCAGTCAGTCAATCACTTAATCAATCAGTCAATCAATCAATCAATCAGAGACGAGACATCAAGAGAGAGAGCTAGAGTTGATGAGACGACTGTCGCATGATAACATTGTCCAGTTCATTGCCATAGAACAAGAGGTATCAATCAATCAATCTATCAATCAATCAAGCAGTCGATCAATCTATCAATCAATTGATCAATCTATCAATCAATCCATCAATCGATCTATCTATCAAGCAGTCAATAAGTTTATGGCCATAGAACAGGAGGTATCAATCAATCGATCAATCAATCAATCAATAAATCAATCAATCAGTCAATAAGTTTATTGCCATAGGACAGAGTTGATCAGTCAATCAATCAATCGATCTATCGATCAATCAATAAGTTCATAGCCATAGATCAGGAGATATCAACGAGACTGCTACTACTTCAATTACTGCTTGAATTACAGCTGGTAATTGACTACGCTTTCTGTTCCCACATGAGTAACAGACACTGTGTGATTACACATGTTAATTACTGAGCGGAATTCAAGTGAACGAGGATTATGTGGAATTTGAAGCCAATATGACATACATGTATGTGTAGGTGAGTGTTGTGTGTAAAATGTGTGGAAAGTCATTCACTTCTTGTTACTTCCGAACCTACAGTCAAGTAGATTTCTCTCTCTCACTTCTCTCTCTCTCCCTATCTTTCTCTTCTCTCCACATCTTTCTCTTTCTCTCTCCCCACTCTTTTTCTCATTCTCCTTCTCTCTCCCAGTTGTCTCAGTATACTACCTACGGGCAGGTACATGGTTAATTGTTAGCACAGTTTATCAACTCTATACAGTTCTGCATGGGAATATTTTAGAAATATCCTCTACTTTCTAATGTATGACATTCGAGGCAGAATAGCAGGGAATAGAAATAATAGAAAGGCAGAGCTGTGGCTCTCTTATGGTAGCTTCTTCTGTATTGTTACATATTTATCTAACTACATGCACGTTCCTATTGTTTGTGTAATCTGTGCTGAGATGGACAAATAAACGATATGAATGTTTAAATTGAAGATTACTCCCCATAATTTTTGCTTTCACTCAATTTCTTAATTACTTAATTTCCCGTATTGTGTCCGTGACTCTTTACTCTGAGACCTAGCTTATTATCAAGCTCTAAGCAATCTAATCTTTCTTTCCAGCATGCTGCACCGCAGATATGGAATTCTCTTCCGACTACTCTTTGAAAGTCTTTGTTAAATCACATCGACCTTTGCTTTCCTATGAGCAGTTTCATAGACAGTTAAATTCCTATCTTTTCTATCTCTCTTTTCCATCCAGTGTCCTTGAGTTACGACCAGTGCCTAAACCTCTTTTTCTTTAATTCATGTTATTTTGGAACTGATTTTCTGGATTTTAGAATTTGCACCGTTTTTGGACCTTCGATTTGCTCGCCGGCTTGATTTTGTCTCAGTACTGCTCGATGATGTCATTGATGACCGTGGCACACTATGTTATTATTGTTATTAGAATACTTCTAGGAAGCTTAGTGCAGCTGTGTCATAGTTATTCCTCACTCCTTACTGACCTTTCACGTGTCGCTAGACATGACTAACAGGAACTGAGCAGGACTCTATGGGAAACCACCTCAGAACCCATATTGTTCCTAAGCTATATAGTTTATCTTATTCTTCTAGTGCACCGTCTAACGGCAGGCCCATGGCATATAACTCTTCCAACCAATTCTACCCCTCTGCCTTCTCTGTCACTCACTGTATTTAACTGAGTAAGAATATGTACCGTGAACCTGCCATTTGGCAGAACACTAGAGAGACACAGAGAGAGAGGTAGAGAGAGACTATGTACCGTGGACCTGCCACTTGGCAGAGCACTGGAGAGACAGAGAGAGAGGGAGACAGAGACAGATAGAGATGCCTCCGCTGATACTTTATCTAATGCTCGAGAATGTGATGCATATTTGTACAGAACGTTTCCAGCAGACATGTCCTCATTATGGAACTGTGCTCCGGTGGAAGCCTTCTTAAGATTCTAGATAAACCGGAAAATGCTTACGGGTTTACTGAAGAGGAGTTTCTCGTGTTCTTCAGAGATATAAGTTAGTACACACTGCAAGTCTGTGCATTCTCCAAGTTATTAAATAACTTTTTAACTTAATCATCATCGTCGTCCGTTAAATCACAGTTTAACCAGGGTCGGGATACGATTAGACTTTCTCCAGTCCTCCATATCATCAGTCAATTATCACTTTCTAACTTTTTAATTTAATTAACTTTTTTAAATTTAATATTTTAATCAGTTACTCAATTAAGTGTATCCATGTTGTGTCCGGGATGCTGAAGAATAGCACGTGTAGTAAAATGCAACAAAGCACTTAGATCCAAACCAACGTCAGAATGGCCATTCGATTGGTATACGCCTAGGCTCCAGAAATTGCTAATTGCGAAATTTTCTGAAGTGAATGAAGGAGTTTTTAGGGGATAGACTGATGATATGGTGTAGGATAGAGAGGAGTAGAGAAGTCTATTCGTATCCCGACCCTGGTTAAACTGGGATTTAAGGGAAGATGATGATGATGAAGATGATGATGATGAAGATGATGAAGATGATGATGATGATGAAGATGATGATGATGATGATGATGATGATGATGATGATGATGGATGATGATGATGATGATGATGATGATGATGATGATGATGATGATGATGATGATGATGATGATGATGATGATGATGATGATGATGATGATGATGATGATGCTGATGATGATGATGATGATGATGATGATGATGATGATGATGATGATGATGATGATGATGATGATGATGATGATGATGATGATGATGATCATTATCATCATCAATTAACTAAAAACTCAAATTGAAGAAATCATAAATGAGTAAGGAAATGAATAACGGAATGAATGAATGAAGTAATGAATGAATGAATGAGTGAATGAACTGGAAAACGATAACAAATTATTTGCGTATGGTTTTATAATAGTAAGTTGTAAATAAATTCAAACTATTATGTCGTATTGAAATTGGTAAATTCTGTGATATAAGTGTATTTATTAATTTTCAATTTATATTTAATTTTTAATTAATTATTTTTTATGAATGCCAGATGACTTATTCTCTATGTCTTTTAAAGAATAATTTGATTTTGGATTTATTATAGCATTTGATCGCCTCTCGAATTACATTTTATTGTAATATTGCACTTGATTGACTAAAAATTTCCTTTCATTTGTAACATTTTAATTGGTTGGTAGATGAATAGCTTTTGTTTGTAACACTGCATTTGATTGGCTAATGAATTTAATGTTTCAGCGAATGCACTGCACTACCTACACAGGCAGATGATTGTGCATAGAGACATTAAGCCTGGAAACATTCTCTGTCACATTCTAGATGATTCCTCGTATGTAAATCTCTCTCATCTCATTCTAGATGATTCCTCGTACGTAAATCTCTCTCATCTCATTCTATATGATTTCTCGTATGTAGATCTGTCTCATCTCATTCTATATGATGTCTCGTATATAAATCTCTCATCTCATTCTATATGATTTCTCGCATGTAGATCTCTCTCATCTCATTCTATATGATGTCTCGTACATATCCAAACGCTTAAATCTAATATAACGTCAGCTTCCTCTCTTGATAGCATCTCAGTGACGGGGAGAGCTCTGAATTTGAACCCTGCACCTACTGATCTGCTGTCAGACATCGTACCGAAATGCTGTTGTTTCAACCTGCTTACAATTATTATTTTTGTTTCTCTCTTGCCCTCTCTCTCTTTCTCTCTTTCCTTGTATTGGTCTGTCCAGTTACAGGTCCCAGATACTTAGTTCCACTCAGAGTTTTCTCTATTCTATTCTCTATTTACTCTAGGTTAATCAGCAGACGACCCATATATGACAAAACCAATAGTTAGGAAAATATGGTTTCTGAGATGACATTCCATTGCTAATCGATTGTTAATTACACAGTATTCTCTGAGCTTCTACATTGATCATTGTTTGCACATGGCTATCTTGTATGATCTAGTGAATGACACTTTCCCGTGTTGAATAAACAATACAACTGGGTGTAGATCTGTCATTAGTATAACTGCATGTAGATCCATTAAGGTTTCGGGTTTTACCTTTCGTGTGTTTAATGGCAACATCCTATTTACTAACTCTATGTAGCGACTGCAGCGCAAACGTCGTAATTATGAAAAATTTGATGAGTTCAGGGAAAATTATCAAAGTGTCTTTCTCATGCACATTTTCAGGGATGGCGTTGGGGGAACCTATCCCCGTTGGGTCACAAAATTACTTCAAACTATCGTACTACTTGCCATCTTTGCAATTTTTGTTTTATGTAAACTGTTTCATGCTGTACTTCTCTTTTTACCTTTTTGATGTGTTTGAATCTTCCAAATTTCTTGATTGAATTTGTCTTGTTTTTGATGTTTTCCTTCACATTTCTTTGGCTGGAGCCAGTGGCCATGTCGGTAAGATATTCTACCGTGGATCAGTATGTGCGGGGTTCAAATCCTGGGCTCGCCCGTCACTGACATCGCTTGTACCACAGGTGAAACTGACGTTAACATCGACTTAACTGCTTTTACATATTCACATGTTTGTGAAATTTTATAATTTTAGATTTATCTGCTGCTGTTACGAATACTTAACTCTGGCAAATCACTAGCTTTTAACTCTAAACGAATTTATTGACCTAACAGTAACTTTGTCAACGCCTCTTATAGGAGAAATATTTGATCAGATATTTATCTATCTAAATATTTTTTATTTTATTTATCTATCTAAAGTTGATTTATCTATCTGTAGTTGATTTATCTATCTGTAGTTGATTTATCTATCTACAGAATATTTATCTATCTATCTATCTATCTATCTATCTATCTATCTATCTATCTATCTATCTATCTATCTATCTATCTATCTATCTATCTATCTATCTATCTATCTATCTATCTATATCTATCTAGATAATATATATATTATATCTATATATATATATATATTATATATATATATATATATATATGTATATATATATATATATATATATATATTTCTATCTTTAGATTTATCTATCGAATATTTATTAATATTTATCTAATATTTTCTAATATCTATCTAATATTTATCTATCTATAAATATATCTATCTATATATAGAATAGTTATCTATCGCTATCTATCGCTATCTATCTACAGTTGATTTATCCATCATATATCTAAATCTATCAGTTATTTATCTAAATATTTGATCTATTTGTAGCTTCAGATGGTTTCTCATTGTTTCTCATTGTTTCTCATTGTTTCTCATTGTTTCTCAGTTCTGCTGTAGTCGTCTACAGTGGCCATTCACGATCAGTTTTTCCTTCAAACTTATTTGTTCAGATATCTGAACAGATAAATTTTTTCGTATGTGGCCGCGTCAGTTTCGAAAACTGACGAGAGAACTGATGACCTAGTTTCTTCACACACGGTCAAATTTAAGTGTTCAAACTTATCTGAACAGAGAGATATCTCTGTTCAGATAAATTTGATCGTGTATGGCCACTTTTATGAGACACGTAGAATTTTCAATTGCGCTGCCTATTTATTGATTTCCTTGACCCACCCAGAGTAATGAATGTGTTGTGCTGACATTTAACGTGAGGGCTTGATAAGCTATATTTAGCGTATTAAACTTTCCCCTCTAGGAAAATCTCTCGAACTCTCACCCCACTGGCTAGCTTGGGTTTGGCTCTGTTACGCCGTCCACTTGAGGAAGGCTTAACCGCTAAACGCCGTATCTGTTTCCTCTAGTAAATATTAGAAAAAAGTTCAACGAGGAACATTACGAAGGAAACAGGACGGTTTTTAATGGCTTTTTACGAAGGAACCAAAGTAGTGTGTTGTATGCCGCTATTTTCTTCCTTATTGCTCTAAGCCGACTTGGTAGCCTATCAAAAGTTCTGTTTATTTATTTACTAGACCGGGCCTATTTTTAAACGTGCCTATTAAGATAGCATGTATCGCTGTTGACTCAATATTTAGAGCGTTGACTACTGTATGATTTTGGTGTATTTCCACAAAATTGCGCTGATAAAAAGGTTTAATAAAATGATGTGTTGTGATCAGTCAGTTTTTATTATATCGTCACAAAACCTTACACGAAACACGCTCATATTCTCTCTCAATATCTCTTGCTCTCTCCCTGTCTCTCTCTTGCTATCTCTCTCTCTCTCTCTCTCTCTCTCTCTCTCTCTCTCTTGTTATCTCTCTTTCGCTATCTATCTCTCTTTCTCTGTTCTCTTTCTCCGATATCGGCTGGATGTAAGTGAACATATACGACCGCGGACCAGTATGTGCGGGCTTCAAATCCTGGGCTCCACCGAGTGAGGAAAGTGACGTTAACATTGGCTTTGCAGCTTTTCACTTTGGCTTTACTCTCTCTCTCTCTTCTCTCTCTCTCTCTCTCTGTTTGTCTGTCTTCCTCTCTTTCTGTATGTCTCAGTCTCTCTGTATGTCTCTTTCTTTCTCTCTCACTTCCTCTAGCCTTCAGTTAACTTAATTAGCAGGTCCAAGATGTAATGACGTCGGTATTGGCCTCAGTTGTTTAAATACAGTGTAGTGATTTGTCAATGTAATGACTGATTGATTGATCGATTTTTTGCAGATGCGTTTATAAATTAACAGACTTTGGGGCATCCAAAGAGCTTCTGCACAATGATGAGCCATACGCTTCCATTGTGGGCACTGAAGAATATCTGGTATGATTGCTGATCAATAATTGATTTATTGACTGATAAAGTGATTGATTTATTGACTGACAAAGTGATTGATTTATTGACTGATAAAGTGATTGATTTGTTGACTGATAAAGTGATTGATTTGTTGACTGATAAAGTGATTGATTTATTGACTGATAAAGTGATTGATTATTGATTTATTGACTGATTAAGTGATTGATTTATTGACTGATAAAGTGATTGATTTATTGACTGATAAAGTGATTGATTATTGATTTGTTGACTGATAAAGTGATTGATTTATTGACTGATAAAGTGATTGATTATTGATTTATTGACTGATTAAGTGATTGATTTATTGACTGATAAAGTGATTGATTTATTGACTGATAAAGTGATTGATTATTGACTGATATAGTGATTGATTTTATTAGCATCTTTGTTATTCTCCCATTGGTAACTTCGTCTTTGCTACATGTATTAGTTATTCTGTTTCTGTTGTGTATTGCCTTGTTTTCAGTTACTATGTATATACCTATCCAACTTTTCTTCCTATAAATGTATTAAGAAATAGGAAGAAGAGATGGATGGGACACATTGTAAGGGCAGAAGGTCTATTAAAAGAGGTCGTAGAAGGTAGAATGGAAGGAAAAAGAGGCAGGGACAGGCTGAGATTAGGTATGTTAGATGATTTAAAGACCCGCGTATATGTGGAATTGAAGAGGAAGTGGATGACAGAGAAGAGTGGAACCGCTGTCTACCATGGACCTGCCAGTAGGCGGTGTACTAAGAGAGACAGAGACAGAGAGAGAGAGAGAGAGATGTATTTTAGATAAGTTCACTATATGAGTATATGCTTATACATGCTATAAAGGTATTTATGTGGATTTATTTAAATGAAGATGAAGGATGTTATTTATTTAAATGAAGATGAAGGATGTTATTTATTTAAATGAAGATGAAGGATGTTATTTATTTAAATGAAGATGAAGGATGTTATTCAAGTGCATACGCATAATTGTGCATATAATGTGTATCATAATGCATTTATATAAAAGTGTATATATAAACAAAGCGTCCTTTGTTATAGAGGGGTAAAAAGAAATAATAGAGGCAATGTAAATTTAGATCCCTATCGAAACAGCGCAGAGGGTTATTTTTTAAACATAGGTACATAAATGTGTGGAACAGTGAGCTGAGAAATTTGGTCGTGGCATATACAGTTGAGCATTTAAAGAATATATTTACTGAGGTGGATTTTAGAAAAAAGTAATAATAATAATAATAATAATAATAATAATAATAATAATAAAGGTTTAACGTCCGTTTCCTCATACAAGGATGATTTCAGGGACGTCCCCCCATCACATGTCACTACAGAAATAGTAATCTTTGAAGCGCTTGTTTTTGTGTTCCTGGTGCACTAATTTTTTAGTTTTTAATATTCTATTATCTGAATGAAATTTTAGCAAATCTTAAATTACTCAACACCTTTTTATGTAGTCGTCGTTGCTATTAAATTCTAAAATATCTATCTAATTGCGAAACATGTCAGTGATTTTCTTAGCCTTTATTTGCCTCCTCACTCGCATTCGCATGACGTCCCTGACATCATCCCTGGATGAGGAAACGGACGTTAAACCTTTATTATTATTATTATTATTATTCCTGTAAATACTATCTAGAATTAGTAGTAGAATTAGTGTTTGTCGACATGTAACTGCCTAGTGTGATAATTTGATAAATATAATAAATATGATAAATAAATAAATAAATAAATAAATAGAGAGCTGTTCTACACGTCACTGACACGCTATCAAGCCGGAAGCTGACTTTAAACTTTTAGTCACTTTTAGTAGTGATTCTCTGTAGCTCATATATATTGGCAGAAGCAATATTCTGTTTATAAATTCCTGTTGCTATTATTTAAAACTTTATCAACCGTTATTTCTTTTACCTGTAGTGCATTTTTATTCCGTTTGCCTAGTTAATTTTCAATTTGTATTACTGAGGGGTGGTCAACTGGATAGGTTACTTGTAATAGGTTATAGGTCACTTGTAATAGGTTATAGGTCACTTGTAATAGGTTATAGGTCACTTGTAATAGGTTATAGGTCACTTGTAATAGGTTATAGGTCACTTGTAATAGGTTATAGGGTATAGGTTCACTTTAATAGGTTATAGGTCACTTGAATAGGTTATAGGTCACTGTAATAGGTTATAGGTCACTTGTAATAGGTTATAGGTCACTTGTAATAGGTTATAGGTCACTTGTAATAGGTTATAGGTTACTTGTTACTTTGACGGCCTTGCTTGTGTGTTGTCACTGTATATTTTGAGTGTATTGAAATAAACATACGTTCTCTCTCTCTCTCTCTCTCTCTCTCCTCTCTCTCTCTCTCTCTCTCTCTCTCTCTCTCTCTCTCTCTCTCTATATATATATATATATATATATATATATATATACAGGGTGATTAAAAGAAAAGATTACACCTGCTGCAAAAAGTTTGAATATCTCAGGCTACTGTTAATATTTTCCAATAAAACTTTTACAAATTACTACAAGACTAATTTCTGACGGGGTGGCCAATTTTCATCCATTTTGGTACATAGATTGGCCAGTAATGCAAGTTTCAGCAAAGCAACCCCCCATTTTTACCTAAAAATGGCTTTTGCTACAACGATAAGGGCAAATTGCACTTCATTGACGAAAAGGTAAAGGTGAACTCTCAGTATTATGTCAATACTTTACTTTCCGGAGCTGTTTGATGATTGCAATGCTCTTCTATCAAATGGTTTCATCTTTCAGTAGGATGATGCTCCGGCTCATGCATCTCATTATGGACATGAATGGATTAGCGAGAGAAACCCGGATTTCATCAAGAAGAATGAATGGCCTCCAAACTCTCCCGATCTAAATTCTCTGGATTACCGTGTCTGGGGAACCATGCTGCATCTCTATAAGAAACGCCAGTCGAAGCCTAAAAACAAGACAGAACTGCAGGAAGTGCTTCAATTGGTCTGGGAGAGTGTCCCAAGCTGGAATCAATAAGGCTGTCCTAGCGTTCCGAAAGCGACTGCAGTCCTGCTTAGCAGCGGGAGGAAAGCATACCGAATAGTCAGCAATGCTAGCAGATAAAACTGTTTCTTTCTGAACCACTACAACGGCCCCTTTCAGGGCAAAAATAAAAATAAAATTAAATATAATTTATATTCACAGGACATTAAAAAATGGGGGGTGCTCTGCTGAAACTTGCATAACTGGCCAATCTATGTACCAAAATGGATGAAAATGGGCCACCCTATCAAAAATTGGTCCTTTAGTAATTGGTAAAAGTTTCATTGAAAAATATTAACAATAGCCTGAGATATTCAAACTTTTTGCAGGTGTAATCATTTGTTTACTCACACTATATATATATATATATATGTATATATATATATATACAGTATATATATATATATATATATATACATGTATATAGTCTCTAGTTTTTATTCTCTTTTATTGAACAGCACCCGGCCATGTTTAAGGCTGCACTGTTGCCGGGCAGACTTGGTCAGGGGTTTAGAAGCGGAAGATTTGACAGCAGCATGGACCTATGGAGTCTGGGTGTGACTGTCTACCAGGTGGCCACTGGGCAACTACCCTTTCAGTCGTTCGGTGGTCGCAACAACAAGGAAGATATGTAAGTGATCCTGTTGTCGTCGCCTAGTTTGAAATCTTACTGGAAAATAAAACAATCAATATAAATCAATCTACTATAAGAATAAGCTGTTATAAATATATGCTATAAAGATACTATAATCATCATCATCATCTTCCCATAAATTCCAGTTTAACTAGGGTCGGGATACGAATAGACCTTCATTTTTAATCTATTCGTTTAAATTACTGTAGCAATTACTATAAAGATACTATAATATACTTTATAAATAATCTGCTATCTAAATTACCCACTTGTCTTGAATCTTGGACTTGCACTGTTTTGATCTCGCTTTCTCTTGTGGTCTCTGTGTACTCAGTCGTGATGGTTTGGTGCTTTGGCGCCGGTTTGTCTAGAGTCCACAAGAGACGTCCCTGACATTGCCTTATGGCGAGGAACAGGACTTTAAATTCTTATTGAAATCTTACTGGAAAATAAAATAGAGATCATTTTTACTTTCTAATTGTTTTAGTCGTTTATATCAGCGTAAATGCGCAGAAATAGAAACATACTTGGCAATAAAATGTACAAATAAACTAGTTGAAGGGAGTTGGTGCAAAAGAGTCGAAACTCTTTGAGGTTATACAATTAACTGCATGTGGTCATTGTAACACAAAGATTTCAGAATTCTAAACTCTGCTGTTCTATACTGTTAATCTAATCTTCTGTATAAAATTCTAAAACGTCCTGATTTTTTTCCCTCCCCTTTTGTTCTGCCACATGGCTGATCCAAGGCACATATATTCTGAGTAAATCGTTTCTATCCAAGCCGTTTCCTTGACATAAGGATAGACTAAATCATATATTACTGCGGAAAATGACGTTAAATTTACCAGATTTTGCTTTTTTCCCGTGTGTCCAGGTACATGATAATATCTCAGAAACAGGCAGGAGTTATATCAGGGGTTCAGAAGACACAGGGTGGAGCAATCAGTTGGAGCAAGAATCTTCCTGAAACCTGCCGACTATCGAAGTAAGATCAGATTGATTGATTGATTGATTGATTGCTTGATTGATTGCTTGATTGATTGATTGACTAGTATCAAATAAAATCTAAGCGAAGTAAGATCAGATGGATAGATTGATTGATTTATTTATTTATTGATTGACTAGTATCAATTAAAATCTAATCCAAGTAAGATCAGACAAAGTCTATTGGAGATGTTTGAAACGATCTGTCAGCCTACCGGTTGGTTGGCTGACAGATTGAATGATTTACTTAAGACATAGATGGTTCGATCGATAGTACTCCACTGCTCTGATTAAAGTATCGATTGGTTGATTGATTGATTAAGATCAAATAAAACCTAATCGAAGTAAGATTAGGTGAATCCCAATCAAGATTATATATGAAAATTATCGACTAAACGACTGAACGATTGACCTAGACATTGATGGATAGATCTGTACATCAATCGATAAATCAGTCCACTGGTTTGACGGTGCCATAAATCGATTGATTGATTGAATTCTTTAGAGGCCTGAAGGTACGCCTGGAGAAAATGCTGGATCTACTGCTGGAATCTGATCCGAGACGCCGCTGGGACTTTCTGAAGTACTTTGAGGAGGCTCAGAGGATCATCTCAGCTCTCGTCATCTGCTACTTCTGTGTGGCCACGGGTAAAGAGGACAGGCTCTACGCCAGCAGGGATGACATCACCAGGTGGAGTCCTTCTCTTCTACTGATATTTAATATTGATAAAGTTAATGGTATATCAAATCTTCATCATCATCATCATCATCATCTTCCCTTGAATCCCAGTTTAACTAGGGTCGGGATACGAATAGATCGTCTCAAATCAACTTTGTCCTACATCATATCATCTGTCAATCCCCCATTTGAAACTTCCCTTTCTGACGTTGTATGGATCTTAGTGCTTTAGTCGCCTTCTACAACACGTGCAGTCACCGGTTGGTCAATTCTTCAAACAACCCGGACACAATATGGGGATAATTGTATATCAAATAGTAGTGAATAATAATACATCAGTATGAATGTTAGATGATTTAAAGATCCACTCATGTGTGGACATCAAGAGAAAACGGAAGATGAGTGAAAGCTTCATGGACCTGCCAGTAGGCAGTGTCCTAATATAGAGAGAGAGAGATTTATAAAGATAAAGACCACACTATCACGACTGAGTGCACAAAGACCGCAAGAGAATAGGAAATGTGCTCATCTTTTAACTGCTGGTTAAAAGATGAACATATTTCTATGTATATCTTTACATGTTAATATAGCTTATTAACATGTAAAGATATAAAAATTAAATTACTTATTAAATATATTTTTAAATTAAGTTATTGAACTGATTTAAATTCTCTTTAGTAATAATTAGTTTGATTGATGAATTAATTGATATAGCGAGACACACCTGATAGACACCCTGGCAGGCATCACTGAATGTCCCGCATCCACTCAGCTCTATCTGCACGAACGATTCACTATCACTGAAATCTTATCTGTGGGGGTTGACCAGAGTTCTGGGGTGTCCCAGAGTCTGGGGCTTCCCCAGAGGGTCGGAGTACCATCAGCGGATGTTTTGTCGGCGTCAAGCCCGCTTCCAGCGTCGTCGAAACAAGCTGTACCGACGCAAAAGCCTGGGGTGACAGGGTCAAAAGCTTCGGTGAGATCGTCGCGGGTAATGTTGACGTCACCGGATTCTCCGCTGTATATAATTCCGCTCAGTATGACTGGTGAAGTTTTGATTGAGAGAAATGAGCTACGTAAGTTTTTTTTACATAAAATGAAGTATTTAAACAGAGTAACTCTGAAGTTTAAACAATTAGAAAAATAAAACTGAGTTTAGGATCGGCTTTTTTGTTGTAATGAGCTTATGTAACAGTCGCACATGTTAACAAGAAATCCTTCCTTAACTGTTGATACATTTATTTAAAAAGCTTCTACATTTATATACTTTTCGAATGATTGATTTTTTTATTTTTTATTTTTATTTTTTATTCCGTATAGTTACACACATGACATACCGCATGTGTTTACAATGTTTCCTTTCTTAAGTTTCTGTTTTTGTAGTTTTCGTTATTTCCTCCATTCCTCTCCATGGTTATTAGTAATCGTTGCCTTTTGTTGGCGCTCCAATAGCAGCCGGCGCGGATTTAAGAATAACCTCCAACACTCTGGGGATTGTTGACTTTCAAAGCTGTCTACACGCGGTCTTCCAAAGTGGTCGCCCACAATTTACTAACCGCGTGCAGCGTGGTTTTACTTCGTTCAACTGACGCGCAGCTTAACTGAGTGCGCTAAATCCCCCTCTTTATTATTCATTTATTGATTTATTTATTAATTGATTGATTGATTTATTTAATGATTGATCAATCGATTGATTGATTGTAGCTAAATTGCCAGCTATATCGATACAGCAACTGACGCTGAAGGAGGACATAGCAATGGCCAGGGATGCTACTGCTTACGCTCTCTACATGAAGTCATGTGTGGAACAGCTGCACAGATATCAGACTCACTGTGTGAAACTCGTTCAGCTGCTCAGGTAGGGCTTCCCTTATCTCTCGTCTTCTCTCTCTCTCTCTCTCTTAGTGCACTGCCTACTGGCAGGTCCACGGTATATAACGCCTCCACTCATCGCTATCTTCCGTTTTCCTCTTCACGTCCACATACAAGTGGATCTTTAAATCATCAGTAACATTCATTTTTATATGCCATTATTCAGAGCTAAGTTTATTTTCTTCTCTCTCTCTCTCTCTTAGTGTACTGCCTACTGGCAGGTAAAGCTGGTAAAGCTAAGGTTAACGTCAGTTTCCCCACTCGAAAGCGATGTCAGTAACGGGCTAGCCCAGGATTTGCACCCTGCACATGGGTCCATGGTATATAACGCCTCCACTCTTCTCACTCTTCGGCTTTCCTCTTCATTTTCACATATGAGTGGGTCTTTAAATCATCTAACATACCTAATCTCGGCCTGCCCCTGCCTCTTTTTCCTTCCATTTTACCTTTTATGACCTCTTTTAATAAACCTTCCCCTTTAGAGTATGTCCTATCCAACTCTCGTCTTATCTTCCAATAATAGCCTTTGATTCATAATGTTGCTTCCCCATGTTGTGTCTGGATAGTTTGAAGAATAGACCAGCCGGTGACTGCACGTGTCTTAGAAGGTGACGAAAGCACTAAGATCCAAACCAGAAATTGCTACAAAATTTTTCGAAACGAATGGAAAAATAGGGGATGGACTGACAGAGAGGTTTTGCGACAGTCTATTCGTATCCCGACCCTAGTTAAACTGGGATTTAAGGGAAAATGATGATGATGATGATGTTGTTGCTGTTGTAGGAATCGCCTGACTCACAACTGGTCGGAATATGTATCCACTGTCAACGCTATTGGCTTCATTACGGATCCCTTGCTGGCTCTAATTAACCGGAGTTCAGATTTAAAAGAAAATCTCTCTAGACTTAAGAACGATGCGGGACACTCGCTCCAGTCTAAGTCCGTCTTCTCATTCCTCTCTGAGGCGGCTCCGTGCTCAGGGCATAGCTCATGGTATCTACTGACTGTCTAGCCTCTGTCTCTCTCTCTCTCTCTCTCTCTCTCTCTCTCTCTCTCTCTCTCTCTCTAGTGCTCTGTGCATAGCTCATGGTATCTATTGACTGTCTAGCTTCTGAAAAATAACTGGTAAAGCTAATGCTAACGTTAGTTTCCTCACTCGAAAGCGATGTCAGTGACGGGAAGCCCAGGATTTGAACCCCTCACATACTGATTCGCGGTCGAATATCTTACTGACGTCGCCACTGGCTCCAGGCAGTGGCGACGTCATAATGATTATTATGTATACATGTATATACATGTATACTCTAATATGTATACATATTAGAGTAGGTATAGCCATAACAAATACTCTTAACAAAAGTAACAATCAAAAGTAACGCAAAAATTTAATATAAGCCAGTCAAAATACTCTAAAATAGATATCTCTCTCTCTAGTATCTCTCTCTCTCTCTTTCTCTCTCTCTCTCTCTCTCTCTCTGTATCTCTAGTGTTCTACCAAGTGATTCCTTTGACAGATTAGCTTTGCAGATCTTGTCATATAATATCCTGAAATATTTTGTCACTATAAAAATTAGTTTGAAATTTTTTACTGAAATAGTTTGATTTCTGCTGTATGTGTTTCTTACTGCCTGAGTTTGGTGAATAAAATTGCGTATTACTCGGCAGCTGTTTTAACAGTTTGGAAATAAAGATTCTTAGACATAATTCATAGGAAAAATTGTATAATAAAATATATAATAATATTAGTGTAGATATTGCCATAACAACGAATGATGATGGTGACGATGATGATATTCTAGTTAGATTGCTTGATGATGTGCTTGTAGCATCAATACGCTGGGTACACTGGTCAGGAACATGGAGAAGACTCTACAGGACTTCAGGAAGAAGGGTCCTGAACTTTCACACAATGATGAGCAAATCCATCGATTTGAAAAGTTTCTATCAACTCTTTTTATTAAATAAACATTAAAAACCTTTAAAAGAGGTGTGCGACTCGTTAAAAAAACTTAAAAACTAAGGTTAACGTCAGTTTCCTCACTCGAAAGCTATGTCAGTGACGGACGAGCCCAGGATTTGAACAGTCAGATCCGTTGTCTAGTATCTTACCGACTTCTTACCGAGTTTAATTACGTGAACTTTTTCCGATTCTGTAGTTATACTTCATTGTTGCCATTCTCCCATTTGGAAAACTTATTTTAACAAAACAAACAAGCGCAGCCCGACGACATTTTATGTTTATTATGTTCATTTGCAGCGAAGACACCAAATGCATAAACGACATACAATGCATCAAAAGCAATTCCTAAATCTAACAAGAGAAAAATCTGTCGTCAGTGAAGATACAGAGTATCTTATCTAGCTGACTACCATGATTATTTTGATTAAGTGATCACTTATGTGCTGTTTGATCGATCTCTGATTGATCAATGAATGATAGATTGATTGAATATTGATTGATTGAGCAGTGATTGATTAATTGATCGATTGAACAATCATTGACTAATTGACTGTTTGACCTCATTGACTGATTGTTCGTTCGATTAGTTGATTGATTGACTGACTGTTCGTTTGATTAGTTGATTGATTGATTGATTGCAGAAAGCAGATGATGGACTCGGCGAATAGAATATTAGCTATATACAAAGATCAGTGTTATCAGAACACCCAGGCTGTTCTCAGGCTCTTCCACACGTGGCACGGGTTAGATGTATTCTCTTGTGCAATATCCGCTGTAATCTTTATGTATTCTCTTGTGTAATATCCGCTGTAATCTTTATGTATTCTCTTGTGCAATATCCGCTGTAATCTTTATGTATTCTCTTGTGTAATATCCGCTGTAATCTTTATGTATTCTCTTGTGCAATATCCGCTGTAATCTTTATGTATTCTCTTGTGTAATATCTGCTGTAATCTTTATGTATTCTCTTGTGTAATATCCGCTGTAATCTTTATGTATTCTCTTGTGTAATATCCGCTGTAATCTTTATGTATTCGCTTGTGTAATATCCGCTGTAATCTTTATGTATTCTCTTGTGTAATATCCGCTGTAATCTTTATGTATTCTCTAGGAATATAGAAAATCTTGATAATATCGAACAGCATTGCACTTTTTCACTATACGCCATGCCTGGAGCCAATGGCGAAGTCGGTAAGACACTCGATCGCGGATCAGTATGATAGCGATCAGTTGGTGCGGGTTCAAATCCTGGGCTCGCCCGTCACTAACATCGCTTTCGAGTGAGGAAACTGACGTTAGCTTTAGCTTTACTGCTTTACTTTTATATTGTGTTGAACGCCTGTTGTATTTGCGTGTCTAGCTGTGTAGGAGTTTGTGAGCTGTGTCAGTCAATGAAATAAATCAATTATTTCATTGTATCTCGTTCTACTGTATTTATTATATAACATCGCACTGCAATCCAAAGAAACATCATAAAGGACATTCGGTTAGTGTGCGTCTAGGCTACAGAATTTGCTACAATTCTTTCAAAGCCGACCGCAGTTAAACTAAGAATCAAAGGAAGAAGATGATGACAATCGATGAAGATGATAATTGCAATATAGCAGCAATATATTAAATATGTAAATATGTATATATGCTTACATTAAGCTGGAACTGATGTGGCGATGTCGGTAAGTTATTCAACCGCGGATCAGTATATGCCGGGTTTAAATACTGGGCTCACCCGTCACTGACATCGCTTTCGAGTGAGGAAACTAAAAAATTAGACTCAACTTTTATACTATATTACATTTTTATAACATTCTACTATATTTACTAAATTGCCAGGCACTAAATCGTAACTGATCTACTGTAGACAATACGCAGAGGAAATGAAGATGGACGGAAGGCAGGTCCTTCTATCAAACGTCCAGACAGGCCTGCAATCTCTCGTCGCTAGGAATCTAAGCCTGGGATCCGCACCAGTGCCGTCCCCTCTCCCCCCTCAGGGCCAGCGCCCTGCGGCCTGCCTGCCCAACGACCCCCTGGCCAGCCTCCTCAACCTACGATACCCCAGCAAGGCTGACCAGGCTCTAGACATTATTGTACGGCACGGCTCATCCAACGTCGATTACGGATATGGAACTCTGATGGACTACTCGACATTTGGAAGCAGTTTCCGAGAGACGGATCGGTATGATCCGCCCAGGGACGTCCTGCCACAGAACAGCGAGGACGTGATGGTGGGTGGAGAGATGAGACAGAATATTCCAGTAGTGTCAGACGTGGCGAGTGGAGTGGTGAGCTCTGCTGATTTTGCTCATCATCAGCAGTGTGAGAGAGAGGCCGGGATCTTGATGGAGATAGAGAGTCCGCCTACAGGTGCTGAAGTGAATGGAGTAAGTGGAGTTACTGGAGTTACTGGAATGACTGGAGTTACTGGAATGCCTGGACTTACTAGAGTAAGTGGAGTTACTGGAGTAATTGGAGTTACTGGAGTAACCGGAATGCCTGGTGTTACTGGAGTAATGAGAGTGCCTGGACTTACTGGAGTAAGTGGAGTTACTGGAGTTACTGGAGCAACCGGAATGACTGGAGTTACTGGAGTAACCGGAGTGCCTGGAGTTAATGGAGTAATTGAAGTTAATGGAGTAACCGGAAGGGTTGGAGTGAATGGAAGGGCAGTGGGAATTAGCGAAGGGCCGGGACTTCAGTCTAAATCAGTTAATAGAACTGTCGCGTCAAATAGTAACATCCTATCGACTGTTATAGAAAGTGAACTAACTGTAAAGAACAGTACCGAGCGTTCTGTTAACATGGATGGGTTAGAGAACAGTAACGAACGTTCTGTTAACATTGATGGGTTAGAGAACAGTAGCGAGCGTTCTGTTAACATTGATGGGTTAGAGAACAGTAGCGAGCGTTCTGTTAACATTGATGGGTTAGAGAACAGTAACGAACGTTCTGTTAACATTGATGGGTTAGAGAACAGTAGCGAGCGTTCTGTTAACATTGATGGGTTAGAGAACAGTAGCGAGCGTTCTGTTAACATTGATGGGTTAGAGAACAGTAACGAACGTTCTGCTAACATTGATGGGTTAGAGAACAGTAGCCAGCGTTTTGCTAACAAGGATGGGTTGCCATGGAAACCTCCGTACACTAGTAATAACTGGCAGGAGAGTAATTTTACTGAGAGTGAATTTCTGATGGAACCTATTCCAGATGATTCAACTACACTACGTCCAGTCCATTCCAGCCGTCAAACTGAAATAATTGCTTCACACGACTCTCGTAATATCTCACCTGAAGGATTTTTAAATGAACCGACACAAAGTGATAACGAATTTACGACTGTACCATCGGAGTCTCAGTTCAGGGATAGTGTAGCTTCGGACAATATATTGTGGTGGAGTACTGAAACGGAATTTGATCCTAGTGACGCCTTTTTGCCTTACGTGCAACAATACACGGAGTCATATTACAGACTATTTCAACTGCTAGATCAAGAGTTTAGACCGCGAACCGTTGCGACAGGTTCTGATGCCGCGGATAGAACGACCTCTGATAGCTCTGTGGACAGAGTGCTGGCTCCTAGCCGAGCAACAAGAACCTGGTCTAATGTAACTCCTAAAGAACTACAGGCAGTTCAGAAAGCGAGAGAATACATGGGACTTTCGGATGGATCGCATTTGAAATTTCCAGCTCTGCGAGGAAATATTCCAGTGATAAATCTGAAATCCAAAACGACTTCCGATGGGAAAGAGATTGGACCTACAGATAGTAAGAGACTGTCGAATATATCTGCGGCTGTAGTAGAGCCTAAAAGTGAAGTGTCGTTGAAGGCTAGAGGACTGACGGGTAAAGTTAGCGGTACATCTAAAGCACGGTTAGAACATGGTGAGCGCAACTGGGGAGCCGTGAAACCCATGTTTACTTGTAGTGAGCCGCTGAACGAAACTATAGCTCATGATATTAAAAATGTTGACGTGTCAGACGTGAAATATGATGCTGCTGTTGACAATGTTGATGTGTCAGATTTGAAATATGATCGTGATGTTGACAATGTTGACTTGTCAGATGTGAAATATGATCCTACTGTTGACAATGTTGACTTATCGGATGTGAATTATGATAGAAATGTCGAAGCCAGGGGGAATCACGTGATGGAGTTAGGCGAGAGAGAGATGGATATGGAGCAGGAGAAATGCGATGCGACTAAATGTGAAGATGATGCGGATACTGATTCGGAGATATATTTAAACGCTGCCGTATATCATTCATCTGGTGGAACTCAACGTTCCATTAACTCTAATCAGGACGATTTCTATTCTGATAACCGGTATTATCCAGTTTCTTGTAAACAAACTTCTGTGGGGCAAGCTAACCAGCTGAAACCGGTTGCAAATCTCTTTCGTAACCCAGTTGGTTTCGTAACCCAGTTTCGTAACCGGTTTAATCCGGAACTAGTTGGAAATAATCTGGTTAGGCCAGATGTGCCGAAGAAGCAAGTAGTTCCGGCTAAAAGCGAACCTCGTTATGATAGCCGCAGCAACACAGTTTCGGTTGTTAGACCTAATAATGCTGTTAGAACAGAGGCACTTTCAACTACGCTAGAGTTCATCGAAGATGAATGTTCAGTAAATGACTCCAATTTGGACAAAAATGTCAGCTAGGCTTAAGGATTGTGTATTTTACGCATCTAATTTATATGTATAAAATTACAAATTAAAGGGAACTTATAAATACCTTTTAATTTAGAATTTAAAACGCTCTTTCAATTTAATTTGGAATTAGAACTGCTAGTGCTATATGCTTGTAGTATAATCTACGGGGTTTAATTTATAGATTGCCATTAATATGAATTTAGTATTATTCAGACGTTCTGTTTACATAAGCCTACTGCTATTGCATTTATTTTTAGCGTTTAAGTTATAGAAATTATCTAATTATAATCAATAAAATAAAGGTGTTTGCAATTATTATATATTATCTGTCTATACTCTATTATTTATGTTATAGCACGCGAATAGCTTATTAACAAATACCCTTATTAACATTATATATATATATATATATATATATATATATATATATATATATATATATATATATATATATATATATATATATAGTAAGCCTATATAATGTCATAATTGCAATTCTTATTCGTATTCTTTTATCAACGAAACGTTATATCATAGTGCATTTAACGGACTCTGTCTGCGAGATTTTCTTTACGGAATCTACTTATAAAGTAGAAATAGAATTTTGTTTGTTTGGTGCTCCATCAGGTCATTGGAGGCACTAACACTGGTATCTTACTTTGATATTTTGTGGTTAAACTTCATTCGTGGTGAGAATAAAGGAATACAATATATGAATAAAGTGTACATAGCCTATATTAACATTCTACGTCAGTTTTCTAGAATCTGACTGTTTGAGATATAATAACAATAATAAAGGTTTAACGTCCGTTTCCTCATACAATGATGATGTCTGGGACGTAGTATAGAATATTGAGTCCATTAACTCGAGTCAATCGCTTCAATATTTTTATAGTCGGTCTAATGTGCATAGTTCTAATGTAGTCAAGGAGCTAGATGTCAGCCTGAACCTAAACACGTCTTTTTCTCTAAACATCCAATCCACTTCTCTACAGAAGGGCAAGAATAAATTAAATTTTATTCTGATCTTAATTAAACTTATTATACAGATATTATTCTTGTAATTGTATTTTATTTTATTTTTCCTTATTCTTAATATTATTCTTTTTTTTGTTATGGCTGGAGCCAGTGATGATGTCGATAAGATACTCGACCGCGGATCAGTATGTGCGGGGTTCAAATCCTGGGCTCGCCCGTCACTGACAGCGCTTTCGAGTGCAGAAACTGACGTTAACATTAGCTTTACAAGATTTTCTAAAACACTGCAGATATCGATTCCACTAGCCCATCCTGCACCGTAATTATTCTTTACAACGTGGGTGACTGGCTGTAGAAAGTGGTGCAGATAGAATTAGAACACCTTATGTGCAGATAGAATTACACACCCAGTGTGCACCTTCTAGCCTGGTTAGAAAAACACGTAATACGTTCTACACCACCACAAGAAGGTTATAGAGGCAAAAACCGACTAAGAGGAGAACCACAACCAACAAAATGCAAAGGAGCTTAACAAACACGTTGAATGACTGGAAACGACATCGTCATGTACGGGCTTGGGACGGAGGAAGAAAAATGTTTGCGCCCGAAAAATGAGTGTCTCCACTGACATCACACTATAACTTTTTCACTAACCCTAACCCTCACTTGTCGTTGACAATATTTCTGAGTCATGGCCGAACACAAGCAGATATCTCAATGTAGCCATTTTCCTGTTCAGATTGATAGATCTAATGGATTTATGCAGGTGTAACACGTTTTAAGTTTCTAGCTCTTCATTTATTGATTAATTTATTGATTGATTGATTCCCATGTATTCTGTACTGAGATGTCAGCTGGCTTATAAAGGCGTATAGCTTGATTGTATTATTAATATATTGTATTAAGTAGTAGTGTGGTGTGAATTAAAAAGTATAACTTGTACCAGTCTAAGTAACTTAGTACCAGCATAAGTAGACTAGTACCAGTCTAAATAGCTTTTTCCCAGCCAATGTAGTTAAGTAACAGTCAAAATAGCTTAGTGTAAGCATTATTAGGTTTGTGCCAGTCTAATTAGCTTAGTACCAGTCTAAATAGCTTAGAACCAGCCTAAATAGCTTAGTACCAGAATGTGTAGCTTGGTACCAGTCTAGATTGCTCAGTACCAGTCTATATAGCTTAGTACAAGCCAAGTAGCTTAGTACCAGTTTAAATAGCTTAGTATAAGCCTAAGTAGCTAAGTACCAGTCTATATAGCTTAGTACCAGCCTAAGTAGCTTAAGACCAGCCTAAATAGCTTATTACCAGCCTAAGTAGCTTAGTAAAAGTCTAAATTGCTTAGTGTAAGCCTAAATAGCTTAGTACCGGCACAAATAGCTTAGTAGTGTGTATAGTGTACATAATGTAATGTATTTAGTCGTTGTGTAGTGTGTGCATTGTGTATACAATGTAATAGTAGTAATAGTTGTAATGTAGTATGTTTAGTGTACATAATGTAATGTATTTACTTGTTGTGTAGTATGTATAGTGTACATAATGTAATGTATATAGTAGCAGTGTAGGGTGTGTTTAGTGTACATAATGTAATGTATTTAGTTGTAGTGTAGTGTGTATAGTGTAGATAGCATAGACTAGTCTAAACAGCTTAGTATAAGCCTAAATAGCATAGTACCAGCATAAGTAGATTAGTACCAGTCTAAATAGCTTACTACCATCCTATGTAGCTTGTATCAGTCTAATTAGCTTAGTATAAGCCTAAATAGCTTAGTACCAGTCTAAATAGCTTAGTTTAAGCCTAAATAGCTTAGTACCAGTCAAAATTGGGTTAGGGTTAGGGTTAGGGTTAGCTTAGACTAGTCTAAACAGCTTAGTTAAAGCCTAAATAGCTTAGTAAGCAGATATCTCAATGTAGCCATTTTCCTGTTCAGATTGATAGATCTATTAGATTTATACATGTCTGCTAAGTTCTAAGCTTCTAGCTCTTAATTTTTTTATTAATTGATTGATTACCATACATACAGAACCTAGCCGTCATCTGGCGAATAAAGAAACTAACCCTAACCCTAACCCCAACCCTAACCCTAACCCTCACCTTCACTTGTCTTTGACGTAACTTCCAAGTCATGACCGAACACAAGCAGATATCTCAATGAAGCCATTCTCTTGTTCAGATCGTTAGATCTAATCGATTTATGCATGTCTAACACGTTTTAAGCTTCTAGCTCTTAATGTATTGATAAATTGATTGATTGATTGATTCCCATGTATTCTGTACTGTGATGTCAGCTGGCCTCTAAAGGCCTATAGTTAGATTCAATGCTATTTCAGTATGATCTAATGCTTACGAATGTTTTAAAATAATTGTATTTCATTGCAATTCAATTAAACTATTATTTCGATGGTTTTTACTTCACAACGTTTGCCATTGCTTACCATAGCTAACCCTAAATAGCTATTCTTAGCTATAAAAATTCTCGTAGCTTGTCATAATTCTGATTTTACATGTTCAATAATATTGTATTTAGATTATTTTGTTGTTTTTCATTGCAATCCGCCATTCTAAGCAGTTATTTTCAAGATTTTACGTGTATACATATACCATAGCTAACCCTAACCCTAATTTGTCTTTGACAATACTTCTGAGTCATGGCCGAACACAAGCAGATATCTCAATGTAGCTATTTTCTTGTTCAGATTGATAGATCTAATCGATTTATACATGTCTTAGACGTTCTAAGCTTCTAGCTCTTAATTTATTGATTTATTGATTCATTATTGACTAATTTATACACATGTATACAGTACCGTGCTGTCATCTGGCGAATGAAGAACCTAACTAACCCAACCCTAACTTGGTCTCACTGTAGACATTTTATTGTTCAGATCTTTACATTTCACAGATTCGTGCATGTCTGCCTAGTTTTAATCTTGTAGCTCTTCAATTATTGATTAATTGATTGATAGTGTGGACGTATATATGTTTGTGTATATAAATTAAATAATTATTGCGAGTTTTATAGTTTAGTGTGGCGTGATCAGGCACTGAAGACGTGAAATCAGGTTGCAGAGGTAGATAACAGAGGTAGATAACAGATGTAGATAACAGAGGCAGATAACAGAGGCAGATAACAGTGTAAGGTAGCAGTGTAAGGTAGCAGCGAAAGGTAGTATGTAAGCAACTAATATTATGACTGGAGCAGTGGCGAAGTCGGTAAGATATTCAACCACGGATTAGTATGTGCGGGTTTCAAAACCTGGGCTCTCCTGTCACTGACATCGCTTTTGAGTTAGGAAAGTGACGTTAACCTTAGTTTTGCCAACTTTTTGCTACTAAAGAGATGATGAAGTGGAGATGAATTCTATGAGATACTTAAAGTATTTTGCATAGTATTACATTGATGAATTGCGTTAGCTTATTCTAAATGTAGCCTATGCTTTATTTTTGCTAGATCTTTAGATTTCTTTATGGCATGTTGCAAGACAACTCAGTTTTAGGTGTATTGTCATTATAAGTTGACACCTAACAGTCCGAGACACGAGTAGGTTAGTGCTATAATTGTGAATTTTCTATTTGACTCGGTCGCCAGATGTCTAATGTCATATTGATTAAATTTTTCATGTGGTTGGAGTTAACTTTAATCTCCCAAGTCTTTCTGGAAACTTTTGTTTCTACGTGGCTGGAGTGACGGCGTACATACTGCTCGATGTTGTCATTGATGACTGTAGCACTCTAATTACTATTATTAGTATTATTACTACGGATTCGTATAGTATAGAATGCATACGCTTTTTTATCAGATCTTAGATCTTTCGTAGGTCCTCATTTTCTTTTCAGCACAGGTTTTTCAAATCGAACGAGTGAATTGATCTGTGGTGATGAGTGCATTGGGGCACCTGAAAGGGACGTTAAATCTGTATTATACTTAAACAACACATTCTACAGGATAAGAATTATATTTTTAACACAAAACGACTGAAAAACCACTTAGAAAAGCAGAATTACACTGTATAAGAAAAAATACATACAAGTATTTACATAAACATAAGCAAAAGAGTTTTTTGGTATTTTAATATTGTAATTTTTTTGGATTTTTATATTTTATATTTTTTTGTATTTTAATGGTTTTGTATTTTTTTATTTGGTTTTAATTTTTTTACACAAAAGACATATTCCACTTAGAAAAGCAGAATTACACTGTATAAGAAAAAATACATACAAGTATTTACATAAACATTTTTTTAAATATTTTTTTACTCAAGAAATATATACGATTTATAAACGCAGCATTTTACAATAGAAGCAAAAACTATATACAAGAATGCAGCTACACTCGACATGACGATACACCAGTGTGACACTGTCACACCACTGTCACACCACTGTCACACCACTGTCACACCGACACAAAACTGTGGCGCTGTCACCAGTATACATACACATGTGCCTATTGTAGACACCCAATATATCAACGATAATCGTAATAATGACATAGCATCCACGAGTTTTAGAAACATAGGTTATGTATATAAGTCACTGCACGAAAAATAGTAATTGTTTTTATAACAGCACCATTCTACAGACGAGGCCATCTAACTAGTTAGATGAGACTTGTTAACTATCAGTAGATTGATGTTATCATGGACAGGCAATAGGAAGGCAGCGGTTCAGTCACATACAATATCAAAAAATATCAGACAACAACAACAATATAAATCATCACACAACTGCCTAGAATTTCTATGAAGGGATATGCATATGCATATGCACATTAAGGGATATGTTATGCGTATGCACATTAAAACCTCTACTACCACATTTAGTACCATATCAACACATCGTAACTATATGGATTCTATTACAGAATGATACGTTAACTTAATGCATTGAGAGTATCAAATGAACTAATACAGGCAGATGAACATGCATTCATAAGCAAAAGTATCAGACAACAACAACCATACAAAACATCATACAAATGCAGAGAATTTATATGAAGGGATTATGCGTATGCACATTAAAACCTCTACTACCACATTTAATACCATATCAACACATCGTAACTATATGGATTCTATTACAGAATGATACGTTAACTTAATGCATTGAAAGTATCAAATGAACTAATACAGGCAGATGAACATGCATGCATATAGAAAAATTAAGAGAACACAAATATTTTCTTGTATTTTTGGTTTTTTTAATTTTTTTTACTTTTTAAATTATTTAGTTTTTTTTATTATTTTAGATTTTTTTACAATGATCAATGAACTACTATATACAGTATCAAGTTAAACAATTGAATAATAAATTTTTTTGTATTTTTGACATTTTTTATGTTTTTTTACTTTTTAAAAATTATTTAGTTTTTTAAATTTTTTTATTTATTTACAATTTAACAAAATTACAAGGATCAACGAACTACTATATACAGCATCAAAATAAACGATTAAGAGAAAACATAATCTTTTTGTATTTTTAGAATTATTTAATTTTTTTACTTTTTAAATTATTTTTTTTATTATTTTAGATTAAATAACTACTATTTACACTATCAAGTTCAACTATTTTTTGTATTTTTCATTTATTATTTTTTTTAAATTTAAATTTTATCTTTTTTATATTTATGCTATTTTATATTTTTTAATTTTTCAGTTACATGGCGTTCAGTATCATCATGGACAGGCAGGCAAAAGCAGAAATTCAGTCACACACAATATCCAAAAACACAAGTCATCAGCAACAACAACAACTATAAAACATCAGTCATCAACAACAATTCAGTATCATCATGGACAGGCAGGCAAAGACAGAAATTCAGTCACACACAATATCCAAAATCATCAGACATCAGCAACAACAACAACAATAAACAAAAACACAAAACATTAGACATCAACAACAACAATACACAACATACCAGACATTAACAGCAACACCACATTGTAAAACACGAGACATTAGCAATAAAAGTGTAGCAATATAACAACATAAAAACATATTAACAATAGCATTAACAATATAAAAACATCAGGCATTAACAATATCATTAACAATATAGAATTAACAATAACAACAATATAGAAACAGGCAATAATAACAACAATACAGAAACATGGGCAAGAAGTAACAACAACAATATAGAAAGATAGGCAATAAGTAACAACAATATAGACAATAACAACAAGAGCAATATATAAAAATCAGTCATTAACAATAACAGTAACAATATAAAATCAGACATTAACAAAAGCCGTCTTCAGACTTCCATTTTCATCATCAGACCTTGAAATAATTAAGCTACGAATGAATGCTTCGACAAGAATGACTAATAGTTAATAGTTAGTTAATAGGTTAATATTCAAATGAATTATTCAATTGCAAATGGTAGCACAATGCTTGTTCTCTCTTACATAGAATGTCGCCAGGAACTGCATATACAGCGCATACAGGAAATACTGGGCGCTCTAAATTAACCTTTTCAAAATGACCTCTCTGATCTTCATCTGATCTTCAAACCAACATAGATCTTAAAACTAACATAGACATTAATCGTTTTATGTCGTCGTTGAAGTCAATTACCATGCGTTAATCCAGCACAAATACAGCGCATCTCAAGAACTACTACAACCATCAGCAAGCAGAAATCAAAAGAGCTCAGTAGCAAGGCAGCAAATGTATCATTTACAATATGACAGAATACAGTTACAAAAATCCTGATTTATGTTACTATTTATCAATTCCAATATGACAGAACACAGTTATAAAATCTTGATTTATGTTACTATTTGAAGTCCACAACAACGTCAGGTTTATAACCAGCCGACGTTCTCTATCGGTGCATGGAATGACTCAATAGCTCAGTGAGCAGAGCGTCAGATGACATCGTAAGTTTTACTGCTTATGACGTCGAGAAATCTGTTCCTGATCGATGAAATTAGAGAGCAAAATCTCAACAAGTTGATAAAAATAATTGACAAAGCTGTCTAGGACAATTTAGGATAAGTTATTAAAAGTGATGACTGAAATAACAGTTTATCGATTCTTTTCAATCACAGATTTATGTGAACAAACATTACAGTTATAGCACAAATACATGCTGAGCGTGTTTGTGATTGTTTCACTATGATGTTAGCCTCTCTATGATCATTTCCTCACTATTATGACTGGTTCAATAAGATCATTTCCTCACTATTATGACTGGTTCAATATGATCATTTCCTCACTATTATGACTGGTTCAATATGATCATTTCCTCACTATTATGACTGGTTCAATATGATCATTTCCTCACTATTATGACTGGTTCAATATGATCATTTCCTCACTATTATGACTGGTTCAATATGATCATTTCCTCACTATTATGACTGGTTCAATACGACTCCTGATAAAATTTTATCCATTTGCTGTAATTGACTTGCACTTTCGAAAAACGAAAATAAAATAATAGAAATATAAAGTAAAAAGGATAATAAAGAAAAAATACAATTAAAAAAAGAAAATCCCCCAAAAAAGAAAAAAAAGTACTTATCAACTACAGCAAATGAAATTGAGAAGCCTTTAGAGGCTTCATTTTAGGATCAATTTACTGTGGAGCTTTACTAGTTGATCTTATATTGAGCAGCTGGTGGACATCACTAGTTGATCTTATATTGAGCAGCTGGTGGACATCACTAGTTGATCTTATATTGAGCAGCTGGTGGACATCACTAGTTGATCTTATATTGAGCAGCTGGTGGTACAATACCTGATGATCTTTTATCACATTTATCCATTGGACACAGATGAATTGAATTTAAATACAAATCACTTAGCGTAATGTAGAAATAAAAAGCGTGGAGTAAACATCTTCACATGTTCAAAACAGGCACATTACGCAAAATACACTGATAATACAAGAATACGATATAAGCAAAATACACTGATAATACAAGAATACGATATAAGCAAAATACACTGATAATATAAGAATACGATATAAGCAAAATACACTGATAATACAAGAATACGATATAAGCAAAATACACTGATAATACAAGAATACGATATAAGCAAAATACACTAAAAATAATGGAATATGACACAGAAATTAAAGCAAGTTTAACGTCAGTTTCCTGCTCGCAGAGTATGTCAGTTACATGAAGATATCTCGAGTTGAACCCTGCACATCTCTATCCACTGTTGAAATAATACTCCAATACGCCACCGGCTCAGCCAATGACATTACATCAGATGTCATGATGTATCAGATGTCATGATGTATCAGATAACATGATGTAGTAGATAACACGATATATATTATATCAGATAACACGATATATATATATATATATATATATATATATATATATATATATTATAGCATGAATTGCGCTATCAGAGATATCAGAGTTCCACTTGATGATCTTGTATCATATATATCATTGTAAAAACTAAACAGATAATACTAGAATACGATAAAGAAGCTAAAGCTAAGTTACATTTCTATCCGCTGTTGAACAATACGCCACCGGCTCAGCCAATAACATTATATCAGATAACATGATGTATCAGATACCACGATGTATCAGATAATATGATATATATTATAACAGATATAACAGATAACATGATATAGCATGAATTGCACTATCAGAGATAGTAGATAATCATTTGATGATCATGTATCAGGAGCCTGGAGCACTTGATGATCATGTATCAGGAGCCTAGAGGACTTGATGATCTTGTATCAGGAGCCTGGAGGACTTGATGATCTTGTATCAGGAGCCTGGAGGGCTTGATGATCTTGTATCAGGAGCCTGGAGGACTTGATGATCTTGTATCAGGAGCCTGGAGGACTTGATGATATTGTATCAGGAGCCTGTAGGACCACACTTGTATCAGGAGCCTGGAGAACTTGATGATATTGTATCAGGAGCCTGGAGGGCTTGATGATCTTGTATCAGGAGCCTGGAGGACCACACTTGTATCAGGAGCCTGGAGCACTACACTTGAGGAACTTATAGCAGGTTTATACATTGGAGACAAATGAATTGAATTTAAATACAAATCATTTAGTGCAATATAGAATTAGAAAGCTCAGAGTAAAAATCCTCAGATATTTATAACAAGCACATTTAGCAAACTAAACAAATAATACTAGAAGTGATTAAGAAGTTAAAATCAAGTTTAACGTCGGTTTCCTGTTCGAATACTATACCTCGAGTTGAACCCTTCACATTTCTTTCCACTGTTGGACAGTATGCTAATAAGACATCCGACTTAGTCAATAACATTATATCAGATAACATGAAGTATGTAATAACATGTTATATCAGATAACACGATATATATTATAGCATGAATTGCGCAATCAGAGTTCCACTTGATGATCTTGTATCATATATATCATAATGCAAACTAAACAGATAATACTAGAATACGATAAAGAAGCTAAGTTTAACGTCAGTTTCCTGCTCGATTACTATACCTCGAGTTGAACCCTGCACATCTCTATCCGCTGTTGAACAATACTCAACCGGCTCAGCCAATAACATTATATCAGATAAAATTATATCAGATAACATGATGTATCAGATAATATGATGTATCATATAATATGATGTATCAGATAGTATGATGTAGCAGATAGTATGATGTAGCAGATAGTATGATGCATCAGATAGTATGATGTATCAGATAGTATGATGTAGCAGATAGTATGATGTAGCAGATAGTATGATGCATCAGATAGTATGATGTATCAGATAGTATGATGTATCAGATAGTATGATGTAGCAGATAGTATGATGTATCAGATAGTATGATGTATCAGATAGTATGATGCATCAGATAGTATGATGCATCAGATAGTATGATGCATCAGATAGTATGATGTATCAGATAGTATGATGCATCAGATAGCATGATGTAGCAGATAACATGATATATATTATAAAAAGAATTGTGCTATCAGAGATAGCAGATTACCACTTGAGTATCATGTGTCCAGAAGCCTTGAGAATTCCACTTGATGATCATGTTCATATATATCATTATGAAAAATAAACAGCTAACAAAAGAATATGATAAAGAAGTTTTAACGTCAGTTTCCTGGTTGAATAGTTTACCATGATTTGAATCCTGCACATTTCTATCCGCTGCTGAACAATATTGCAGGTCGAGTAACTTACCGAAGCTTCACTTGATGAAATTGTATCATATATATCATTATGCAAACTAAATATATAATACAAGAGTATAATAAAGAAGCTTTAACGTCAGTTTCCTCGTTGAATAGTATACCTTGATTTGAAACCTGCATATCTCTATCCGCTGTTGAACAATATGCCAATACGCCACCGGCTCAGCCAATAATATTATATGAAATAATATGATATGTATTATAAAAACAATTTAAATATATCAGAACTCAAGAAGATCCAACTGCAATATTTCTCAGTGATGTCGACAATTTCCATGTTAATGTCAGATAAATTTACAAATTCAACGAAATTAACTACATATAAAATTGCTCTATGATGTAATGCTACTCAATGTGGAATAAATTACAAAATTGCACAAGCATTATCACCAAACATGACGTTTCCTGCAGGGGAAGCTAAAGCAAGAAGTTAATTAATTGGTCGATGGGGCGCTAAGAGCGGCCAGAAGTTAATTACTTGGTCGAAGATGCGCTTAGAGCGGCCAGAAGTTAATTAATTAATTGGTCGAAGGTGTGCTTAGAGCGGCCAGAAGGTAATTAATTGATTAGTCGAAGGTGCGCTTAGAGCGGCCAGAAGTTAATTAATTGTTTGGTAGATGGTATGTGAAGAGTTGTGAAAAGTTAATTAATTGGTCGATGGCGTGGTCAGAGCTTAAGTGTAGCAGCTGTTTTATTAGAGAGGCGGCCCGAGTGGATTTGGGGCTCCATGGCCCTTACTTTTATTACAATCTGATAAGTGGATTTGGGGCTCCATGGCCCTTACGTTTATTACAATCTGATAAGTGGATTTGGGGCTCCATGGCCCTTACTTTTATTACAATCTGATAAGTGGATTTGGGGCGCCATGGCCCTTACTTTCATTACAATCTGACAGCCGCAGACAGTTACAATGCAGACAGACATACAACAGCTATAAGCAGTGACGTTTTAACCAAAGACATTTCTGCCTTAGAATAAAACGACAGAAGATGGTAAAGCTATGGTTAACGTCAGTTTCCTCACTCTAAAGCGAAAGGATAGTTCATAAGATTACATATTAAATTAGATTACATACTAAAGAGCAACAGTGCGAGATAATGGATAGTTAATTAAATTACATACTAAAGGGTAAGAGTCAAAGATCCTGCAGTGAATTAGTTTGGTTAATGGATAGGAGTCAGGGTTAATGGATAGGAGTCAGGGATAATGCAGTGGATTAGTTTGGTTAATGGATAACAGTCAGGGATAATGCAGTGGATTAGTTTGATTAATGGGTAGGAGTCAGGGATAATGCAGTGAATTAGTTTGGTAATTGGGCAAGAGTCAGGGACAATGTAGTGGATTAGTTTGGTTAAATGGTAGGAGTAATGCAGTGGATTAGTTTGGTTAAAGGGTAGAGTCGTATAGTGGATTAATTTGGTTAGTGGATTAATTTGGTTAAAGGATTGGAGTCATACAGTAGATTAGTTTGGTTGAAAGGTTGGAATCATATAGTGGATTAGTTTGATTAAAGGGTAAGAGTAAGAGATTATGCAGTGGATTAGTTTGGTTAAAGAGTAGGATAAGAGACAATACAGTGGATTAGTTTGGATAAAGGGTAGGATAAGAGACAATACAGTGGATTAGTTTGGATAAAGGGTAGGATAAGAGACAATGCAGTGGATTAGTTTGGATAAAGGGTAGGAGTAAGAGATTATGCAGTGGATTAGTGTGGTTAAAGGGTAGGAATAAGAGATTATGCAGTGGATTAGTTTGGATAAAGGGTAGGAGTAAGAGATTATGCAGTGGATTAGTTTGGATAAAGGGTAGGAGTAAGAGATTATGCAGTGGATTAGTTTGGATAAAGGGTAGGAGTAAGAGATTATGCAGTGGATTAGTTTGGATAAAGGGTAGGAGTAAGAGATTATGCAGTGGATTAGTGTGGTTAAAGGGTAGGAATAAGAGATTATGCAGTGGATTAGTGTGGTTAAAGGGTAGGAATAAGAGATTATGCAGTGGATTAGTTTGGATAAAGGTAGGAGCAAGAGACAATGCAGTGGATTAGTTTGGTTAAAGGTAGAATAAGAGACAATGCAGTGGATTAGTTTGGTTAAAGGTAGAATAAGAGACAATGCAGTGGATTAGTTTGGTTAAAGGGTAGGAATAAGAGACAATGCAGTGGATTAGTTTGATTTGCTGAGAAGAAAATGCTGATGTTCACGAGTGTTGCAGGCAGATTGACCACTCTCCAGACAGCAGCAAGCATTGACCACTTTCTCTTTCTCTCAGTGCACTGCCTACTGGCAGGTCCATTGGGTATAATGTTCATGTGTGTTGCTTGCAGATTGACCAGCCTCCAGGCCGCAGCAAGCATTGACCACTATTTCTCAGCCTACTGGCAGGTCCATGGTTTATAACGCCTCCACTCCTTTCTCTCTTCCTTTATCCTCTTAATGTATGCATATGAGTGGGTCTGTAAATCATCTAACATACTAAATCTCTGCTTCTCTTTTCTCCAATTCTACCTTTTATGACATCTTTTAGTAAACTATCTCCTCTTAGAATGCGTCATAATCTATTCTACTTTCTATTTCTATTTGTATTTATCAACTGTCTATCTGTACCAACTCTCTCCAAATCTTCTCCATATCTACATTTTCAACGTATCCAGTTTCCTGACATCATCCTTCCTTAAGGTCTATGTTTCACATCTACTAGTATGTCGGACAAAAATGCCAGATAATAATTTCTAACCCTTTTTGAAACCTTCCGTTCTTCACGACAGCCATATTTAGCACTACTTCGTTCGTAATTTTTCCAGTCCATTTTATTTTCTCAATTTATTATCGTTAAGTTAAATACATCTAAATTCTGCTTTCCATGACTTATACATGACTGAATTGCATGACTTTTAAAGTTCCCTGACTTTTAAAATTTGCCTGACTTTTTCTTTTTTACCACAAGAGAGGTCGCCTTGTACATGGCCTATTAGATGAAGTCCACTGAGGCCAATCTTCTCTCTGTTGCAAATAATCTCTCGGGATTTGGCTTCCCTTATGTAGCATCCATGATCTGGAATTATTTGCCAAGTACTCTTCAGTTGTATTCTTCTGTCAAGTTTATCTGGTATACTAACAACACTACGCGTTTGTAGCATATGATGAACGACGGACAAAAAAAATTAAAATTTTTTTTAAGGGGGATCACAAGTACAGTTAACTCAGCATTAGAATATTTCAATAATAAATACCAAGTGCTATTTTTTGTTGGCCTTTTTGCATCTTCTGTGTGCCCTTATGCATCTTTTTCGTGCTTTTTAGCATCTTCTGTGTGCTTTAGCATCTTCTTTGTGCTTTTGGCTTCCTTTTTGTGCTTTTAGCATCTTGTAATAGCACTTACATTAAGTAACAGACAAAATAACAAACAAGACAATACATATTACTGTGTATTTATCCACGAACAAGTTTTCCACTAGCTCATTCACTTTTCCGGTTCTATATTTGCATCCAATGACGACTGCACGCGTTTAAATAGATATATTTCTTAGCTGTTTTTTTGTTTTTCACAGCTATCGATATTCGCTGATAAAGCGTGGACGTTGATTTCAGTTTAACGTTTCAACACTGTCGAGATTTTTATTATTTATTTCTTTTATTTCTTTTTTCTTTTTTTATTCACAGCTGTCGACATTCGCTGCTAAAGCGTGGGTGTAGATTTCAGTTTAACGTTTCAACACTATCGAGATTTTTATTATTTATTTCTTTTATTTCTTTTTTCTTTTTTTATTCACAGCTGTCGACATTCGCTGCTAAAGCGTGGGTGTTGATTTCAGTTTAACGTTTCAACACTATCGAGATTTTTATTATTTATTTCTTTTATTTCTTTTTTCTTTTTTTATTCACAGCTGTCGACATTCGCTGCTAAAGCGTGGGTGTTGATTTCAGTTTAACGTTTCAACACTATTGAGATTTTTATTATTTATTTCTTTTATTTCTTTTTTCTTTTTTATTCACAGCTGTCGACATTCGCTGCTAAAGCGTGGCTGTTGATTTCAGTTTAACGTTTCAACACCATCGAGATTTTTATTATTTACTTCTTTTATTTCATTTTCTTTTTTTTATTCAAAGCTGTCGACATTCGCTGCTAAAGCGTGGGTGTTGATTTCAGTTTAACGTTTCAACACCATCGAGATTCTTTTTTTCAAGCTGTCAGCACTGGTCTTCCAAGGCGGTCACCCACCAAGTACTAACCGTGTGTGACGCGTCTTAACTTCGTTCACTTGACGCGCTTCTTAACCGGAGGTGTGATTTCAGTTTAACGTTTCTACACCATTGAGATTTTCTTTTTTCTTTTTTTAATTCAAAGCTGTCGACATTCGCTGCTAAAGCGTGGGTGTTGATTTCAGTTTAACGTTTCAACACCATCGAGATTTTTTTTTTCTTTTATTTTTTATTTTTTCTTTTATTCAAAGCTGTCGAGATTCGCTGCTAAAGCATGAGTGTTGATTTCAGTCTAACGTTTCAACACCGTCGAGATTTAGCATCATCGAGGTTTAGAGACGCAGTTTAACTTTGAACTTTGTATCTGCGCTCTATGTTGTTCCCGGCATTCTCTGCACAGTAATCTAACCTTTTTTTTTCTTTCCTACTGCTGCAGTTACCCTCTGCTGTTTTTTGTATGATAGCAGGCCAGGAACCACGTGCAGGATGCATCTGAATGCCTTGACGGTGGCAAACCTTGAGCTAGCTTCCACCGGATCGTGGAGTAAACAGTGAACAGCAATAATGCACAAGTTTAACCAGTAATAATAGAGTACAATAAATACATATAAGTTTCACAACACACGATAAGTTAACTTAGAATTTTTGCCAAATATTCGACTACAAAAGGGGCCATAAAACTATAGTAGCGAGTACTATATTTCGTCACTAAGTGCTACAAACAACCCAGAGCTGCTAATATACGCAGAGACTTGAGCGTCGAAAGTTAAAATATTCAAAATATTTTGAAGATTTTCATTCCACTGATGCCAATCTTATCTCTGTTACAAATATTATCTCACCATTTGGCTTCTCTTTTGCAGTATCCATTATCTGGGATTTTTGTAATCCAAGTAATCTTCAGTGTGTTCTTCTCTTTCAACATCATTTCATATCATATCATTTCATATCATATCATTTAATATCATATCATACCATATCGTGTCAAATCAAATACTAAAGCTCTATTATCTTACTCAAGATTAACTAATACATACAGTACTCTGGGCCCCAGCAAATAAACTGAAATTATCTCTCTTGGTGCACAGCCTACTGGCATGATATATAACGCCTCCACTCCTATTTTTTTCCGCTTTGCCCCTAAACACCCACATACGAATGGATCTTTAAATTATTTCTTATAGTATTTATTAACTATCTATCAACTTGACTTGTCTATCTACTGTACCTACTCTATCTCTTTATCTCAAACATCTTTATTTGCAACTTTTTGGTTCCAGCTAATCTTTTCCATTCTTCTCCACACACATTCTAATCGCTTTTTAAATCCTTTAATTGCAAGAGGCTTTAGAATCTCCTCGTCTTGAAACCACAGATCAGGCGTCTGACTTGAAATGTAGAGGCTTTACTATATCTTCACCACTCGCACATCTGATATTCTCTGCTCCAATGTTCAGTAGTATCATTGCTCCAAGCTGCGGATGCTCTAGAGGATCATTAGCTCATTCACAGAGTTCCAGGTTTCTATGCTCCACAGTCTTCTTCACGCAGCTCATTTCTGGTGGGAATTTACCACTGCATAAGATAAAGACTTGAAAGCATTGGTGTGGTCGATAAAGATGAAGACTTGAAAGCATTGGAGTGGTAGATAAAGATAAAGACTTGAAAGCATTGGAGTGGTAGATAAAGATGAAGACTTGAAAGCATTAGAGTGGTAGATAAAGATGAAGACTTGAAAGCATTGGAGTGGTAGATAAAGATGAAGACTTGAAAGCATTGGAGTGGTAGATAAAGATGAAGACTTGAAAGCATTGGAGTGGTAGGAATGCGATAACATTGGTGTGGTAGGAATGCGATAACATTGGTGTGGTAGGAAGGCGATAACATTGGTGTGGTAGGAAGGCGATAACATTGGTGTGGTAGGAAGGTGATAACATTGGTGTGGTAGGAATGTGATAACATCTGTGTGGTAGGAATGTGATAACATCTGTGTGGTAGGAATGTGATAACATTGGTGTGGTAGGAATGTGATAACATTGGTGTGGTAGGAATGTGATAACATTGGTGTGGTAGGAGATATGCGATAAAATTGGTGTGGTAGGAATGCGATAACATTGGTGTGGTAGGAATGTGAAAACATCTGTGTGGTAGGAATGTGATAACATTGGTGTGGTAGGAATGTGATAACATGGTGTGGTGAGAATGGGTGAGGAATAAACATTGGTGTGGTAGGAAACATTGGTGTGGTAGGAATGTGATAACGATAAAATTGTGTGTGGTAGGATGCGATAACATTGGTGTGGTAGGAATAACATTGGTGTGGTAGGAATGTGATAACATTGGTGTGGTAGGAATGTGATAACATTGGTGTGGTAGGAATGTGATAACATTGGTGTGGGAATGTGATAACATTGGTGTGGTAGGAATGTGATAACATTGGTGTGGTGAGAATGCGATAAAATTGGTGTGGTAGGAATGCGATAACATTGGTGTGGTAGGAATGTGAAAACATCTGTGTGGTAGGAATGTGATAACATTGGTGTGGTAGGAATGTGATAACATTGGTGTGGTAGGAATGTGATAACATTGGTGTGGTGAGAATGCGATAAAATTGGTGTGGTAGGAATGCGATAACATTGGTGTGGTAGGAATGTGAAAACATCTGTGTGGTAGGAATGTGATAACATTGGTGTGGTAGGAATGTGAAAACATCTGTGTGGTAGGAATGTGATAACATTGGTGTGGTAGGAATGTGATAACATTGGTGTGGTAGGAATGTGATAACATTGGTGTGGTAGGAATGTGATGACATTGCTGTGGTCGATAAAGATAAGGACTGTGAAAACAGTGCTATGGTCAATTCACATAAGAAAACATTGCTATGGTCAATTCACATAAGAAAACATTGCTATGGTCAATTCACATAAGAAAACATTGCTATACACTTAAAGGCATCTGAAATTTAATTCTGGAGAACGGAAAAGATAACTGCTCATAACTGCCATACTCACTGTTGCATTGTAACTGTCTGCGGCTCTCAGATTGCAATGAGAGAATTAATTAATAATTCCTTAATCAGCTGATCAATTTTCTATTACTACTGGAAATTTCTGGAATGCCTCGTGATATCTCGAATTAAAGGCTAAAATCAAGTTACTGGAAAACCTTGTGTTATCTCGAATAGGAATTAAAGGCTAAAATCAAGTTTCTGGAAAGCCTTGTGTTATCTCGAATAGGGAATAAAGGTTAGAAGCAAGTTTCTGGAAATTATCAATCAATAAATCAATAAGAATTTAACGTCCGTTCATCGCCATATAATAATTAAGCAACAGCAATTAGACAACCTGTCCAACATACACTCACCTCCTTCCACAGACTTTACTTACCACAGAGAAGTGTTGACGAAACGATTCTTGTAGACTCCGTACAAACAGAAGATTGTTTCTTGTAGATTCCGTTCGAACAGATGAATAAAATAATTAAGCAACAGCAATTAGACAACCTGTGCAACATACACTCACCTTCCTTCCACAGACTTTACTTACCACAGAGAAGTGTTGACGAAACGTTTCTTGCAGAATCCGTACGAACAGAAGAATATTTCTTGCAGACTCCGAATGAACAGAATAATATAATAATTAAGCAACATCAGATGACAGATGTATCAATAATTAGACAACCTGTACAACCTGTACTGTGCACTCACCCTTCCTCCACAGACTTTACTTACTACTGAGATGTGTTATGTGTTGGACGAGGTGAGATCACTTTGTAGCGATGCCGGTAGTTTATTCCATGTTGATTCAGCTGCCCTTGTGCAGGGTCTTGATGTCATTTAACGATATTCATGGGTAACACTGCTGTAGGTGTAATATAAACATTATATTTTCGTCGATAATTTTAATATTTACTTAAATTACCTAGTTCAAATTTCTACCATAAGAACTCTAGTAGCGGCAAATAATATGGGCAATCATTAGTACGGATATAATCTGTGGATACATATTGACAATATATATTTTATCAAAAATTTAAGATTCTCTCCAAGCTGGACTTTGGTCCATCACACCTGTTTAATTAATTAATGCTAAGACTTCAGGCCTATATTGCATGATCATCCATTCATATTGAAGTCCACATTGTCGTTACGCATGAGTAAACGTTCGAGAAATTAAATAGAGATCTCTCGCGTGTGGTTCTTACGATCATGCCGCCAAAGCAGCGATCAGCTGGTGAAGAAATCATTGAGGCTTTAAGAAATGGGGAGGTAGCAGAAGAACTGGGCAAGGTGATTGGTCCAATCGTGGCACAGTCAATAAAGGAAATGATGTCAGATTTAATAGGAAATCTTTTAGAGGAGAATAAGCGACTGCAATCCAGGCTTCTTCAAGCAGAAGAATCGATAGTGCAGTTAAAGAAGTTGGCCTCCTCCACACAAGACCATTCATCTCAGGACCTCACTTCATCTAATGGTCCACCTAGCCAACCCTTCAATTCCAGAGGAAATAGGTCATGGGCTGACTTGGTCAAAACCCCAATTCCATGCAACGTTCCCCTCAACCCCAGTTCTGAGCCATTCATACCAGTCAACAATAGAAAGCCTAGGAGAGTCATAACGGGTAAAAGGGCGACCACGGATACTTCAGAATTGAAAGTCATACCTCGAAAAACAACCGTGTTTCTAGGAAGGCTCAACAAGGATACCACAACCGATAACGTCACCAAATATCTAAAGGATGCCGGTGCGGAAGTTATCACGTGCAGGAAACTTTCGAGTAAAACAAAAGATGGGCGAGAATTTAATTCTGCAGCCTTCATGTTATCCTGTGACTCAAAGTATGAAGATATTATTTTCAGCGACAGTTCGTGGCCAGACGGTAGTATTGTACGCGAATGGATTTTCAGTGGAACTTCAAGATCTGAGCATCAAAATTCAATACATCTCTAAATATGGCTGATACTACTCTACCCGACAACAACGGCTATGCTCCTATGCATCCCTCTGAATTCTGCAAGTTCAACGATATAATAGACGACAATCTTATACAGAACGCCATGATGGGTTACTACACTCCTCAAGCGAGTAACTGTCTTATAAAAGCTCATCTTGGAGATTTGTCTATTTTTCACCTCAATATAAGAAGTCTTAATGCAAATTACATTAAATTGCTTGATCTGTTTAGTACATATAAGAAAAAATTCGATATTATTATTTTATCCGAAATCTGGGGGTCTAATATTGATTTCTTTGACAACATATTCCCTGATTATCATATTATTTTTTCATCTCCTCTTACACAAAGAGCTGGAGGAGTTGCAATTTTTATCCTGAATAAATTCTCATATAATTTTATTGCCTCTTCGAAAGATACAAATTTTTTCAGTAATGCTGCTGAGTTTATCGTCGTTGATGTAATAGCCAACAATTTTGGTAAAATACGTTTTTATTGCTTCTATAGGCATCCCAGCCAGCCTACTAGGGAATTTATTGATTTATTCTTTGAATTCTTAGCTATATATAAACCTGTGAGTAATAGCTTTATTGTTGGTGATATGAACTTGAATTTGCTTAATTATAATAGCGATAGGATTGTTGGTGAGTATGTCAATAACCTTGTTAACTTGCACTTTACACCGTTCAGTATTATACCTACGAGATGCACTAGAAATTCGTCGAGCTTAATTGATCATGTATTTACTACACTAGGCTTTTGTGATAGTAATGACTGTAAAGTAAAGTCTCTCACTGTTATGACTGATATTACCGATCACTATGCTAACTTAGTAATAATTACATCGAGACGTAAGCAAATAAAATACTGTGATAGACCGTTCATTCGTATTTATAGCGGAAAAAATATAGAAAAATTTGCCTATCAGTTGCAAAACTTAGATTGGTCCCTCATTTACAATTCTGAAGATGTTGATAAATCTATAACGTTCTTAATCAAAACACTAACCGATACGGCAGAAGTCAATTTTCCCTTGATCAAATGCTCCCGTAAGAAACTAAAGGATAAACCTTGGATTACAAAGGAGCTTAAAAACTGTATAAAAATTAAGAACAATCTATTCTACAAATTTAAACAATCCAAGGACAAAAATGACGAAATGGTTTATAAAGCTTATCGGAATAAGCTTGACAAGAGGTTGCGCCACCACCGAGTGTCTTTTTATCATGATTTACTTAACGACAAAATGAATTCTATAAAATGTATTTGGAAAACACTAAATTCCATTTGCTCCTATAAACGCAATTCCAGTAATTCCTGTATTAAAACACTAGCAACAGATGGCGGCATCACCAGGGACAAGACAGAAATGGTTAACGTTTTTAACAATTATTTTTCTAGCATAGGCAAGAACTTAGCTTCAAAAATTGCCGGTGTAAATCACAGTTATAAAAAATATCTTAATAACAGTATATCGTCTTCATTTTTTATGAAACCTGTCTCCATAAGCGAGGTTTACAACACCATTAGATCGCTTAAGAACATCTCTGCAGCTGGTTCTGATAATTTAAACACCAAGATTCTAAAATTATCTGCACAGTTCATCTCAGCACCTTTAAGCCATATTATTAACCTATCCTTCCAGGTAGGTCACTTTCCAACCAATTTCAAAGTATCTAAAGTTATCCCAATACATAAAAATGGAAGTCTGGACAATAAGGAAAATTATAGACCGATCTCACTTTTAAGCAACTTAAGCAAAATATTTGAGAAAATTATGTATGAAAGAATTTCTAATTTTTTTAATAAGAATGACATCTGGTATGAAAATCAATTTGGCTTTAGATCTGGCCACTCCACTGTCGACGCACTTTTTAGCTGTACCAATATGATACGCAATGAAAAAGGAAATAAAAACTTTGTTATGGGCTTATTTTTTGATTTGACAAAAGCGTTCGATACGGTCAATCACAGTATATTGTTAGATAAATTATGGCATTATGGTGTGCGGGGTCTTACACATACTTGGTTCAAATCTTACCTTTCGGGCCGATTTCAATACACAGTTATAGATGATATATGCTCCTCTGTGTTACCAGTTGATGTAGGTGTCCCGCAAGGCTCTATACTCGGTCCTCTCTTGTTTTCAGTATATATAAATGACATTCAACATGCCTCGAGCACAGGATGTCTCAAACTTTTTGCAGACGATTCTAGTTCTTTTGTTTGTGCCAAAAATCTACCAAATCTGTTTAATAAAGCTAACATTGAATGCATGCTAATTAGTGATTGGTGCAAAAGTAATAGGCTAACTATTAATTATTCTAAATCAGTTTTTATGATATTTTTTCCTACTGAATTTTGCGAGACCTATATATCAGAAAACAATCTTTCAATTACAGTTGATGAAAAATCCCTATCAAGAGTAAAGGTAATTAAGTTTTTAGGTGTTCTTATCGATGAAAAATTAACTTTTGCCGAACACATTAAATCAGTTACCTGCAAAATAAATAGTGTATGTGGTATGTTATATAAACGCAGAGATTATATTCCGATAAATTGCCGTAAAAACTTGTATTTCTCTCTTGTATACAGTAGAATATCTTATGGTTTAATAGTGTACGGGAAAAACACGAATAAGGCCCTACATCCTCTACACATAGCGAACAACAGAGCTCTGAGAATTCTACAATTTCAAGATAGGCTGTGCAAGACTAAACTACTTTACGTAAATTACAATACTCTACCGATATATCAATTATATAAGTTTCTCTCTGCCAACTTGATATATAGGTGTATTTTCTCTGAAGGCTCGATGTCTAAGATTATCAGAGATATGATTAGATCAAACCGATCAAATAGTGGGTATCATACCAGGCTTTCATTAACTTGTTATCTCTCTTCTACTACGAATCATGCAAACTACTTGACAAATGTCTTTGAATGTTGTTGTATATGGAACTCTATTCCTGTTGAAATTCGTAACTTAAAATCATATATTTTATTCAAACGATATTACAAAAGTTTTCTTATACATTCGTAATAGTGTCTCCTGTCCGCTCTTGCCGGAATAGTTAGCCATTTTGCTATGATTGCAAATTCATTTTTCGTATGGTCATATTTTCTAATTTTAGTAGTTTTACTAGTGTGTTGGTTATTTGCTGTTTGCAATTTTTGCTGTTATACTTCATATTTTTGCTAGTCTGTAGACATGTAGTTTTAAACTACTAATATCATTTCTCGGACTTATTTCCTGTGGTGGTCAGCTAGATAGAGCACTTTGTGCCCTCTCTGATGGCCACAGGATTCATTAAATAAGATGTTAATTTTTTGACTTGAGATTTAGGTGTCTAATGCATCTATTTATCTGTTCATTAATATGTTTTTTGCATGATATGTCTGTATGCTGTGATTTGTCTTGTATTTTTATTTTTTTTTACTTTTTTACTTTGGTTCTATTTCATTATTTATGAGAAGTCAATAAACGGCAGTGCTGACTGAAGTCCAGCAGGTTTCGCGCTGACCTTGTGATGACAGAGGACTAGCGGCCCCCCTACACATCTCTCCAGGGTGGTGACAGGTCGTGGTTGATGAGGCCCCTCTACACACCTCTCCAGGGTGATGACAGGTCGTGGTTGAAAGGGGCTAGCGGCAAGACTGCAGCCTCTATGATTTTCACTCCAGTGACTCAGCTCACACTGCTCAAGAACTCGAGGTCTAACAGAGGAGCGCTGCGGGAGCTGATATCTGGCTCAGCAGTGCGGCTACTCATGAGCCGAGGCAGAGTTCTCGTCGAGAAGAGACCTCGTGATTGAGCCAGAGAGAGGTGGGGAGATCCGAGTGACGCTTAGCCAGTCCGTGCTAGAGGTGAATGTGACCGCTGGGTGCTGAGAGTCGTTGGTACAGAGCGGCATCGCCACGGAGCACCTCGCTCTGCTGTCGTGCTCCGCTGCAGCAGTGGCTCAGTGCGAGCCAGCAGGGGACAGCCGATGATCTTACCAGAAGCCCAATGTGCCCCGTGCTCCTGGGAGGTCCATCCATCATCGGCTGTCATCCACTCGCAACAGATTCTAACACGCGATGCACCGGACAGGTTCTGGGCCTGCTATCTACCCCGTCGAGGCAGTGAAGCGTGGTTAGAGTCATCCACTGTACCTCACAGCCACCACGTGGCGAGGTGCTGCGAAGCTTGAGTCTACTGGCAGGGTGTGACAGAGACCAGGGATTAGCTCTAAGCATCACCTCTATCAGCGACTATGTACCGATGTGATCTCAGCTATTTGTTGATACTTTTAGCCCCTGATAATTACAACTCAGTCTTTGTGATGGCTGAGCAGATAGTAAGTTGGTACAGTGTCCTATTGAGGACCAGTAGGTGGCAGAGTTCAAATCCAGTGCTAGCCCATCACTGATCAAGGAATGAAACTGACGTTGATTTTGGCGCACAGCGTTAGTATGTGCTGGAATTAGCATCTAACTAACACACTACCATACAGATAGTTGGTGAATTGTCCAATTGAGGACCAATAGGTGGCAGGGTTCAAATCCAGTGCTATCCCATCACTGATGTGCTTCTGAAGAAGGAAACTGACGTTAAACTTAGTATGTTCAAGAATTAGTTTGTTGGTGAATTGTCCAATTGAGGACCAATAGGTGGCAGGGTTCAAATCCTGTGCTATCCCATCACTGATGTGCTTCTGAAGAAGGAAACTGACGTTAAACTTAGCATGTTCAATAATTAGTTAGTTGGTGAATTGTCCAATTGAGGACCAATAGGTGGCAGGGTTTAAATCCAGTGCTAGACCATCACTGATGTGCATCCGAGGAGCTGTGGCACACAGCTTTAGTGTGTGCTAGAATTAACATCTAACAAACACACTATCACGCAGATAGTCAAGTAGGCAAATTGAGGTCGTTAAACCTTTATTATCATTATTACCTTGTGATCTGAAAACTGAGTTGCAATTATCGTCACTCCCCACAAAACGAAACAAACAGAATAAAACCACATCGATACATTTTGCACTGATAGAGCTAACGCTCAGAGTGAATCGCCTAGTCTCTGTCGCTGGACCTGCCAGTAGACACTTCGCAGCACCGCACCACATGACGGCACTGAAGTGCAGTGGACAACCCGTCCAGTGAGCAACCCTCCACCGAGGGTCCCCACCTGGTCAACCCTCCACTGAGGGCTGACGACAACCTCCTGGTTGTCACCACGGCAACCACTCCTCATTGACGCGGCCGTAGATAGCCTCTGACCCCCTGCCAGTGCCCGTGATAGAATCTGTGCCCTGGGATGCAGCTCGATGTGGTCATGGACCTCCACTCGAGCACGGAACACATTGTGCCGCTGACAAAATCATCGGAAGTACCCCGCTGCCTCTCACCGAGTCACCGCTTCAGCAGAGCCCCCACAGCTGCGACCAATGCTCCGTCGCTTACCACTCCGTATCAGCGGCTCTCTACCAGCAGACACACCCACGTCAACACGAGACTGGATCCACGCCACCCAACTCTTTCACCTCACAACTCAACCAGGAGACCTCATCACGACGAGTGAGTGACTCGACTCGAGAATCACCGCACTGATCTGAGCGGTCGATCAGCCCCACAGCGCTAACCTACCCGGTCAGGACTCTAGTCAACAGTGTGAGCGGAGTCACTGTAGTTAAGAACACAAGCACTGAGGTCCTGTCGCAGACCCACAACAACCACGACTGTATCACCACCAGAGAGGTGTGTCACAGGATCAGACAATCCCTGGACATCCGGTTAGAGACTCAGAGATTCACAGGATCACACAATCCTGGTCGAGAACTGACAGCTCCAGGAGAGGATCCGTGCTGAACTAAGTGGACTCATTTAAATATTTACACTACCAGATACTAGCAACATAGAGATCAAACTCTACAACAACTAGAAAAGACTACTTGTAGAACAATCGAAATGCAATGATGCTATATAAAGAATAATTTTCCTGACGCCAAAATACTTCTATTCCAGCATTTCTAAATTTCATACACACCTTTTTATCACTGCACGAGGATATTAAAAAAAAATTACTTTCTATCTGACAATACATGTTACAAATGGAGATCACGTGAACGAAAGCAGTGCATTTACTACTTCAGTAGTCTATAGGTGGCGGGCTGTCACAGAATTAGAATCAGATCTACTCAATTTAAATTTGAAAGAGATTGCAATATAACGACTAACAACACAGAAGTAGAATCAGATCTACTCAATTTAAATCTGGCAGGATGAGACAATACATTGACCTCCTGGGGGTTATCTATGACGATAAATTACTACTCCTGTTGTCAGAGCTCTACCAGGGGATTAGAGACTGGTTCAGTCCCTTTTTCAACGGCCACAGGTGTGGAACTGACTTCCTCGCCCATGATGATCTCGACCTTCATCTCGTTACGTCATCACGCCTCCAGCTGATGACATTCACCTTGTTACGTCATCATGTCTCCAGCGTGCGATCTTCACCTTGTTATGTCATCACATCTGCAGCAGACAGCTCCAGCAGATGACCTTCACCTTGTTACATCATCACGCCTCCAGCGAGCGACCTTCACCTTGTTACGTCATCCCTTCCACAGCGACATTCACCTTGTACACTCTCCTGTACTTGCAGATGTTCTCCACGAGTACACTTTTATATTTCCAGATGTTCTCCTTGAGTACACTCGTGTACTTGTAGATGTTCTCCATAAGTACACTTTTGTACTTGCAGATGTTGTTTCTACATAAATACACTTTTGTACTTGCAGATGTTGATCCAAATAAGTACACGTTTGTACTTGCAGATGTTGTTCCACATATGTACACTCTTGTACTTGCAGATTTTGTACTACATAAGTACACTCTTGTACTTGTAGATGTTCTCCACGAGTACACTTCACTTTTGTACTTGCAGATGTTCTCCATTAGTACACTCTTGTACTTGCAGATGTGTAACCTGTGTTGAGTCCAGGGTGAGCAGTAGATATTTGGTTGGTTACACTAGGATCCAAACCACATCCTGTTGTTGCTGCAAGGATATTAGCTGCATACCTCTTCTGTCATCTCAGAATCTCCATAAAGTGAATGAGACAATAAAAATGAAACAATGTAAATAAAACAGTGTAAACGAAACAGTGTGAATGAAACAGCGTAAATGAATGAAACAGCGTGAATGAATGAAACAGCGTGAATGAATGAAACAGTGTGAATGAATGAAACAGTGTGAATGAAACAGTGTGAAAAGATGCGGGAGATGTATTATCTAAACTTAACGACTTTTTTGTTCTGGGATCTCAGTGTCCCAATCCTCATTGTGAAATATCGTTAAAAGAGAGATTAAAAGGTTAAAGGGTTAAAAGGTCATTAAAAAGGTTAAAAGCAGCCAATAGCAGCCTAAGCCCCACCGTGCACTGAAGAACTTAGACTACTAGAGGCCCGGTGACTTAGATAAACCACAGAGTCTGCAGTCTCTGTGGCTTCTCTCAATCACCTAAAGCTTTTTTAAAAACAAATTTCTTACTGAAAATCCTTCAAGTGATAAGAATGTAGATCAACAGTAACTTTACTATTCTAGTTGATATTAGCTGTGGTAGACAGGCCAGATGAATGGGATGAAGCATCATGATATCGATTAGAGCACAATAGCTCAATGAGACCTTCTAACAATGCCATATTTTATCAGCTTAATGAATAGGACGTGATTGTGATGCTGACGATGCTGCTAAGCTATTCATAAAAACAAACAAAAATAAACAATCAAAACAATGAAAATAATATAAAAACATCAGACTATAGCAAGCTGAATATAAAAACATAACAACATCAGGACATTAGCAATATCATTAGCAATGTAAAAACATCAGGGCATTAGCAATATCATTAGCAATGTAAAAACATCAGGGCATTAGCAATATCATTAGCAGTTTAAAAACATCAGGGCATTAGCAATATCAATAGCAGTTTAAAAACATCAGGGCATTAGCAATATCATTAGCAGTTTAAAAACATCAGGGCATTAGCAATATCATTAGCAGTTTAAAAACATCAGGGCATTAGCAATATCATTAGCAGTTTAAAAACATCAGGGCATTAGCAATATCATTAGCAGTTTAAAAACATCAGGGCATTTGCAATATCATTAGCAGTTTAAAAACATCAGGGCATTAGCAATATCATTAACAATATAAAATCATCAGGCCATGTGCAATAGCATTAACAAAATAAAACATGAGGCATTAACAATATAAAATCATAAGGGCATTAACAGCAATATAGGAATAATCAAAGGCAATAATAACAACAACAATATAGAAAAAAGGCAACAAGTAACAATGGCATTAACAATATAAAAACATCAGGCATAAACAATAGCATTAACAAATTAAAAACAAGGCAAGCATTAAAATATAAAAACATGGGCAATAACAATATCGTTAACAATATAAAAACATCAGGGCAATAACAATATCATTAACAAAATAAAAACATGAGGCATTAAACAATATCATTAACAAAATAAAAACATGAGGCATTAACAAAAGCATTAACAGTATAAAATCATCAGGGTATTAACAGCAATATAGAAACAGAGGCAATAACAACAACAATATAGAAACAGAGGCAATAACAACAACAATATAGAAACAGAGGCAACAACAACAACAATATAGAAACAGAGGCAATAACAACAACAATATAGGAACATGGGCAATAACAACAACAATATAGGAACATGGGCAATAACAACAACAATATAGGAACATGGGCAATAACAACAACAATATAGGAACATAGGCAATAACAACAACAGCAATACAACATAAAAATCAGTCATTGACAATAACAGTAACAATATAAAAACATCAGGGCATTAGCAATATCATTAACAAATTAAAAACATCAGACATTAATAGCAGCTTTAACAAATTAAAAACATCAGATATTAATAGCAGCTTTAACAATATAAAAACATCAGATATTAACTGCAGTTCTAGTAAATAAAAACATCAGATATTAACAGCAGCTCTAAGGATTAAAAACATCAGATATTAACAGCAGCTTTAAGGATTTAAAAGCATCAGATATTAACAGCAGCTTTAAGGATTTAAAAGCATCAGATATTAACAGCAGATTTAAGGATTTAAAAGCATCAGATATTAACAGCAGCTTTAAGGATTTAAAAGCATATATTAGCACCAGCCTTACGGATTTAAAACAACAGATATTAGCAGTACCTCTAAGTATATAAAAACATCAGATAATTATATGCTAGCGCCATTTCTTCACTATGATTATTGCCACATTGTGTCAGCCCATTGCTGAAGCTCTAGAGTGAGTGGTAGCACATACATTTGCTGTAACTGATTAGCACTTTCAAAAAACAAAAATAAAATAATAGAAATATTAAATAAATATAATAATAAAGTAAAGAAAAAAATAAAACCCCCAAAAAAGAAAAAAGAAAGTACTAACCAACAACAGCAAATGAATGTGAGGAGCCTTTAGAGGCTTGTCTTCTCCAGGTGATGTCCAGATGATGTCATTTACGACACTTGGTAGTCGAGAATGGTCAATTTATCAGCAACCCCAACACAGCAGGGGTAGTTCAAGCAGCTTAGAATGGCTGCTGTAACGTTATGAGGTGGCTCTACATCAGGTGGAGCAGGTGGAGCAAATCTTGTTGAAGTGCAATATTAAACTTAAATTCTAATCTGTTAGAGACAAAGCTCAGAATATTTCACTAACAATATTTCACCTATCAGCTTAGAGAAAAATTTGTGAACACATTTATAATACATTAGCTTTTAAATACTACCTTAATATTATTTATTAATTTTACTTACTTATTTTAATTTTACCTTACTTTTTAATCTTACCTTAATACTACTTAAACACTACCTTTTAAATCCATAACCTTTAAATGCACATTTACACAGGAAAGAATCTTAATTGCCATATCAATATAACATACAATGCAATCAAAATACAATTTATAACACAATCATCAAGACAGGAAAAAACGTAACTAATCAAAGATATAATATCAATACAATATATACAATACAATCAATACAATACAATCTTCAATACACAGAAAAGTATCTTAATTACAGTATCAATATCAATACAATATATAATATACAATGCAATCAAAATACAATTTATAACACAATCATCAAGACAGGAAAGAAGTTAACTAATCAAAGATATAACAAAAGATATAGTGTAATGGAGAGATTCTAGTGGTTGCGAGAGTACAAGGAGACAAGGGTGACCATAGTCTGTACCATAGCAAAATCAAAACAACAAAAAGAGACAAATAACACAATGACACACTCACTCACTCTCTCTCACTCTCTCTCTATCTCACTGAATGAATCTCTCTCTCCTCACTGAATCTCTCTCTTTCTCTCTCTCTCTCTCTCTGAATGAATGTCTCTCTCCTCACTAGATCTCTCTCTTTTTCTCACTCTCTCTCACTTTCTCGCCTGAGATATCTTCGTGGGACAGGTAGCCTGCTGCCAGTCGCAGGTCGTGATGAACTGGTCGACGCATGACGAGGTAAAACTGCTGATCCTGTACCCGTTTGCTGAGCTAGTCCTGGACGCCAGATTGAAGACACTGATGTGGCTCGAGGCCTTTGTGCTACTGCTGAAGTGGCGGCTGGATCCAGAAGCGACGAGACAGAGGAGGGTCGAGCTCTTTGTGATGCGACAGCAGTCGATGGACGCGACGACGACTCAGATGTCGCTTGACGCCTGCCTGACGACGCCGTTGGCCCTCCAACCCTCAGTGATGAGCTAGGCTGGAGAGCAAGCCCTCGAGGCCTCAGTGATGAGCTAGGCTGGAGAGCAAGCCCTCGAGGCCTCAGTGATGAGCTAGGCTGGAGAGCAAGCCCTCGAGGCCTCAGTGATGAGCTAGGCTGGATTCGAGCTGGCCCTCGAACTCTCAGTGATGAGCTAGGCTGGAGAGCAAGCCCTCGAGGCCTCAGTGATGAGATAGGCTGGAGACCTGGCCCTCGGGGCCTCAGTGATGAGCTAGGCTGGAGAGCAAGCCCTCGAGGCCTCAGTGACGAGCTAGGCTGGAGAGCAAGCCCTCGAGGCCTCAGTGATGAGCTAGGCTGGAGAGCAAGCCCTCGAGGCCTCCGTGATGAGCTAGGCTGGATTCGAGCTGGCCCTCGAACTCTCAGTGACGAGCTAGGCTGGAGAGCAAGCCCTCGAGGCCTCAGTGATGAGCTAGGCTGGAGAGCAAGCCCTCGAGGCCTCAGTGATGAGCTAGGCTGGAGACCTGGCCCTCGGGGCGTCAGTGATGAGCTAGGCTGGAAAACTGGCCCTCGAACCCTCAGTGATGAGCTAGGCTGGATACGAGGCGGGAATAGCCTGGCTATCGTGGGTGGCAGATTTCGATAGGCTGAACGAATGGCTTGTGGGCGGAAATTGTGAGGCACGGCAGGCAGAAGCTGCTCCAGCCCTGCAGCTAGTGGAGGAGGCGGCGTTCGTCCTAGGCATCGGCCCTGAGGTATGATGTCATCTCTGGAACGCTTTGCTGGGTCACCACTCTCATCTGAACTCATTCTTTTTCTTCCTTCTTCTATCAAACACACACACAACAACAACAACAAGGTCACTATCCATCGTGCACAACAACAACAACAACAAGGTCACTATCCACCGTGCACAACAACAACAACAACAAGGTCACTATCCACCATGCACAACAACAACAGCAACAACAACAACAACAAGGTCATTATCCACAGCAACAGCAGAATAACAGTATTGTTTACAAATTGTACAATAGCAATTATAAATACGGTGAACCAGTTCAGTCAGCCTACCTGTCTCGATTACATGTCTGTCTGAAATGGCACTTATAACAACGCTGTCATCTGACAGGTATGAATTTGATTGCAGCATCCCATTTGGAATTCCCAAATAGTTACACCAATTACAGCCCTGTCATTTTCTGAGTATATATCTACATTACAATACACTAGAACACATTACAATACACTAGAACACATTACAATACACTTAAACACATTACAATTCACTAATACACATTACAATACACTAGTACACATTACAATACACTAGTACACATTACAATACACTAGAACATTACAATACACTACACATTACAATACACTAGTACACATTACAATACACTAGTACACAGTACACATTACAATACACTTAGTACACATTTACAATACACTAGTACACATTACAATACACTAGAACACATTACAATACACTAGTACACATTACAATACACTAGACACATTACAATACACTAGTACACATTACAATACACTAGAACACATTACAATACACTAGAACACATTACAATACACTAGAACACATTACAATTCACTAGTACACATTACAATACACTAGTACACATTACAATACACTAGTACACATTACAATACACTAGAACACATTACAATACACTAGTACACATTACAATACACTAGAACACATTACAATACACTAGTGCACATTACAATACACTAGAACACATTACAATACACTAGTACACATTACAATACGCTAGTACACAACATAATACACCAGTTTAGTTTAACAGATGATGCAATCAATACTTAATATAGACAGAAATATTATCATTGTTCTTTTTTTATTCCTATAACAGTATTTGCACAATTGGCATCCTTATTACACAGCTCATTAAATTTTAATGAATTATCGGCTATTAAACATTTAGTTACGTAGCTTATAGCACAGACAAATATGGCTTCCACATGATTTCCAATTGCCTTCCTCAGTTTCTGCTCGTAGTCGCCTCTTACCACACGAGCAGTTCTAAAGCATTGCACGTCTACGCTGGTAGAACTAGAGCGCTTACGGGTTCTTTCAGCCGCCGATGAAGACTCATCACGAGACTGTTCTGCAGGCAGGAGAGGGGTCGTGGGCTGTGCCCATCTCCTGCCGCGCGCGCGTGTTGAGCTTGGCGTAGTAGCTGGTACAATACAATACGTTATCTTAGGATGAAAAAGAATTTAATTGTACACGAAATACTATGCAATTGAATATTCCAAATACTATACAACTTTTTAGCATTCTGCAGCGTGTATTTCAGTCTAAAGTTTGTAATTGTCAAAGTCTAAGTTTGTAGTTTGTTTTATTTATGTTATCAGCAATACATTTACATTGCACTTTTGACAGAAATACACAAGCCTTGATCCAGGGTAACAGCTTCTAACTCAGTTACATCAGTTACACATTACAATACATTAAATGAATCAATTCTACATTATACATAATATGTAAGGTCATCAATACTATCATCATAATCGTCATCATCATCATCATCATCATCAACTTATTATCTTGAATCCCAGTGTCACTAAGGGGAAGGGGGTAGAAAATTTTGCAGCAATTGAGCCTGTGTGCTCACAAGTTGAATGCAATTTCTCACGCTGGATTGAACATTTAGCGTTTCGTCGCCTTTTACGACACATGCAGTCGAGACAGGTCAATTTTTCCTCAACCCGGAAACAGCACAGGTAGCTGAAGCAGCTGAGAGCGTTTGTTGTTATGTTATCAAGTGGCTCCACCCCAGGTGGACATTTCACTTCAGTTCTAACTACTTAGAGAAAAATCTTGGATATTCACAGCTATTGTACCATAGGCTAACAAGAAAAAAGTAAACTTAATAACGGGTTTACAAATTTTCTTTTAAAATGAGAGGCAGTTTGGATGAACGGACATAAATTAATATAAGTAACTTAATTTCACAAAGGTCTAAGGTCAAAATTAAACAAAACATTGAATATTGACGTTACATGTAGATATATGGATAGATTTCAAGCAGTGGCGTCATTGCAAGCCCTAGTAAAAACATTACAATACTACATCACAAACATGACAGGTGAGATTAAATATGAAGATTCAATGACTGGTTGGTTGATTGACTGATTGATTGAATGATTGACTGCTTTATTGATTGCTGATTGATTGCTGATTGATTGATTGACTTCTGATTGACTGATTGGTTGATGGATTGACTGCTGATTGATTGACTGATTGGTTGATTGAGTGACTGATTTATTGACTCACTGGATGGAAGCTCAGGCATATCAGATATAGTGTACGTGTGATCAAGATTGCGCTCCTCTAAACAATACAATACAGTCAATGTATTCAATACTAAACAATACAATACAGTCAATGTATTCAATACTAAACAATACAATATAGTCAATGTATTCAATACTAAACAATACAATATAGTCAATGTATTCAATACTAAACAATACAATATAGTCAATGTATTCAATACTAAACAATACAATATAGTCAATGTATTCAATACTAAACAATACAATGGATTCAATACTTACAATGGATTCAATAATACACATACAATGGATTCAATACTAAACAATACAATGCATTCAATGTAATCAATACTAAAGACAAAGGTGAACTCAGCATCCAATCGTTCAATATCTAGATATAAAATACTGTGAGAAATGCCTAAGAATTTAAACAAGATAACTACTTTTATACCGAATCATTGACAGACCTGTTAACACTGACTAATGACAGACCTGTTAACACTGACTAATGACAGACCTGTTAACACTGACTAATGACAGACCTGTTAACACTAACTAATGACAGACCTGTTAACACTAACTAATGACAGACCTGTTAACACTAACTAATGACAGACCTGTTAACACTAACTAATGACAGACCTGTTAACACTAACTAATGACAGACCGGTTAACACTAACTAATGACAGAGCATTGAACATGTTAACACTAACTAATGACAGACCTGTGAACACTACCTAATGACAGACCTGTTAACACTAACCAATGACAGACATGTTAACAATAACCAATAACAATAACCAATTATCTCGCCGACCGTCGTCCTGTGCGGACGTGTTAATTAAGACATGGCTGAGTGTAACATTATTATGGCTGACACATCTGACAACCGTAGCGTAATTGTATGCGAACTTTTATGCTATCTGAAATGTAAACTAGGTAAACTTTCTAGCGTAAAGCTAATGAGTATCGTTGGAGACTTTTATTCGGCGGAAGATATTACTTTAGCAAAAGAACATCTAGTCGATTCGGTGGATAAATTGGGTCTTGAGAAATGGCCTAAGCCTGCTAAACGTAAGAACAGCGAGAATAAGTCTAAGACAGAGCTGAATGACATATTCAATGTCTTCGCTTTTTTAGATGAGAACTTACTGTTAAATAAGCTGCCTAGTTTTGTAGCTGCAAATGTGGATAATCTACCTTCATCTAGGCTCGAGGAGGGTGATTTGCGTTGTGTCCTTAACAAGCTGGATTATTTGGATACTAAATTGGATAATTCTGCAGTCGCCTCGGCTCCTGTGGATATATTGCAGAAAATCAATGACCTGAAATCCATGATGGGTAAGCTGACTAATATTGAAAACCAATTAGCCTCGCTTTCCTCTGGTCAAGTAGAAAGGTTCACTGAGTCTAAACTTCTCAAAGACACATCTTCTAATTCCGTCACTACTGTCACCAAGGCACCGGGTAGATCATGGGCGGAATTGGTTGAAACCCCACGTCATTCAAAGTGGAGGTGAAAGAACTTCTGTGACTGCGGAGATGGACACTGATGGTATGGACTCAGAGGGATATCAGCGTGTTCTAGGAAAGAAAAGAAAACGCAGTCCTACCGTTGCAGCCAAACCTAAGGATAACTTGTCAGTGAAAGCTAAAATCAAACCCAAAACTATTGTAGGTTCTAATACCCAGTGTGCTATTAAAGCGGCTCGTGAAATTAGGAAAAGTAAAATATTCTATGTCTCTAACATTGATAAGGAAACTGGATGTGAAGAATTTGAAAGCTGGCTAAAAAACTGTAATATTAAGGTTCACAATGTATTTGCAGCTAAGACACGATTCGAAAATTCGAATGCATTCAGGGTCAATATTGATGCTGATGATGTTAATAAATTCATCTCTGAATGTGGCCCACATCTGATTATAAGAGAATGGGTATTTAAACCACAGCCGAAACTTTTAGTTGTATAGGATGTCTACACATGCTATTCAATTAGATGATAATATCGTAAAGTTAGTAAGTTACAATATGCATGGTTTTAATCAAGGCATAACTATGTTAAAATCAATGTGCAATAATTATAGGGTGTCCAGATAGATCGTGAACGATTTTGAATGACTGCCATTTTTAATCCACTAGTAACAAATTTATAAAAATTGTCATTTAGTATTTAATAATGTCTCCTTTATTCTTCAGTACAGCGTCAAGTCGATCATGCATCGAGCCAATTAGATTTGTCAGAGTTTTCAGAGGTATCGATTTCCACGCCTTTCGAATCCGGCGTTTCAAGCTGTTCAATGTCTGCGGTTCAGGATCGGCATAAACCGTTGCCGCCATAATACTCCAAACATTTTCTATCGGTGACAAATCCGGAGAATTAGGTGGCCAGTCCTCTGGTGAGATATATCCATTAATGTTTGTGTTCAACCACTCGACTGACGCTCTTGATGTGTGTGCACGTGCACCGTCTTGTTGAAACAATCCTTCGCCGTTATTACGAAACAGCTTTGTAGCTGTTAAATTCGTACATACAACTGTTCGCTGGAATGCTGGTTTGACCTCTTTCTCCAGTATCTCATTGATGTAATAAGTCGAATTAACTGAAGTTTTATTTGGGATGATATGAAGTTTTGTTAATCCGCGAGCTGTAATACCACCCCACACCAGAACTGACGGGCTGAACTTCACCTGTGGCGCGCACGGAACAGAAGTTTCTTGTGATCCCCATACTACATCGTTCTTATTGTTAGGTACGTAGTAAAGTTTGAAAGGTGATTCATCAGTGAACATGACACGCGACCAGTCAATATCTTTAAACTTCTTCGCAAAGTTGACTCGGCGGACTTTATAAGCACTACTTAACTTTGGGACCTTTTGTCGTTTAAAGCATTTCCATTTCAGCGTCGTTCGCATATACTGTCTTATTGTCTCTTTGCATCCAGCAAAGCGTTTGTCTTTCAATCGACGTGCTAACTTTCGCAGACTCTGTCCACGCACATATTTAGACTGCCTAATCAGTTTTTGAGCGGCAGCAGTCAGCACAGACTTTCGACCGCCTTGATAACGACTCTGCAGCGTTTCGTTTGGATTCTGCTTGTAGCGGTTGGCCCACTTGCTAATCCACGCTTTACTACGACCTAGTTTTTTTGCTATAACGCCATAACTATACTTTTCTTCCAATAGTGTAATAGCTTGTGCTCTAATTTGCGCTTCGTTTAATGTTGCCATTGCCTAATCAGTGATACGCCGTTTATTTACTGCACTGTTGCGGCAGTTTTCTGTTTACGCACATTTTGATGACGTCACGGCAAATGACGTCAACACTTTGAAACGTAAGTTACAAACCTACAGTATTTTCCCTGTTATTTACAATTGAACAGCCTATCTGCCAGTATCAAACTTTCCACATTGTATTGTGCATAACATATAATTTTTTGCATTCAAAATCGTTCACGACCTATCTGGACACCCTATATAAGACTGATATTATATTCCTGCAGGAACACTGGTTGACTCCTGATCAGTTAAATAATTTTAATTATTTCAATGATAAATATGTGGTGTACAGTTCTTCTTCAATGGAAAACACTTTGAAGAATAGTATTTTACGTGGTCGTCCTTTTAAAGGTTTGGCCGTTCTGTTAGACATTAAATTATGTAGCTTATTTAATTCAGTATCTGTTGTTGCATGTGAGGATCGTTATATGATTGTGGCATTGGATAAGTTATTATTAGTTAATATGTATCTTCCTCCTTGTAAAACGGCAGTGGAGCGTGACGAGTTGGAGTTAACGTTCAGTAGGTTAGAGTCCGATATAGCAGGAATTAACTATAGCTATGCAATAATAGGGGGTGACATGAATTGCAATTTGTTGAAGACGAATACTCAATCCACAATTATTAATGCTAGATTTAATAGCCTAGGTTTTGAGTTGTGTAATGCACATCTTGAGATTCCTAGCGAAGTTATGTATACTTTCGCCGTGGAGAAGCGCAATGCTTATTCATACATTGACCATTTTCTTGTCAGTAATGTTAATATGAGATTTGTACATTCGTTAGTTACTATTAATGATTTTGACACTGAATTAAATAGTTAGTTACTATTAATGATTTTGACACTGAATTTAGATACTGAATTAAATAAGCTACATAATTTAATGTCTGATCACTTACCAGTTGTATTGAACCTCAGGCGTGACGCTATTGTGCAATGTATTGTTATCGATTTACAAGCAGTCAATGAAATTAGCACTTCTACTCCGAATGTTAAACTCAATCTAGACTGGGTCAATTCTAATAAAACAGAATACTATAAAATGACAAGAGAAGAATGTTACCCATTATTCTTGTTACTAAATGAAACTGATATTAACCGGCTATATGATAGTAGACCTGAGTTATTTAATCAATCATCTATTAATAACGTTTACAATGAAGTTGTTACCGTATTATACAATGCTTCTATGAAAACTATTAAAAATAGAAGTAAGAAAGGGGTCAAAAAATTTTGGTGGAACAGTTCTTTGACTGAGGTTAAGGGTTATTCCGCTAAACAGTTTAGTGAGTGGAAAAAAGCTGGGAGGCCCAATGCAGGGCCTTTATATGATGCTAAGCAGAAAGCTCATAAGGATTACAAGAAAGCTGTTAATCTTGCTAAAATCAATTCAACTAAAGTAATATCTGATAAATTACAACAACAGCTTTTAGAAACGAAAGCCAATAATTTTTGGAAATGCTGGAAGGGTCATTTTAAAAATAATAATACTTTCAATAGAATAAAGGTTGATGGCTTTCAAAATAATCGTGACATTGCTAACCACATAGCAAATAATTTCAAATCTGCTTGTACACCAAACTCTGAAATATTTCATAATAAATTTAAAGAGACATACGAAAAGCAAAAATTGGTATATACTTCCGAAGCAAATGATGTTGTTATCGATGTAAGATCCTTGGGAAATGCTATTAATTGTCTTGAGTTAAATAAAGCTGCAGGTAGTGATGGTCTGATGATCGAACATTTGTTGTATGCCCATGAATCTGTGTTGATAATAATTAAAACGCTCTTCAATATAATGCTTCGCACTGGATTGGTTCCCGACGCTTTTGGTATCGGTAGAACTACACCTATACCAAAATTCAAAGGGTGTAAAAGGGTCGTCTCAGCTGATGATTTTAGGGGGATCACTATATGCCCCGTCATCTCCAAAGTTTTTGAACATAGTATAAAAAAGTTCATTCAATTACCAACTTCAAGTAGGCAGTTTGGTTTCAAAGATAATGTTGGATGTATTAATGCAATACATACCGTAAGAAAGGTCATAAAGTATTTCAATGTCAAGCTGAGTACTGTCAATGTTGGTGTTATTGATCTGCGTAAAGCATTTGACAAATGTAATGTTTATGGCATATTACATATGCTTCAATGTAGAAAAGTAAATGCATGTATCATTAATACTCTTGAAAATTGGTTCAGCAAAAATAGTACAACTGTAAATTGGGCTGATTCTGTATCGGATTGTGTCCAACTGCTATCGGGAGTTAAACAAGGTGGGGTTCTTTCACCTTCTTTGTTTGCCCTTTTTGTTGACACAGTTTTAGACAAATTAGAAGCTTCTAAATTAGGTTGTTTCATAAATTATAACTGTTATAATAGTTTTATGTATGCAGATGATCTTATTTTATTGAGTATCTCTGTCACTGATCTTCAGAAATTATTTAATATTTGTGACATGGCTTTTACAGAGTTAGATTTACCAATAAATGTATCGAAATGTCACTGTATGCGCATCGGTCCTAGGCACAATTTTCAGTGCAAGCCATTGCAAATTAGAGAAACTTGTATTAATTGGGTGGATAGTATCAAGTATTTGGGAATAAATATTTTAAGAGCTAAATCTTTTAAATGTTGTTGGAAAGAGAGTAAATGTAAATTTTATACTTCAGTTAACACTATACTGGGGAGACTTGGAACAAAGGTGCATATTGATGTTTTATTAAAATTAATATTCGCTCAGGCGGTGCCGATCTTACTCTATAGTATTGCGGCCTCCGGTTTGTCCTTTTCGGAATTAAAAGACTTTACGTATGTATATAACAGTATTTTCTTTAAAACATTTAAATCTTACGATAAAAATGTTGTACTGAATTGTCAATGGTATTGTGGTTTCTGGCCATTTGAAATATTACTTGATTTTCATAGGTATAACTTTTTGAGTAAATTAATTGCCGTTAATCAGTTAAATGATAAAATAGAATTAGACAATTCTGACTATTTGGATTACAAAGTTTTAAAAAATAAATATGCACTCCAGACAAAAGATTCACCAGCTGTGACTCGGTTTAGGTTTTGGTCATATTTTGAAAGTCTAGTTTTAAATACTGAATAGGTAAATTTTGGTTTAAACAATTATCTATTTAGTAAGAATTTTAGTTCTGTTTAGTTTTATTTATGATATATCTTATGTTGTATATGTAGGTGATACTTGTTTGTTTTCTGTTTTCGTTTTTGTTTACTGCCATGACTTTGGTGAAATAAAGATTATATATAACAGACCTGTTAACAATAACTAATGACAGAGCCTTAGTAATGTAAAATTATCAATATTTAATATAAAAGACAATTATCTAAAACATCACATTCCACTGGCATAAAATTATTTGCAACTGGCAATTTCTCACTTGTCACAATGATAAAGAAAACTGACATTTAAGAAAAATGTCGTGAAGTGGCTCATGCTTGTGGATATGATTCAAGTTCTACCCATTCAGAGAAGTGTTAGATTTTCACAGATCTTGTAGCGTTGGCTAAAAACTAAACATATTAAAAGTTTAACAAATGTTTCCTCACAAATGAGACACGCATCGTCTAATCCAGTCTAGGTTGCTTTCTTTACAAGCTGCTCCTTTCTTATAATGTCGAAAGTGATACGCTATAACCGTGTTTAAGTTGCTTTCTTTATACGCTGCTCCTTTCTTATAATGTTGAAGGTGATACGCTATAACCGTGTTTAATTTTAAGTATATTAAAGAGAGGATTAAAAGAAATCATACCTGGCCACAAAGCAACATAGTGTCATCCGTGCTTTTCATCTGGCACCAGGAAGCCTATGTGCAGAGGATTAGTGTCATGCATGGGTCCTGTTACATTACGCCACTCCTTGTTGGACACCACTTCAAACGCCCTCCCGTGCATAAGGCTGATCGCATGCAGGAGGGGCATGGTGACGCTTAACCTCTGGTTTCTGCACCGTAGAAGGTAGCGGAGGTTTGCGAGAGGAATGGGGAGGCCTTTTTGTAAGTCATCCTCATCGAGGTAGGTGATGTTGAACTGCAGCACAGCAACATTAACACATCAGTCAGTCAATCAAACAATTTAATCAGTCACACTGATCTTAATCAGTCAGACGTTAAACCAATAAATCAGAAGTCAACCATTCAGCCAGTCAAAGTGAAATTAAGTCAGTTAATTGAAGTCAAATTGCCCAAACATCCGACAATAACAAATAGGTGAATCTTAGGCAAGCCTTTGAACAGAATCATACATGCCACTGCGTTCATCCGATTACACTACTATATTATAAATAACAAAATTACTATTCTATATGAATGAAAGAAATTAATGTCATCATGTAACTATGTAACTTTACATCTCTTTTTTGCAATATTGGATAAATATTTTCATTACTTTGATGTGGTCACGTGATTGTACAAGAGTCGAGGGGTCTCCAGGCAGTCAATGTGGGTGCACTAAATGCAGTTCAGTGTCGTAAATGAATTATGACACGCGTTGAGAAGAGATGATAACTTAGATTCACTTTTTTCACTACTTTTTTTCTTAATACTTGATTAATTATCAGTGTTGTGTCCGGGTTGATGAATAATGAACCAATAGCAACCTGCATGTGTCGTAAAAGGCGAAAAAGCACTAAGATCAAAACCAACATCAAAAAAGGGCATTCGATTGGCGAGCGTCTATGCTACAAAATTGTCTAAAATGATGGAAAAGCTTTCCACCCCGCAGAATGGAGACGGTCTATTCTACTGATATGTTTTATTTTGTTCAATGTGCTATTTATAACGATTTGCAAGTGATACATAACTCCTTTATATGCATAACCCAATAAAAAATATTTATAAAAATTGTAACTGCAATTGATTTTCAATTAGAGGCTGGTGAGAGTAAATGAAGGTAATTAATCATTGAAATGTAACTACCACATACCTGGCATCATCCTTGTATGAGAAAAAGGACGTTAAACCTTTCCTATTATTACCTGATACACATGTTATTAACAAGTCTACTGAAACATTTACTGCCTATGATCTCAACAATCTCGAGGACTTTCAAGCCTGGAGAGAAGCATTGATTAACCCAGAGAACATAAAGCTTAACTCATCATCATCATCATCATCATCTTCTTCCCTTGAATCCCAGTTTAACTAGGGTCGGGATACGAATAGACTGTCTCAAATCCTCCCTGTCCCACACCATATCATCAGTCAATCCCCTATTTGAGACTTTTCCATTCGCTTAAATTTTTCTAGCACTTTCTGGAGCCTGGGCGCTCACCTACCGAATATCCTTTCTGAGGTTTGTATGGATCTTAGTGCTTTAACTCGCCTTCTACGACACGAGCAGTCACTGGTTGGTCAATTCTTCAAACAACCCGGACACAACACGGGTATCAATTACAACATAAAGCGTAATTAAAGAAGATGAAATAAAAACAAACGTCGTCGAGGTGTTCCGCTATGTACAGTATAGCCCTGTGCCTCAGGTCATACCCGTCACACAGGCGAGTGCCCAACCCGAGGAGACGGGCGGCCGCGTGGAACATACACGAGCCCTCCCCTCGCACATCCTCCACTCTAAAACCCTTTCTCTTAAAGAACTCTGCACAACAACAACAACAACAACTGCTGATATAGTTAACGGGAGACAACAGCACAACACAGCAGTGTGCTAGAGTAAACAACAACTGTAGGTAATGTTAGCGTAGACAACAAGATGACATAGTTGTGACATGGTACGCTAGATTAAACATACCAGGTATACTAGATTAAAAAAAAGGTAAAACTAAGGTTAACGTCAGTTTCCTCACTCGAAAGCGATGTCAGTGACGGGCGAGCCCAGGATATTTAAGATACATGAGAGAAAGAGACATGTTTATTCATACAAACAGATTTCAGAAACATTATGCAAAACAAACATCGATAATGATCTACATAATGATCTACATAATGATCTATATAATGATCTACATAATGATCTACATAATGATCTATATAATGATCTACATAATGATCTATATAATGATCTATATAATGATCTATATAATGATCTATATAATGATCTATATAATGATCTATATAATGATCGTAGTAGTTCAGTAGTAGCACGTCGACTCTGTTCTAAGCAGCATAGCCAAGTTTCATTTTTGTGGGTATAATGTTAGGCTTTTGCAATGTTAGGTTTTTGTAATGTTATGTTGTGTAAAATTTGTGGGCATAATGTTAACATGCCTATTTCTCAGTGGCTCCTGATCGTTTACTTCAGCGGCTTTGTATATGAAATGACGGTGGAATTAAATATACAAATAGAAAGTTTGCAAATAGAGATTAAGAGTTCAATTTAAATGATTAGAAATTGATATTATAATATCAAATTGATAGCTTTAAACACAGATGTAAACACTGATCCTCGACTAATTTAATAGGAGGATAAAAGATAGGCATAGTCTACGTCAGCAGCCGATTGGTACATTGAAATATCTACACAAAAGAGCTCGAGATCATCTAGAAGTTTAATGTCTCGACAAGAGAGCAGACATCAGAGAGAGCTCTGAGGTTTGAATCCATGACTTATAGAGCAGCGGGCAAGTCCTATGACAACTAGAAGAAGTGATTATCTCACCATAACCACCAGTGACCGAAGAGCTCTCATCTTCGCCTTCGACTCTCTCTCTGGGTGCTGCGAACAACAAAACAACAAGTCACTAATCACTAGACAACAACAACACATCTCAGTTAGGAACAAGTCACTAATCACTAGACAACAACAACACATCTCAGTTAGGAACAAGTCACTAATCACTAGACAACAACAACACATCTCAGTTAGGAACAAGTCACTAATCACTAGACAACAACAATACATCTCAATTAGACACAAGTCACTAATCACTAGACAACAACAATGCATCTCAATTAGACACAAGTCACTAATCACTAGACAACAACAATACTTCTCAATTAGGCACAAGTCACTATGCATTAGTACAAGAATCTATCTATTTCCTTCAACAGAAACAATGGAGGAGTCCTCAGAGGCTACACATTAACCATTCAAAGGTCACACTTAACTGTGATATAGACAACTATCAGAAGATTGTGATCAATTGAGTTGACATTCTGGAAATAAAATTGTAACTCGCTTCTTGTTCACACCGGGAAAGTGTGCTCAACATACAATCGATTGAACCACTAGAGACAACAAACTCAGAAAAGTTTACAAGAGCTCAAACGTTTACACTTTTAGACAGGATTACAACCTTAACATAGAATCTTTGTTATTCACAGAGCTTGAAAATAAGAACTCAGCTAAAAGAAGTAAAACTTTGAATAGTAGCAAGAGAATAGTAGAAATGCATATTATGAGTGGTTCATTAGCAGTAGACGTCACAGTAGTTCATCACTCGCACAGATTCATCAGCAGTGAACTTATAGGCAGAGTCAGGCAAGTCCTTAGCTCCATCCTTCAACTCTTACACTCAACAGTTGTGAGCAAAGTAAACAAGCGTCATAATGAAATTATCAACTACGTTGATATCTATCAATTTTAATACCACACGTTTAAACCTTTCGGGAATTTAGACCATTTTCCGAATAACCAGTCCTGTCAATATCCAAGATTTTACTCTCAGATCAGCACAGCTGGTATTCGAACCCACGAGAGTTCAATTCATCTCAGGGTCTGTCAGTTAGAACTTCATGACGTTACCCGTACATTATTAAGACATTCAAATATTTCAGTGAGTACTGAAGAGTTCATACCCGTCACAGTGCACATCAGCTGAGCAATCTCTTCTGAATCAAAATCAGGAACATGTGGATCAGCATCATGTTGATCATTAGCAGAGTCAATACCATGTGGCGTGACGTCCATGACACCCGGCCCTGTTCAAAACAACAACAAACTCTTTATTTTCATTCATTTCATAGTCTCCCCGTGTTGTGTCCCGGTCGTTTGAAGAATTTGTCCAACTGGTGACTGCACGTGTCGTAGAAGGCGACTAACGCACTAAGACGCATATCAACGTCAGAAAGGGCATTCGGTTGGTGAGCGCCTAGGCTCCAGTAATTGCCACAAAACTTAAACGAATGGATAAAAAGTTTATTCGTATCCCGACCCTGGTTGAACTGGGATTTAAGGGAAGATGATGATGATGATGGTTTCATATTCCCACAATGACTGAGAGTTGACGTTTGAAGAAACGGCCTTTTAACAAAAACTGAAATTGTAAATACAAAACTTGCACTAATTCAATGTTGCAGTAGCTGGAACAGATTTACATAAAAACACAGTAATAAATGTTTTTAGAAATTTAAACAAGGATATCAGACAATGAGCTGACTGTGAGAAATAGGTTACACTAGCAGCAGCTACTTCACATATGTCAACAAAACAAAATTCTGACAAATCGTTCTAGAGAATTCTAGTCAAGAAGAAGATTTAATCAGTCAATTCTGCCAGCAATCAAAGATTAAATCAGCAATTCTGCCAGCAATCAAAGATTTAATCAGTCAATTCTGCCAGCAATCAAAGATTAAATCAGTCAATTCTGCCAGCAATCAAAGATTTAATCAGTCAATCAGTAAATAAGAGAAGTCGTTTAGAGAATCGATTTGATTGATCTAATCAATCAATCAGTATCTGATTAATCTAATCAATCAATCAATAATCCATCAAGAGAAGCTGATAGCTTGTTGAGAAGTCGTCAGACTACAGATCGGAAGGTGCAGGGTTCAGATCCAGTCACATCGCCGACATGCTTTCAACGCAGGAATAAGAGTTAGATTTGATTTTAGCTTCAGCTTTAGCTCTAATCGACAGGCAGTCAATCACTGGCTGGAGCCAGTGGCGAAGTCGGTAAGATACTCGACCGCGGGTCGAGTATCTTACCGGGTCAGATGATGCAGGGTTCCAATCCTGGGCTAGCCTGTCACTGACATCACTTTCGAGTGAGGAAACTGACATTAACCTTAGCTTTACCAGCTTTTCTATTCCATCAATCTTTTATTGAATCAATCAATAGCAAATAGTGAATCAATCAATAACAAATAGTGAATCAATCAATAGCAAATAGTGAATCAATCAATAGCAAATAGTGAATCAATCAATCAATAGCAAATAGTGAATCAAACAATAGCAAATAGTGAATCAGCTAATATGATTAGGCCCACAGACAGTCATCAAACTCAAGCCTAACTGCATAACATCTCTCTTAAGATTAGTCGACGAAACAGCAACGAGAAAATCATCTACTATTACAAGTAACATGAGATGTGATAGAGAGTAAGTGTACTATTACAAGTAGCATGAGATGTGATACACACTAAGTGTACTATTACAAGTAACATGAGATGTGATACACACTAAGTGTACTATTACAAGTAACATGAGATGTGATGCACACTAAGTGTACTATTACAAGTAACATGAGATGTGATACACACTAAGTGTACTATTACAAGTAACATGAGATGTGATAGAGACCAAGTGTACTCACTCATTGAAACATCCATCATTGAATTTATGCCGGCTCGGTCAAGCAAGCTCTCGCCCTCAGTATCATCAATCCTGCCGCTCAGATCGCTGCCAGGAGGCGGGCATGCAGGCGAAGAGTCGCTGCCAGGAGGCGGGCATGCAGGCAGAGAGTCGCTGCCAGGAGGCGGGCATGCAGGCGGAGAGTCGCTGCCAGGAGGCGGGCATGCAGGCGGAGAGTCGCTACCAGGAGGCAGGCAGGTAGGCTGAGAGTCGCTGCCAAGAGGCGGGCAGGTAGGCGGAGAGTCGCTGGCAGGAGGCGGGCAGGTAGGCTGAGAGTCGCTGCCAGGAGGCGGGCAGGTAGGCGGAGAGTCGCTGGCAGGAGGCGGGCAGGTAGGCTGGGAGTCGCTGCCAGGAGGCGGGCAAGTAGGCGGAGAGTCGCTGCCAGGAGGCGGGCAGGTAGGCTGGGAGTCGCTGCCAGGAGGCGGGCAAGTAGGCGGAGAGTCGCTGCCAGGAGGCGGGCAGGTAGGCTGGGAGTCGCTGCCAGGAGGCGGGCAAGTAGGCAGAGAGTCCAAGCTCTGACCTCTAGAAGCCGGTCTATCATCTACATCAGTCAATCAATCAATACAGAATGTGGCTAACAATGAATTTAGATAACTATCAAAAATAAAGTTCTTTCTAAAACTAATCGTTTTCTAATAAATACCCCTTTATAGTGCTCAATGTTGTCATCGACGACAGTAGCATTGTTGTTGCTGTTGTTCATAACAAAACATATATATAATGTGAGACTTGCAGGCTGCTGCTGCTACTAGTAATGTTTACCTCTCCTATTCTCTTCACACTTTTAATAAAGTTTAATTTTTCAAATTTTACACTCAATACACCGACATATTTTCTCATATTAATCCACCCTGGCTAAAGCACAGCCGCTATGTTAAATATCAAGAGAGAGAGAGAGAGAGAGAGAAAGATATGTGTCTATTTCAGCATTAACACCAGATCAGAGACAAATACAAATAGAAATAAGCATTTAAAAATAAAATTTAACAAATTCCCGGATACCTAGAGTATTAGATAACTTATAAAAACTAGAACAAAGGCTGTCAGGGAAGATGATACACATCTTATCTAGCTGACCACCGTCTATATTTATATCATGTATAATAATTATGTATAATGCAAAATAAATTGAAACACACTTAGCTCAGAATTAATGAACATACTAAAAGAAAGGAAAACAAATTACAACTTAATCTGATTAGAAAGCAGTTAGCTAAGTATCAATACTAGCCAGACATTTACAATAAAAAAACCTACATATATAAATTTACCATCCATCAAACAATATACATCTGTATGTAACGTTTAGTGAATTCAGCTAGAGACATCTAGTTGCGGCTACCAGGTGGCATTTGTTAAATATAATTGACTACTGGATCATTCATAATCAGTAAAGATACCAGCAGATGAGCTCCTACCGGGTAACTGTTGTGGCGTGGCAAATCTCTCATGCAGCTGCCATATTAAGGCACAGAGCAACTCTTGTCTCTGTACAGAGAGATCTTTGAGCACAAGATCGAGATCAGCTTGCTGTGTGCTGTTGAGCATTGCTCGTATCTTGTTAACCAGGCTTGGGTCACCTATCCAACAATCAATCAATTACACACTCAATATCCAATACTGCTCTAATTGATTCACATTCATAATCAATTAAGTGTTTTTATCCAACAATCAATCAATTACACACTCACTATCAAATACTGCTCTAACTGATTCACATTCATAATCAAATAAGTGTTTTTATCCAACAATCAATCAATTAATTACACACTCACTATCCAATACTGCTCTAATTGATGAGTACTGTAGATAGACTTACACATAGGAACCGGTGAAGTATGCTGCTGAATTGATGGCAGCTCAGAAGAGAATCTTCTTCGTGCCCTCAAAACCGGACGCGCTACTGGAGCCAATGGGGCACGAGGCTCTTGATAACTAGCATCCAAACTTCATGAGCACTGTTAACAATCAATCATCAACACTGTTAACAATCAATCATCAACACTGTTAACAATCAATCATCAACACTGTTAACAATCAATCATCAACACTGTTAACAATCAATCATCAACACTGTTAACAATCAATCATCAACACTGTTAACAATCAATCATCAACACTGTTAACAATCAATCATCAACACTGTTAACAATCAATCATCAACACTGTTAACAATCAATCATCAACACTGTTAACAATCAATCATCAACACTGTTAACAATCAATCATCAACACTGTTAACAATCAATCATCAACACTGTTAACAATCAATCATCAACACTGTTAACAATCAATCATCAACACTGTTAACAATCAATCATCAACACTGTTAACAATCAATCATCAACACTGTTAACAATCAATCATCAACACTGTTAACAATCAATCATCAACACTGTTAACAATCAATCATCAACACTGTTAACAATCAATCATCAACACTGTTAACAATCAATCATCAACACTGTTAACAATCAATCATCAACACTGTTAACAATCAATCATCAACACTGTTAACAATCAATCATCAACACTGTTAACAATCAATCATCAACACTGTTAACAATCAATCATCAACACTGTTAACAATCAATCATCAACACTGTTAACAATCAATCATCAACACTGTTAACAATCAATCATCAACACTGTTAACAATCAATCATCAACACTGTTAACAATCAATCATCAACACTGTTAACAATCAATCATCAACACTGTTAACAATCAATCATCAACACTGTTAACAATCAATCATCAACACTGTTAACAATCAATCATCAACACTGTTAACAATCAATCATCAACACTGTTAACAATCAATCATCAACACTGTTAACAATCAATCATCAACACTGTTAACAATCAATCATCAACACTGTTAACAATCAATCATCAACACTGTTAACAATCAATCATCAACACTGTTAACAATCAATCATCAACACTGTTAACAATCAATCATCAACACTGTTAACAATCAATCATCAACACTGTTAACAATCAATCATCAACACTGTTAACAATCAATCATCAACACTGTTAACAATCAATCATCAACACTGTTAACAATCAATCATCAACACTGTTAACAATCAATCATCAACACTGTTAACAATCAATCATCAACACTGTTAGCAATCAATCATCAACACTGTTAACAATCAATCATCAACACTGTTAACAATCAATCATCAACACTGTTAACAATCAATCATCAACACTGTTAACAATCAATCATCAACACTGTTAGCAATCAATCATCAGTATGTGCGGGGTTCAAATCCTGGACTTGCCCGTCACTGACATCGCTTTTGAGTAAGAAAACTGACGTTAACATTAGCTTTACCAGATTTTTTGTCGATTTAATTATTATATCTGATCTACAAATTAAATGTAATCTGAAATACGCAGCACGCATGCAAGCAGGTTCACAAGCTCACTAGTATTCGACATACTTTAACTTATTTTGTCTCAACTATTACGCAAATAGTCGAGACAAAATCAGTATGACTACCTAAGCACAAACAGAGCTTATTAAAAACAAAATTATGTAACATCACGTAGTTAACTAGAAAACAAAATAAAATCTCACAGGTAGATATAACAGGACACAATCTCAAATACCATCCTAACTGTGACTAACTTAACATTGGCACAATATTTCACAACATTTTATATAATTATATAAATCTTACATATTACCTGTGTTGCATCCGGATTGCTGAAGAATAGACCAACTATTGACTGCACGTGTCATAAAAGGCGACAAATACTAAGATCCAAACCAACGTCAGAAAGGGCATTCGGTTGGTGAGCGCCAGGGCTCCAAAAACTGCTAGAAAATTTCTCAATCCTGACCCTTACTAAACTGGGATTCAAGGGGAGATGATGATGATGATAAAGCTTAAACATAAGACACATTACAAGAGATTAAGGCCTAACCATAGCACTAGAGTTCGTAGAGCTTGAAGTTGCTTGGATCACCGGTCCCTGAGTGACTGCCATCAGGTACACCCCCTGTATAACCAGCAAGGATCCTGCAGGCTGGATGAGTTGTATGCGGTGGATTCCATGTTTAGCGAGCAGTGTCGGGCTGAGTATGAACCTGTTATGAGTCATAAATTGATGGCACCGGGCTGCCTCATCCTGGAAAACCTCTACACAATAGAGCACAATCAATCAATTAAATAGATCAGCTAAAAGACTATCAGTCAATTAAACACAATCAATCGATTAATAGATCAGCTAAAAGATTCCCGCTCAATTAAACACAATCAATCAATTAAATAGATAAGCTAAAAGATTCCTGCTCAATTAAACACAATCAATCAATTAAATAGATCAGCCAAAAGACTCCCGCTCAATTAAACACAATCAATCAATTAAATAGAGTGTAATCAGCTAAACCACTCCTGCTCCGTTAAACACAATCAATCGATTAAATAGAGTAAAATCAGCTAAACCACTCCTGCTCCGTTAAACACAATCAATCAAATAAATAGAGTGTAATCAGCTAAACCACTCCTGCTCCGTTAAACACAATCAATCAATTGCTCAGTTAATCACCATCAATCAATCAAATAGAGTGTAATCAGCTAAAACACTTCTTGTCAATTATACAAAATCAATCAATTAAACATAGTGGAATCGGCTAATTGAGTATATCAGCTATCAATGTTTCTATCCTTCATAACGTTAATAAAATTTAACAATTATTTAATTCAGTTCAGTAAGGCAATTAACATCAAATTAATTTCAGTATTCTAAAGTAAATAATTTGTAATTATTTTCTGTACTCTGAAGCAGTCACTTACGGTTAGCGAGGGTCTCCAGCGCCTCCGTGTGATGTGGAGGAACAATAAAGCATTCTACTTGTCCCGGCCCATGGTTAATAGAGCACGCGACTCCTCTGTACAATCTCCATGGTAAGATAGCAGAAGAGCCATGGAGTTCCGTCATATACAGGCCGTTCTGGAGGGAGAGGTGGTGTTGGTTGGGCTGTGCGCTGTCCTGGAGTCGCATTCCCTGGGCTTTGCAGCTTCGAGGCCCTCGCCAAACATTGGGCAGACCTCTCCCTCGGCCCTCTCGCTGCACACTGCGATCAACAATCACATCACGAGTAACAAGCTGGTAAAGCTAATGGCAGTTACCTCACTCAAAAGTGATGTCAGTGACGGGAGAGCCCATTAAAAATTATTCTAATTATAGAAGTCAAGTTAATTTTTAATATTAATGTCAGTTTCCTCATTCAAAATCGATGTCAGTGACGGGCGAGCGCAGAATTTGAACCCTGCACCTACTGATTCGTGGTCGAGTATCTTATTGACGTCGCATTGGCTCCCGCCAGTGCAGAGTAAGAGCGTTACAAAGTAGTAGCGTCAAAGAGATTCTATCTATCGGACTTAAATACAGAATCACAGCGAGAGAGATAGAGAGGGAAGAGTGATAATTGAAAGTACACATACAAGTACACATACAAACACTAGGTCATCAATGAGGGTACGCATACCCTATCTTGTTGACAGCCAGAAATCAAGCAAGTACAATCAAACATACAACTAAAAATTAATGAAATACTAGCGAAAAAGTAGTAGTAACAAACCAGCAATAAGTATATAACATTTAAAAACTATAAATTTAAATCATAGCGTCAATGCTGACATCTGCTTTCAACCTAACGATAGCAAATAAATTTAAATATCGTGTCATCAAGAGAAATGTATCAGCGATACTAAATAAACACAGTATACAATGAGCAAGTGACGTAAATGACCACATTTCACATAATAATAGTGTCTGGTTGTCTGCTACTGCAGTTATATATGACCACTATTTTAATTCATCCAAAATTATCAAGTATTTACTAAGTAAATTTAAACTTTTATCAACTGCTAAACATTTTAAACAAGTAGTAGTTTTACAAGGATAGCTTATTCATGATTGTCTATGCACTAAAATGTGTTTAATTTCATCGTCTTTCCTTTCATCTCAGTTCAACTAGGGTCGGGATACGAATAGACCTTCACCACTCTTCTATGTCCCACAACTAATGTGGTCTCTGTGTACTCAGTCGTCATCGTGTGGTGCTTTAGCACCTGTTTGCGTAGAGTCTGCAAGAGACGTCCCTGACATTGCCTTATGGCGAGGGACCGAACATTAAATTCTTACTGATTGATTGATTGATTGATAACCTAATATATATTGTGTTTAATGTAATGCTTAGAAGTCAGTGTACATCAAATGTTAAGTCATTGAAGGAGGTACTAACTCAGACTGGTGGCAGGCGTCCATGAATGATCTTACACTACCGGGTGTCCTCATACTGGTCACACTGAGAACAGCAGCACCGGGACATCCTCGAGCAACACGCTGACCTTCGTATCTCTCTGTGCCAACTTCATTGAGGTCGACTGCAACCCAGGCCGGACTATCAGGTAGCACCTGCGCAATCAATCAATAAAATCTCTCTAATAGCAATCAAAACGAATAGTCAGGCAAAACCTGCGCAATCAATCAATGAAATCTTCTCTAATAGCAATCAAAATGAATTTAACGTCCGGTTCGTCGCCATAAGGCAATGTCAGGGACGTCTCTTGCAGACTCTGCACTAACAGGCACCAAAGCACCACACGATGATGACAGAGCGCATAAGAGACCACAAGAGAAAGCGAGATCAAAACAGTGCAAGTCCAAGATCCAAGGCAAGCAGGTCAAAATTTAGACCTATTGCACCAACTGGATAACCATTCTGACATTGGTTCAGATCTTAATGGTTTGCCCTTTTAGGATATGTGCAGCCCACGGTTATTCTCAGCAAATCGGACAAAACGCGGGTATGTTACGTTATACCAATTCGACGAAGCAACTGTAATCATCAACATCCTCCTCCCTTAAATCCCAGTTTAAAAAGGGTCAGGATACGAATAGACTATTTTCCATTTGTTAAGTTTTTGTAGCAATTTCAAGAACCTAGGCACTCACCAACCGAATGCCCTTTCTGATGTTGGTTTGGATCTAGTTTTTATGTCGTCTTCTACAACACGTGCGTATTTACACGGTTGGTCTTCAAGCAACCGACGAAGCAACTGCAATCAAATTGCTAAATTAAAAAGTTGAAGAATTCAAATTAATGTCAGCTTTTCTTGATTGGACTAGCCTATGAATATCCGCTCAGATGATATCACTAAAAATCAAATAATTCCCAGCAAATTGCACAAATATAACAATAATAAAAGACAAATTTTAAGTAAGATAAGTGCTTCACTCCAATTCTATTTTTTCTGTTATCATTCTAACATCAAATACTAAATGTTTCTGCAGACATAAAGTCACATAATTATTTCAACAACAACAACAGAATGGAGTGCTACTGTCGTCTATGACAACATTGAGCACTATGGTACTAAATCGAATCCGATGAGCAGAGTGTGGGGTCCAAAAACGGTGCAAAGCCAAAGTCCGAGAGTTCGGTCCGAAGACATATTCACCATAAAATCAGGCACATGTATGCGAATGTTACCTTTACGCACCATTAATTGTTCGCACTATTATATAATTATGTACCATTTCACATCAAAGGTTTATCTAATTATGAAATTGACGCCGTTAATTTTTAATTCTTCCACTATAATAATAATAATAAAAACAATTAGAGTGCTACTGTCATCAATGACAACACCGAGCACTATTGAGACATAATCAAGCCGGCGAGCAAAAGAAGGTCCAAAACGGTGCAAAGTCCAAAATCCCGCAGTAGTTCACTCTTTAATTTCTATAACACTATGGCATTAGGAGCCCAGTTGCAAACATTCAGTTGTGCGGAAGAGAGCACAGCAAAACAGCATCTCCTCCACACAATTAAAACGTACGCACATGAACTATAACTATTTCGCAGACTAAAATTATTAGTTTGCTAAAATAAAATATTTCAAGCATTTAAATTTAGTAAACAATGGTCGAAAAACATTCTCAGTCAGCGTTAACCAATGACACTAAAAAAAAATAAATACTTGAGAGATTCAGTGCCTCTGTCGAAATGCATTAATACATAACATCAACTAGGGTGTTACAGTCGTCCATGACAGCGTCACTGATGACTATGGCGTGGCCTTGATTATATTCAAATGGAGAGGATATGGCGTAAAGGGTAGTACTGATCGCTTCGGACCCAAATGACCTGAGCTCAAAGCTCAGTCAAGCTCTAACAGTCGAGATATGATTATCCTCGCTAGAGATTTTTACCGACTTTAAATGTCTTGATAACGTCATGAAGTCTTAAATGACAGATCCTAAGTTGAACTCTCGTGGGTGCAAATCCCAGCCGCGCTGATCTAAGAGTAAAATCTCGGACATTCACAGGACTGGTTACACTGAAAATGGATTAAATTGCCTTACGGTATAAACGGGTGGTATTAAAAGTGACAGATATCAACTTGATCATTTCACTATATCGCTTGTTTAGTGTTTTAACTCGACTTACCAGGCATGCTCCGGTATCCCTCATAACTGGAAGAAGATTTCTCTGTAAAAGCTGCGGAAAATCCAATAACTGCTCTCTCGTGACCATGACAACGGTCACGGCCTCGGAAGCCATCCTATTAGTCTTTCTTTATTGCAGTACCAAAACCTAAAGTTACTGAGATATCTTTAGATATAATCCTTGAAATTGATCGTATCGAACGCACTAGAAATCGCTTTATATATAAATCGCACTGAAATCTACAAACAAAATACAAAAACGTCATTATTGTAGATGTTAGGCAGTCATTAGAAAAACTTGATGTTCAAAGAAAAGTACTTTTAGCAAAATCTGATCATTCCTGTCTACTGCAAGTGGATGTATATCCGTGTGCAACACGGCACATATGCAGGAAAAATGTCCACTTTTAACTGAAACTGGCTCATTATACTATTTTATACTTTTAGCGCAGTTAATGAACTGTGATTTTATATAAATAAATATTAAATGAAAACTTCAAGTTTTAATTCAAAATATCCTTCTTCTGCATCTACAATGTATAGACAGCTAGATGATAGAGGTGCATATGTTTATACAGCCTGAGGCCACGCTCCATAAAGAGCACTCGATTCATAAAGATGTTTGTTGGGATCTACGCATTCAATACGTTATGTAATTTGTCTATATATCCGTAAAGATCCTCTCTCATAGATATCTTCTTCAGTGCACTGCTAACTGGCAGGTTCAAGGTACATATTCATACTCAAAGTCTGCTTTCTCGCTCCATAAGAGCACTCCTTAGATCAACAAGTTAATTCAATCATTTAATCCTGGGGAAAAATATTTCATGGTGAGGTGGGTCCCCTCTTGTCATCCTCAGCTCCTGCCTTGGTCGTCTCTTACGTACAAGCAGCAGATCGTTTGCTTATATATATATATATATATATATATATAATTTTAATATATATTATATATAATATATATATATATATATATATATATAATTTTATAGATATATATATATATATAATATATATGTAGTATATAATATAGATGGTATATAGTTATGTATAATAATAATATATAATTATGTTTATGGTATATATATCTACTATAATATATATATATATATATATATATATATATATATATATATATACCATAAACATATATTTACAAAAATACTATATTTAAAAAAAATATATTTTTTATATTTTAAAATAATATTTTAAAATAATACTTTATTTATTTAACTACCTCTCACTGAAACGCTATAATACGACTGGAAGTCGTTCCAGACGTTTCTCTCAGACATTACAAGGTCATAGCCTTTAAATCGGATAGGGACTTCGAATTGATAAATACTTGGTCACGGGCTCAAAAAAGGTCACGAGTGGCTCCATGTGGAATAATATAGACAAGAACAAGACTACACGTGACAAGTGTCTGAATAGCTCAGTGTGCAAGGTGGCGTCATAGAATTTTTGAAGTTCTAAACCACTGTTTCAGAGGTCCTGGAATCAATTCTAAATGGAGCTGCTCAGAGAGTAAAAGCTCGGACATTCACAGGACCGGTTAAGTGGATAATTTACTATACTGTTATTGGTATTAAACGTCATTGGTAACACCAAGGGATGATCATTCACAATGTTGGCCTACAAAATTGTGTGTTTAAAATCTAGGCCTATAAGCCTACCTTGGGTTCCTACTAACGTTTATAGGTTCACGGGAGGCCATCATCCCTTATAGGAAAATTTTAGAGTGACCTACAGTATATATATATATATATATATATATATATATATATATATATATATATATATATATATATATATTCTCACATCAAATATTCTATTATTCTCACATCATTAGGCAGACGTTCATTCTCTTTTGCAGCACCCCCAATCTGGAACTTATATCTTGGTGCACTGTCTACTGGCAGGACAGTGGCATATAGGCTACTGCCTCCACTCTTCTCTGTCTCCGCTTTCCTCTTTATGTCCACAAATGAGTGAATCTTTAAATCATCTAACATTCCTTATCTCGGACTGACCCTATTTTATTCCGTTCAGCTCTCTCTGATCTCTATTAGTGGACAACTGTAGTAGACAGGTAGTGGCCTGTATAATTAAGGAATAATAGCTTTGAATGAATGAATAACTTTTCCCCGTGTTGTGCTCGGGTGTGGTTGGACCACTACAGATTCGGGCAACCGCAAACAGTCTGCTGCGTGTATGTAAGGGGCGACTAAGGCAGGAACTGAGAATGGAAAGAGGAGACCCACCTCATCATGAAATATTTTCCCTCAGGATTAACTGGTAATTAATCCATTTAACTGAGGAAGTCAACGGGAAACCACCTCAGAAACCCTACTTTTCCCAAGCTATAGGCTACATAGGCTATGGATAAAGCATAGACTTTGTGAAGGGATTATTGATCGACTAGGCCCCATCTGTAGCAGTAGATGAGTGGATGAGTTTGTTTACTGAGCGAGTCATTGACAAAATATTATAGAGAAAAATAAAAGCTGGTAAAGCTAATGTTAACGTCAGTTTCCTCACTCGAGAGCGATATCAGTGACGGGCGAGCCCAGGATTTGAACTGTTATTTAATTTTAAAATATATTTTTAATGAAGTTTTTATTTCGATTTCTCTTGTGGTCTCTGTGTACTCAGTCGTCATCGTGCGGTGCTTTGGCACCTGTTTGTGTAGAGTCTGCAAGAGACGTCCCTGACATTTCCTTATGACGAGGAACCAAAAGTTAAATTCTTATTGATTGATTGATTGTTTGTTTGATTGATTGATTGATAGACAAACATGTAAAGGTGGCAACAACCCTCATGTTAACACTAGCATGGCTGCAAGTAATTAACGCCTATAGTCATTCATCCGTGAACTGGACTTGTCATTGAATTCTGTCTAGAGCTGTCTGCTTCTGCAGGTCTCAAACAAGACGTACAAGAGATTGAGGACAGAGTAATTTCACTGTCTAGACTGCAAGTCTCTCTGTCACCATTCATTTAAATTGAATTGTTGTATTTAGAATAATTGAATGTCTGCAAGAGGCGTCCCCTACATTGCCTAATGGTGAGGAACCGGAAGTTAGATTCTTATTGATTCAATGATTGATTAATAATAATAATAATAATAATAATAATAATAAAGGTGGCTATTGAAACCATGGGCCCGATGAATCCCGAAGGAGTTGACTTTATTAATGGCATAGGCAGACTTATTGCAGAGCAAACCGGCGATAAGCGAGAGACATCTTTTCTTTGCAAAGGCTTTCCATGACTTTGCAAAGATTTAATGCAGTCTGCTTCAACAATTCTTTTAAGCCGATTGATGACCTCGAGTAGCCGGGCGGCGATTCAGCACGTATTGCTCGAATCGTTTTTATCAAACCCCAGGTTCTTTACACCGGGGAAAAAAAAAAAAAAAAAAAAAAAAAATAATAATAATAATAATAATAATATAAATAATAAATAAAAATAAAAATAAAAATAATAATCAATCAATAAGAATTTAATGTCCGGTTCCTCGTCATAAGGCAATGTCAGGGACGTCTCTTGCAGACACTACACAAACAGGCGCCAAAGCACCACAAGATGACGACTGAGTACACAGAGACCACAAGAGAAAGCGAGATTAGAACAGTGCAAGTCCAAGATCCAAGGCAGCGGATAATAATAATAATAATAATAATAATAATAATAATAATAGACTAATAATAATAGTAATAAATAATAATAAAGGTTTAACGTCCGTTTTCTCATACAAGTATTATGCCAGGGAAGTCCCCCCCCCCATCACATGTTACTTTAACTCGACTGTTTAAATACTAATCTTGAATTTTAAAAATAATAATCTTGAATTTTCAAGAAATGAATAGAATTTGGCTTCTTGTGGTGCTATAAACATAAATCGATAAATCGACAAAAAAAGTTTTGAAGAGATGGCGCTACCATACAGTCAACTTCCCGTTGTTAAACAGAATGAAAGTAAAGTAGTCACGTTAGGTAGGTTCCCCGTGTTGTGCTCGGGAGTGGTTGGACCACTGCAGAATAGGGCAAGCGCAAACAATCTGCTGCGTGTACGTAAGAGGCGACTAAGGCAGGAGCTGAGGATGACTAGAGGGGACCCACCGCACCATGAAATATTTTCCCTCAGGATTAAACGGTAATTATCGGGTATAGAGCTGTAGTACATTAGACCTCTAGTTTCAACATTGGACCTCTAGTTTCAACATTGGACCTCTAGTTTCAACATTGGACCTCTAGTTTCAACATTAGACCTCTAGTTTCAACATTGGACCTCTAGCTTCAACATTAGACCTCTAGTTTCAACATTGGACCTCTAGCTTCAACATTAGACCTCTAGTTTCAACATTAGACCTCTAGTTTCAACATTGGACCTCTAGTTTCAACATTAGACCTCTAGTTTCAACATTGGACCTCTAGTTTCAACATTAGACCTCTAGTTTCATCATTGGACCTCTAGTTTCAACATTGGACCTCTAGTTTCAACATTAGACCTCTAGTTTCAACATTGGACCTCTAGTTTCAACATTGGACCTCTAGTTTCAACATTGGACCTCTAGTTTCAACATTGGACCTCTAGTTTCAACATTGGACCTCTAGTTTCAACATTAGACCTCTAGTTTCAACATTGGACCTCTAGTTTTAGACCTCTAGTTTCAACATTGGACCTCTAGTTTCAACATCAGTTTCAACATTGACCTCTAGTTTCAATTGGACCTCTAGTTTCAACATTAGACCTCTAGTTTCAACATTGGACCTCTAGTTTCAACATTAGACCTCTAGTTTCAACATTAGACCTCTAGTTTCAGCATTGGACCTCTAGTTTCAACATTAGACCTCTAGTTTCAACATTGGACCTCTAGTTTCAACATTAGACCTCTAGTTTCAACATTAGACCTCTAGTTTCAACACTGGACCTCTAGTTTCAACATTAGACCTCTAGTTTCAACATTGGACCTCTAGTTTCAACATTGGACCTCTAGTTTCAACATTGGACCTCTAGTTTCAACATTGGACCTCTAGTTTCAACATTGGACCTCTAGTTTCAACATTGGACCTCTAGTTTCAACATTAGACCTCTAGTTTAAAACATTATAGCGTATTGATGTACTACGAGAAGAATACTAAAGTCCTATACTGTTGTAATTTTACGAGACGTTATTATGAGTGTTCAAGCTATTCATTGTAATAATTACAACAGGCAATTACACCTTTCAGGCGATGTACAGTCTGAAGTCAGTGGCGATGTGGTTAAGATATTCGACCGCGGATCAGCGTGTGAAGGGTTCAAATATTGGGCTCTCCCGTCACTGACATCGCTTTCGAGTTAGGAAACTGACGTTATCATTAGCTCTGCCAGCTTTTTGAAACACTACATTATAAATTTACTCTGTCCCAAGCATGAGCTGTTCCTATATTCGATAAAGCTACAAATTTCAAATGCCATACTCATCAGAAATTTCAGTATTCCATCCATCTGTCATATGGACATCTTTCTGCCAGAACTATATATATTATATTGTATATAATGTCATAATTGTAATACTTAGTCTTATTATTTTTATCAACGAAAAGTTAAATAATAGTGCTTTTAACGAACTGTCTAAGAGATTCGTGTCAGATTCTTTACGGAATCTACCTATAAAACCAGAAATAGAATTTTGCTTTGCTAAGTGATCTATCAAGTCATTGGAGGCACTAACACAGGTATCTTACTTTGATATTTGGTGGTTAAACGTCATTCGGGGAGGGGATTATAAAGGAATAAAATCTGCATGTATTAACATTAAAATATACATACATTAACATTTTACTTCAGTTTTCTAGAGTCTGATTGTTCAGGGAAGTTGTTTGGGCATTTCTTCTGTTATCGAATCAGACGCGATATTTACATCATGATAACTAGATGTTGTTGTTGCTGCGCTGCCAGTGACCGCTCTTTCTCCAACTTCATCTACAAACGTCCTTGCTTCCTCTACGTTCTTTACATTATCCGTGGTTGATGACACAGACGCTGATGGTGGCGTTTTCGTTGCGCTTATGTCTGGAATTTCCTGTCCGGATAGGAAATCCCACGAATGGGGAGCACGTAGGAGAATTCCGAGGGTAATTCCGACAGTCATGCATATAAATATCAACAACAGAAGTCTATCGACCACTAAAGCAACGTCCTGCCAGTCTCTTTTCATCGATTCTCTCAATTCGGACTCAACAATTCGTCGCTCGTTGCGGTCTATAGCTCTTCCGACGCTTTCTAAAGTATCACGGATTTCGCTAAAGCGTGGCCAATCCTTATTAGGGGTCAAGGGCAGATCAGAGTTCAAGGTTAAGGTCGTTTCCATGGTGCAGGATTTGGTTAAAGTCCGACCCGACGATAATGGGAGAGACTCACTGCGGTTGACTAGAGGAGATAGCAAAATTTGATCTAGTTTTGATCTTCCTCTTTCTCTAAAATTTTCACTTATGTTTTCTCCATTAAGTACAATACCACTTTCTCTGTTATTTTCTCGATTTAATTCTCTGTTATGATCTCTCTTAATATTACAGTCATACGCGTGGAGACCGCCTGATGGTATGCAGGAATTTGATTGATCTGTTGGCAAATTATTTCTCTTAGGAACATCTTTCGATTTTTCCATTTCGTATTCTCGACCAATCAGATTGCGAGATTTGAAATCTCGCCCCACCCTTCCGTTCTCTGCTAGATATCGACTGGATGACGTCATTACGTCGAATATTTGTCCCGCTCTGACGTCATCGTCCGGCGTATTAGCTGGTGACTCCTGAAATATTTAAATTTTAAGTAATATATTATTATAACTGAATTTTCGAAATTTCTTACATTTATCATTCCATATGAACATTACTTTAAGATTAAAAATAGTATTAATCGGAATAACAAAGTATTTTACTACAGTATTGCAGTATTGCCTAAGATAAGAGACTTTGCATCTCTTCAGCTATACAGTAATTAATACATTAACAATCCATCATCAGTTCAACACTGTTAGAAGCCACCTGATAGTAGTGTATATACCTTAGAATTGGCAATAGTGCATTTACTATTGGCATATCTCTTCAGTAGAGTAATGGACCGACTATATTATAGTATTAATGTTAATCACATAAATACTATAATAATTGCTTCACTTAACTGGCCTTATTGCCAATTTTACGGAATTCAGATAGTTAGCTATCGAAAGTTTTATCGAAGAGCTAGTTACTTTTGGATTTTGTGAACACTGTTGACTCACTAAGTCCGCTTATAGAAATAAATTCATAAAACAAACCAATAAAGATGTCCGCATGGGTTTGTCGACAATGTTTACGTTCTGCCGCAGCTGACGACTTTTCTCGGCGCTGATTGGTCGCTCGACGTACCACGTGTCTGGTCTTTGTTTATCTGGGTTATTAGTCTTCATCTACAATAACATCGAAAAATCTATATTATTCATTAAATGCTTATATCAACACGCATTTTGTATAATTGCATATGCATTTCCGTATTTTAAACCTGCAAATATTGTACACTAATTTAGACTAATTAATGAAATACAAACCAAATCTAAACTTACGCAATTCTTACAGGTAGGCCAAAATTAAGAGAGGATTAAGGCAAGGCTGTGTAATGTCACTAGATCTTTTTAACTTCTATAACGAAAATATCTTAGTAACTGGAGGATACAATCTTAATAATATACATCATGCTGATGACATAGTTCTTATATTCTAAGCTCTACTATGAGATACTGAACCGCTACATTCTAAGCTCTACTATGAGATACTGAACCGCTATATTCTAAGCTCTACTATGAGATACTGAACCGCTATATTCTAAGCTCTACTATGAGATACTGAACCGCTACATTCTAAGCTCTACTATGAGATACTGAACCGCTACATTCTAAGCTCTACTATGAGATACTGAACCGCTACATTCTAAGCTCTAGTATGAGATACCGAACCGCTAAATTCTGAGCTCTACTATGAGATACTGAACCGTTTCATTCTATGCTTTACTATGATATACTGGGCTACATTCTAGGCTCTACATACATACATACATAGTTGATCATTTCACTATAATGCGTGTTAATTAATTAATTAACTCTACTTTGGGATACAAAACCGCTTCATTCTAAACTCTACTATGAGATATCGAACCGCTTCATTCTAAGCTCTACTCTGATATTCCGAACCGCTTCATTCTAAGCTCTACTATGAGATTCCGTACTGTTTCATTCTAGGCTCTACTATGATATACCGCGCTACATTCTAGGCACAACATACATACATACATAGTTGATCATTTCACTATAATGCGTGTTAATTAATTAATTAACTCTACTTTGGGATACAAAACCTCTTCATTCTAAGCTCTACTAGGAGATACCGAACAGCTTCATTCTAAACTCTATCATGTTATATCAAGCCGCTGAATATATAAGGTTTGAATATGGTCTGTACATATAGCGCTGTTGCAGTCTAAATCCACTAAACTTGTAGCCTAGCCGATTAGATTACCTACTACGAGCCAATAGATGTAGTATTCAAACACAGTTCTGGCCCCCATGTCGCTGCGATTCTGTCAGAATAGGAAACTGATGTTAAACTCTCATCTTGCTAAATATACGAGTTGGTAACCTTCTTAGATCTCTGCATTGACCTCTCCTCTATCTCTTTCTCTTGGGTTCCAACGTTTAGAAAGAGCAGCCGAGCGAGGATTTGAAAGCAGAACTTCTTGATGAAAGGAGGCACACGCCTGCCGCTCTTACCGTTGTGATGTATGTTTAGAGTGAGAACTGTCATCGCAGTGGCAAACGACACTATAGCTATCGTTATTCCGTAGTAGAGTCCTAGCAAATAACAATACAACAGGTAAAAAAGCTAGAGCTAATGCTAAAGTTAGTTTACTCACTCGAAAGCGACGTCAGTGACTGGGGAGCCCAGGATATGAACCCCGCACCATATGATCCGCTGTCGAGTATCTTACCGACATCGCCACTGGCTCCAGATAGGGCAGATCTGTGTATTATAGTTCATAATAAATAGTAAAATATACACAGTGGATTTCAATTGGTAAATATTGATAACATTAAAAACTAGCACAGCGGTTTCCCATCTACTATAAGCATTATAGGCAGCAGATACCCACCTACTAGAGGCAGCAGATACCCACCTACTAGAGGCAGTAGATACCCACCTACTAGAGGCAGCACCCATCTACTACAGGCAACATATACCCACATAATAAAGGCAGCATATAC
>CAJHZI010000730.1:0-105000 GCA_905160935.1 Enchytraeus crypticus | reverse complement strand
GCTAGATAGAGCACTGCTCTCACTAGGGACAGATTGAATTGTATTGGGTTGTTGTAATTTGCCGCACTGGCTTGGAACAGGCACGACACATGAAGAAAGAAGAATTTGATAATTTTCAAATTACATTTGACAAATTTTATATATTTCTAATATTGGTTGTAATTTTTGAATAGAAATATGTGCAATATACTACACAAATACACATTCATTTGGTTTGTATTCATTATATTAATAATAATTTTTGAAAAGCAATATGTGCAATTTAGTATTCAAATATTCCGAAATTTGGAGAAATTACTTTACTAAAATGTAAAATTAGTTTACGAAAACTGTAGTGATAAATTCAATGTGCCACTACAGTTTTAGTAAACTTATTTTACGAAACCGCTGCAACACTCACTATTCCCCCCCCCCCCCAGCAGTTAGAAAATTTTAGGACCACTACTGGATTTAGCCAGGGATATGATGACAATTAGCTGATAGCGAGATAAACTATTAGCGCCCAATCTGGGGCAGAACTGGACCTGTCCTTTGATGTTATTGCCCAGAAATAGCAATATAAAGAAGTAAAGCAGAAATAAATGTCAATAAGATATTCGACCGCTGATCAATATGTGCGGGGTTCAAATCCTGGGCTCGCCTGTCACTGACATCATTAGCAGCATTAGCTTTACCAGCTTTGTGTTATGTTATAAAAACTAAAAATGTAATTTCTTTTAATTATACATTTAATTACATGTAGGTCTAGATTTAGACCCCCTTCCCTCGGATCGTGGACTTGCACTGTTTTGATCTCGCTTTCTCTTGTGGTCTCTGTGTACTCAGTCGTCATCGTGTGGCGTTTTGGCGCCTGTTTGTACAGAATCTGCTTGGGTACGTCCCTGACATTGCCTTATGGCGAGGAGCCGGACGTTAATTATTATTGACTGACTGATTGAATTCAAATAATTACAGTCTCAGTGCATGAATGAAAGTTCTGATCGTCTGAAATATCTGTGTACTTGGTTGTTTTTGGTATCTTTTGGTGTCTTTGGGTATCTGTGTGTGCGTAGTGCTGTCTAATTTCTCTTGTCTGATTTCTTAGCTGGTATTTTTCTTTTATTTAATTATTATTACTAGTGTATACATTGTAAGTATGGGCCGCTCTATTAACCATTAAGCAAACAATAAAATAGATGAAGATCTTTTCGTACTTGATTGAGCCAACAGTTCGTTGTTATAATCTGATTCTTCTCATCCTGAAATAATAACAAAATATTATTTCTATTTATTTAGTTTATTAAAAGAATAAACGATAAAACAAAAGAGTTAATCACTCTCTCTGTCTGTCTCTCTCTCTCTCTCTCTCTCTCTCTATCTCACTTAATTCACTGCCTACTGGCATATAACATTAAACATATAATGAATTAATTAATGGTATAATTAAAAATGGTATGGTATAATGGTATTTAACGCCTCTACTCTTCTCTGTCTTCGGCTTTCCTCTTCATGTCTACATATGAGTGGGTCTTTAAATCATCTAACATGCCTAATCTCGGCCTGCCCTTACCTCTTTTTCCTTCCATTCTACCTTCTATGACCTCTATTAATAGACCTTCCCCCCTTAGAATGTGTCCTCTCCTACTCCTCGTACTATTTCTTAATACATTTATCAACTGTCTATCTGTGCCAACTCTCATCAGAACTTCCTCAATTTTAACCGTTTGAGTCCAGCTAATCCAAGGATGCTTCATCCATGAAAAGTTACATTCTTCTCCAAATCCACATTTCCAATGCCTCCAGTTTCCTGATATCTTCCTTCCTTAAGGTCCATGTACAACGTACAACCAACAAAAATTTCCAGAGCGTTTCATTACATCAAGTCGCTTTCTACACATGTTCACTTCTAGGGGTGATAAAGGGGACGGACGCAAGGAGGAGAGAGAGGGAGGTAGGGAGGGAGGGAGAGAGGAAGGATGAAATTGGGCGGAACAATGAAATAGAGTGACTCGGGCAGAGAGTCGGGTTGGATTGATTGAGGGTCCACAGCGGTTGGGTGGATGGATGGAGTCACCGTTACAAGTTCTTTATTTCTAAATGTTACTACTCTCTCTCTGTGTTTTCAACCTTCGTGCCTCCATGTTTCTATGCTTCCATGTTTCCATGCTTCCATGCTTCCATGTTTTCATGCTTTCATGTTTCCATTCCTTCATGCTTCCATGCATCCATGCTTCCATGCTTTCATGTTTCCATGCTTCCAGTTCTTCCAGACTTATCTACAGACCCCAGAGAATAAATAGAAACTTTCTTTATTTCTTACAATTTGCTGTACCTTTCATTTGATGAATTTTACCATTTATTTTATATAATAAGGGATAAGGGAATTTATTATTTTATGTATTTTCCTTTCTTTTTCTTCTTAATGTTATTTTCTGCTTTATATAAAGAGCCAGATATATAGATAGATACAGAGAAAGAGAAGGTTTAGAGACAGAGAAAGATATAGAGATAGCCATAGAGACAGAAAAAATATAGAGAAATAGAGAGTGAGAAAGATATAGAGATCGAGACAGAGAAACAGATAGAGACAGCTGATTGCTTTAAAGCGACACGACAAGAGACCGGGGGGGGGGTTGTTCGAGCTCATTCTGTAATTAAATAAACTCTGTGTTAACAGTTGCCGAGTCAAGAAACACTGAAAGTTGTAAGGACATGAGAAAACAACTATCTAGTCGACCACCTTTACGTTCCTTCCTTCTATTAAGTACAGTAGACACGCCTTTGCCTACTTATTTTTAGCTTATTTTATTTGTAATGTATTTTTTGTACAGTTCATTTTATTTATAGTTCATTTTATTTGTATTTTATCTTATCTGCAGTTAATTTGTAGTTTATGTTATTTGTAGCTTACTTTATTTGTAGTTTATTTTATACATAGTCTACTTTCTTCTTCTTTATTCTATCACTCGCTCTCTAGTGTCCTGCAAGTGGTATGACTATGGTCCAATTCACACATTCATACTCAGATCTGCTGCTCTACAAGATCACTTCATAGACCAATAAGTTAATCTCTTCTGGCTGGAGCCATTGGCGATGTCGGTAAGATACTCGACCGCAGATCAGTATGTGCGGGGTTCAAATCCTGGGCTCGCCCGTCACTGACATCGCTTTCGAGTGAGGAAACTGACGTTAACATTAGCTTCAGCTTCTTCTACTAGTGGACTACTTGGTGAACTGCTTCAACGGCCCATTTCCAATCAGAATTTTTTTCCAGTTTCCTAAAAGGGATTTTTCCTAAGCAAACTTACAGCTCCGCACTGGTACCTCATCCATCATCCAGTTTCTTTTAACTGGTCGGCGGTCACACTCGTAAAGACAGTCTAGACGAAGTGGAGTTTCTTAAACTTTTTGCGTCGGTTTCTTTTCGCCGGCCGTCAAGTCGTAATGTGGTAAATTGACAAGTGTGTTTTAGTGGAGCTCTGAGTCATTGATCATAATATAGATCATAACACACGAGTTGAGTTCAGTCAACCCGCTGAACAATATTATATAGGTTCACAAGCGAATAGTTCATCCGTCGTCGAACAACTTACCAACAAGATTCCGCAAGAGATTTGTTCTAGATTGGGCAAGAAACGTCCCTGATATTGCCTTATGACTAGGAATCGGATGCTGAATTCTTATTGATTGATTGACTTATTTATATATTTATTTATTGATTAATTGATTGACAAGTCAGTAAGCTCAATTTGAGCTAAATTTAACGTGAGTTTTCTAATAAGCCAGTTGGCGGCTGACTGAACGTCGTTCTATTCTGTTGTTGTGCTTGAAATCAAGCTTTGAAGTCGATTACTTTGAATTACTTAAGCCTAAGCGAAGTTATTAGCAATACAACGACGTAAACATTTCTCTTAATTGGCTACGTTATAAATTTACATGAATTTCTTCAAATGGTCAAGCAGCAGGCAGCCTCAGGGCCATGGCATGTCGAATTCCTTTATCCGAGTCAATTCCGATTACCAGCTCCATTAAAAATAAATTTTGAAGAGTTTTCAAGATGAAATGATTGCTGGTTGAGAGAGTTTCCACTAAAAACTTTTCCATTTCAAGTGTTCTAGATTTATTTAACAAGGAAAGCTTGAGCCTGAGGCAGGTTCATTAGATTCTATTCTAAATCTTAGACAGTTGACTGATCTTTCTCAAGAAATGCGAAATCAAAATCAAAATTTTGCTTAACAACTATAATTAATTCAGAAATAAAATCGTCTTGAATACACTAATATAGTTTTTAGTATCTTGGTTACAAAAGCTTATTCAGCCACAGGCTGTTCATTAGGTCGCTTTTCTGTTTAACTCAACATCTTCACGTTGATCTATGGCTCGAAAAAATTTAAATCGCCTTGGCAGGCATTGAGAAATTTTAAGAAGCTAAAAATTTGTTCAATTGTAGAATCAGCGACAAGAAAATTATATTGATTGCGGCTTACTGTTAGAATCTGAGAAAATTGCTCAACGCAAAATAAGTGAGGGAAATAAAATAGGTAATTAATAAATGAAATATCAAAATAAGTAATAGAATAAATTCAATATATTAAAGGTAATAAAATAAATGAAATATTAAATAAAATAGGTAACTTATATATGTTGGTCTCCACTTTCGGGTTCTATATACTTTTGCTATCTATATCATAACTTTTATGCAATAACTGCTACGTCATAACTTCTATGTCATAACTTCTACATATAACTTTTATATCATAACTTCCAGTCATGACATAATTAACTAAATATGTATATCATAACTCTACCTGTTCATGCGTCAAAATTGTGCTCAATGTTAACGCATTCGAAAGGGATGGAACTTGTCAATCTATCAATTATTCAACCAATCAATAAATCAATCAATTAGCCAATCAGTCAATCATTCAATCAATCAATTAACCAACCAATGAATTAGCCAATCAATCAATCAATCAATCAGTCAATCAACCAATCAATAATTCATTCAATCAAACTAGTAATCAATCATTCATTCAATTGATAGATCTATCAATCAATCAATCTAAATATTAATCAATCAATCAGCAAATCAATCAATCCATCAAACAACCACTCAACCAGTTAATCAATCAATCAATCAATTATTCAATCAATCAATCAATCAATACCTACCACATCGATGATCTGCGCAAGAGCGAGCCCGAATGTGACATTGAGGGGCTCAGAGGCGTTGAGGGAGGGTCTGATGCGCCTGTCGTACCCCCTCATTAGAGAGGACAACAGCTTGTACTCGTGCTCGTCACCCATGACAATCGCTGAATTCACCATCAGCGCCAGCAGGGCTGAAATATTATAAACAATAGAACAACATGCGATACAGTGCAACACTAGGCAAGGAGAAGATTTTAATACAAGTACATATATGATGACTAGTAGTCAGCATCATCATCAACTTCCCTTAAATCCCAGTTTAATCAGGGTCGGGATACGAATAGACTTTCAAGTTTATCCATTCGTTTAAATTTTTGTAGCAATTTCTGGATCCTAGGCACTCACCAACCGAGTACCCTTTCTGACGTTGGTTTTGATCTAGTTTTTGTCGCCTTCTACGACACGTGTATGTTTACACGATTGGTCTATTGTTAAGCAACCCGGACACAACACGGGGAACCCGAACACATCAAGTGGATATATATATATATATATAATGTATAGTAGTAAATAATAGCAATAGTATTAGTAATGTTGCCATATTGCCTGAAGACGCAGCAATGTATAGTGACAATAGATATGGTAGTAGTTAGTAATAAATAGTAGTAAATAGTAATAAATAGTAATAAATAGTAGTAAATAGTAATAAATAGTAGTAAATAGTAATAAATAGTAGTAAATAGTAGTAAATAGTAATAAATAGTAGTAAATAGTAATAAATAGTAGTAAATAGTAGTAAATAGTAATAAATAGTAATAAATAGTAGTAAATAGTAATAAATAGTAGTAAATAGTAATAAATAGTAGTAAATAGTAATAAATAGTAGTAAATAGTAATAAATAGTAGTAAATAGTAGTAAATAGTAATAAATAGTAATAAATAGTAGTAAATAGTAATAAATAGTAGTAAATAGTAATAAATAGTAATAAATAGTAGTAAATAGTAATAAATAGTAATAAATAGTAGTAAATAGTAATAAATAGTAATAAATAGTAGTAAATAGTAATAAATAGTAATAAATAGTAGTAAATAGTAATAAATAGTAGTAAATAGTAATAAATAGTAATAAATAGTAGTAAATAGTAATAAATAGTAGTAAATAGTAATAAATAGTAGTAAATAGTAGTAAATAGTAATAAATAGTAGTAAATAGTAATAAATAGTAGTAAATAGTAGTAAATAGTAATAAATAGTAGTAAATAGTAATAAATAGTAGTAAATAGTAGTAAATAGTAATAAATAGTAGTAAATAGTAGTAAATAGTAATAAATAGTAATAAATAGTAGTAAATAGTAATAAATAGTAGTAAATAGTAATAAATAGTAATAAATAGTAGTAAATAGTAATAAATAGTAATAAATAGTAGTAAATAGTAATAAATAGTAATAAATAGTAGTAAATAGTAGTAAATAGTAATAAATAGTAATAAATAGTAGTAAATAGTAATAAATAGTAGTAAATAGTAGTAAATAGTAATAAATAGTAGTAAATAGTAGTAAATAGTAATAAATAGTAATAAATAGTAGTAAATAGTAATAAATAGTAGTAAATAGTAATAAATAGTAATAAATAGTAGTAAATAGTAATAAATAGTAATAAATAGTAGTAAATAGTAATAAATAGTAATAAATAGTAGTAAATAGTAATAAATAGTAATAAATAGTAGTAAATAGTAATAAATAGTAGTAAATAGTAGTAAATAGTAATAAATAGTAATAAATAGTAGTAAATAGTAATAAATAGTAGTAAATAGTAATAAATAGTAATAAATAGTAGTAAATAGTAATAAATAGTAGTAGTAAATAGTAATAAATAGTAGTAAATAGTAATAAATAAAGTAGTAAATAGTAGTAAATAGTAATAAATAGTAATAAATAGTAGTAAATAGTAATAAATAGTAGTAAATAGTAATAAATAGTAGTAAATAGTAATAAATAAAGTAGTAAATAGTAAAATAGTAATAAATAGTAATAAATAGTAGTAAATAGTAATAAATAGTAGTAAATAGTAATAAATAGTAGTAGTAAATAGTAATAAATAGTAGTAAATAGTAATAAATAGTAGTAAATAGTAGTAAATAGTAATAAATAGTAATAAATAGTAGTAAATAGTAATAAATAGTAGTAAATAGTAATAAATAGTAGTAAATAGTAATAAATAGTAGTAAATAGTAGTAAATAGTAATAAATAGTATTAAATAGTAATAAATAGTAATAAATAGTAATAAATAGTATTAAATAGTATTAAATAGTAATAAATAGTAATGTCTGGCTAGATTCAGTTTATATTAAATAGATGGAGTTGCAACCAGTTCGACTTAAAACCTATAGATACGCTTTAGCTCTTGTAGGCTATAACTTGATACATAGTAAAGCAATTTTAAATATCATAAATGAGATTATATGTTGATAATAGTAGTGATAGTAGCATTGTAGTAATGCATCTAGATATAGAGAAGTTGGGAGTTGTGGCGTGCTCCTGTAATCCAGCTACTTGGAGGCTTAGGTTTATCTAGAGACAGCGGTGGTAGTTGTAGTAATAACTATAGCTATTGTTGCAGCAGTAAAGGCCTTATACAGCCGTAGTCCGCAGAGCTTGTGCAGACTAATATAAATACAGATTTTTTATTTTTATTTTTTAATTTTGATTATTAGTTCCTCTATCCAGAGCTCTGTCAAATACAGGTCCAAGGTATAATTCATGCAACAAATCTACTCTCACACTCACAATAATCGCTCCGCTCCGTTGATTTACAATTTACTCTCATCTCAAAGGTTTGGTAAGTGCCAAATCTGACAAAGCCTTTTGATTCAGAATAACAGCTTCTGAGGTAGTTTGACGTTATGACCTCTGGTTTTGCTTGTTCTCCTCTTACTCTTGCAGTTCACAGTGTCTATGCGCGTACTGTGCAGCGTTCGGTTCACTGCGTAATGGAAGAATTTTCTTTTCATTTTTTTCAGTAAAGCTGGATGTTGTCATAGACCAAGGCTGCACTGTAATTGTAAGTAACTGTGAAGTCGGTAAGACACTCGACCGCAGTTCAGTAAGTGCGGAGTTCAAATCCTGTGCTAGCCGGTCACTGACATCGCTTTCGAGTGAGGAAACTGACGTTAACCTTAGCTTTCGTTAGCTTTTTAGCTTCTAGTTGGCTATGTTGAAGGTATTCTGGTTCGGCTATGAAGGAGTCAAATGTCACGAGATGTCGTGAGTTAACTGTTCGAAGTCGGGTCTAATCAGAAAGAGAATGAATACAATGAAAAGTAGACGAGAGGTGTGGACACAAAGCTATACAATGCTGCCGGCAGGTTGTACGAACAAATGAGAAATATGAAGAGAAAAAGAGTCACTATAAACATTCAGTTAGGAAGCGAGAATACACCGTCAATGAATGTAACTACAAATAAGGGACAAGAAACAAGTACAAATAAAGAAGATTATTGGAAACGTTAAAATAATTAGAGATTATACTGCACAAACACACACACACACACATAAACACACACGACACACAGTGATATAATATACAGATATACGTGTTTGTATAATATACATGTATATACACATCATATGGCATCGTGTGGTGCTTTGGCGCCTGTTTGAGCAGTCGGCAAGAAACGTCCCTGACATTTCCTTATGGTGAGGAACCGGCCGTTAAATTCTTATCGATTGATTGCTTGATATATACTGATATGACAATATTCCATATGAAAGAAGAAAAGTTCATAGAGAAGCTCAAATTAGAAAGAAGGAATAACTAATAAACAAAATATTCAAAGTAACAATAACATTTTTCAAATAAATTGTGCAGAGTATCAGAATGGAACATAACAAGAAAACTGGAGAACAGGGATCAGGATAGGGGGGGGGGGTTGAGAGGTAGGGTCGGTATGAGAAGAATAAAACCCAGGGTTCAAGATAACAACTACTGATTTGATTGAAATAATAGACTCAAAAATATAGTCCGTTAAATTAGACCACATGTTCACTGAGAGCGTAATTCTACGTTGATTATAATCTACCAAGTAAACGATATAGAGTTGCAGTAGCAATGTCAGTTGCATTTTCATGATATAGAGTTGCTATATCAACGTCAGCTGGAGCCAGTGGCTATGTGGGTAAGATATTCGACCAAGGATCAGTATGTGCGGGATTCAAATCCTGAGCTCTCCCGTAACAGACATCGCTTTCGAGTGAGGAAACTGATATTAGCTTTGCCTGCTTTACCAGCTGTGTTTTCAATATTGTCGCTTTGTTAAGACATAAAACGAAAAAAGAAATTAATGAAACAAAGAGAAATAATATAAGAAATGAAATAAGACGACAAGAGATGGAGAGTTTTCTTTAAATTTTGATATGGGCACAGTTCAAACCTGACCCTAGAAATTGTAAGCATAGGAGAGACTTCTCAAAGTGAGAAAAAAGTTAGAAAAGGTCTGGCGTGTATACTGTAGGCTTAGGACATACACATAGGTTAGATTCTACATAAGGATTTGTTCCTATTACCTATACATAGGGTTAGACCCTAATAGTAAGCTTTCAAGAGCTTACTATCCTTCCAATAGAGAGATATACGAGGGTAAAACCTTCAGCCACCCCCAGTATATGAAAATATTAAGCAGACGTTATCATTTCAATAGCATGGTCTCAACCTATTTACACTCATTTAAAAACCGTTAAAACAATTGAACGGTTTTGTGACTTCAACAAACCAGAACAAGTCAACGACCTCTTATCCCAGCCGAAGATCTTCTATGATTTTTTAAACTATGTCCATAAACAAATTAATAAAATCCAAGCTATCCGGATGAATCCTGAGCAGCGTCCCTCCATTCTCCAGTCTCCACACTGGAGCACTTACACGACCTGGAGTTAATCCTCAATCCGTCAAATCAACTTGTATACGGGCGATCATGGATCACTCCAAGCGGAGCATTGTTATCATATGGACTCGCCATTCTCTGTGTATTCTATTCTAACAGATTTCTGCCTGATTTATGCCTCATCGATTCTCTACAAGGTCGTGATGAGGAATATCAGGATATATGTATAATTTCTCGCAGAGTTCAGTGCACTAAAGGCAAACATACATAGATACAGGCTGGAGCCAGTGGCGAAGTCGGTAAGATACTCGATCGTGGATCAGTATGTTCGGGGTTCAAATCCTGGGCTTGTCCGTCACTGACATCGCTTTCGAGTGAGGAAACTGAAGTTAACATTAGCTTTACTGGCTTTACTAGCTTTTACACACGCAGCATTTGATGAACTGTAACGCGCCATTTGCACACATTTGTTCGACATTTGATAAAGTAATCTCAGGGACGTCCCAAGAAGACACTACACAAACAGACGCCAAAATACCACACGATGACGACTGAGAATACAAATACTACAAAATAAAGCGAGATCAAAAACAGTGCAAGTCCAAGATTCGAGGCAAGAGGGTCAAAATAATGACCTATGTCGGAAGGAGATATTTATCTTGTCCCAGCATGCATTAATACACGTGCAGGATCAAAGCTCTGGTAAGTGTAAAAACAAAATGAGTTACAAATAAGATACTCTCTCTCTCTCTCTCTCTCTCTCTCTCTCTCTCTCTCTCTCTTAGAAAATGACAGAGCCGATTATAGAAGAACCAGAAACTGGGTCAGGATTTATTTTATTACGCCATTTACTTATTTTTAATTATCATTTGTTCACGGAACCTCCAATCATCGAATGAACTCTGAGACTCAGAGATAGAGATAGGAACTTCAGTCTTTAACAGAGAAATTGTGCACAGAGACTTGAAAACCTTAATGTATTGCATGTATATAGCTATGCATATACATAGCTATATAAATACAAAACCTCAATGTATTGCATGTATATAGCTATGTATATTCATAGCTATATAAATACAAAACCTCAATTTATTGCATGTATATAGCTATACATGGCTATATAAATACAAAACCTCATTGCATTGCATGTATATAACTATGATATACATAGCTATATAAATACAAAACCTCAATGTATTGTATGTATATAACAATATATATATATATATATATATATATATATATATATATATATATATATATAGCTATATAAATACAAAACCTCAATGCATTGCATGTATATAGCTATGATATACATAGCTATGTAAATACAAAACCTCAATGCATTGCATGTATATAGGTATTAAATATAAATATACTTCTTCTGAGCAGATTTCTCATATCTTGCTAAAATCTCGCTTAGTCGCCTGTAACGACACGTGCCGTATGCGCATGATTAATTTTCTCAGAGATCAACAAAACAAAGCAAGGACAGAACTAGCTGGTAAGTAAACATGCAATTAAAATAAAGTTATAAATTCGACTGACAGAATTTTAAATTAGCAACCTGACGATTGTTGCCGAGAAATAACAAAGCTTATCCTAGGATGCAGAAATGTTGCAAAAATAATTCTCAATAACAATGACAAACCTGCGTAATCAACCTAATCAAATGCTTTATTGGAACAATTGACAACAAAGTAGAATATTCCGATTACAAAAACAAATCAACGTTCAGAGTAGAAGAGAACTAAGTCAAGTTTATCTATAAATTGCAAGCGAGTGCGCATGTGATGTAAAAATTTCTCATAACCGACTTGCAAATCATATAGGTTGCTATTGTGGTCAATGAAAACATCGAGCAGTTTAAACCAAATCCAAGCCGAAGATCAAAATCAAGAGGTCCAGAAAACCTTTTCAAAGATTTGATCAATGGCCTTCTTTTAAAGTACAACTAAAATATCTCAAAACCCTTGCGTTGGAATGTATTTTTATAAAAATTAGCAACAAGTCATTCAGAGACTGAGAAAAGATTTAGAGACTGGATTAAAATGCAGCTTTAGGGCACAATGCCTGGACACATATGTTCATCGGTATGGAGCGAGAGAGAGAGAGAGAGAGAGAGAGAGACAGAGAGACAGAGAGAGAGAGAGAGGGAGACAGAGAGAGAGAGGGAGACAGAGAGAGAGATGAGAGAGAGGAGAGGGAGAGAGAGAGAGAGATGAGAGAGAGTAGCGGGAGAGAGAAAGAAAGAGAGAGCGAGAGAGAAGTTCCGTAATCAGTATAATCTCAGAATTCAACGCTTTTCAGTTAACAGCGGTTCAGCGCACAATGCAACAAATAGATATACAATGAGAAAAGATAACATCCCATAGCATATCGGTAAGGCGCCCAACTGCTGAACATTAAGTGTAAGGTTCAAATCCAGTGCTCGTCTAGTAGGTGAAACAGACGTCAAATATTTGAATTAATTAATGAATGAATTAACTTTAGATATTGGTCTTTATAATAGGCTATTCATTATCCACTAGAAATCGTGCAGCTGTAGATATGTAACCGGGTGTATAGTTGAATGAATATACCGTGGTCCTGCCAGTAGGCAATGAACTAAGCGAGAGATACTTGAATGGCTAGCACACCTGTCTGAGAGTCAGATGATCGAATCTCAAACAGACCGTCTCTGACATTATCCCTGTGATATGGAAACAGACGTTAAACTACAGAGATAAATAGCCTTTGGCTGTGACGAAACACCTTATGTTATAGAATAATCAGAGAGAACGATTATCTCTCTGCGTCTCTTTCTCTCCCACTCTCTCGCTTTCTCTCTCTCTCTCTCTCTCTCTCTCTCTCTCTCTTTAGTGGTCTGCCAAGTGGAATACATAAAGGTTCAAGAATGCTATTATAATGGTATTATATTCTTATAAAAATGACAACGTGTGGCTGACATTCAGAATCTAAAAATAAACGGGCGAGTAGTTTATAAAGTAATTTAGAGTAGTCTAGTTAGTCTAGTTTAGAAGTGGGTAGTTCAACCGAAGTAACGGACGTTAAACATTTTAAAATTTCTGCTAGCAACCGTTTTGCCAAGAGATTTACATATTAAATTTTGTAATCACTGTATTCTACACAATTAACTGGGCTCAATATTTCCAGTAAACAACTGGTAATGCTAAAGATAACGTTAGTTTCCTCACTCAAAAGTGATGTCAGTGACGGGTGAGCCCAGGATTTCAACTCCGCCCATACATACAAGTCTTTCTAGAATAGATGCAGAGAAGGTACAGAAATATCCCATAGAAAATCTCAGCGTTTTAAGATATTTGTAAGAAATTTGTATCTGTTGAGTCTTGAAATGAAAACAGGTTTGTTCCAAATCAAGTCATACACTGCGAGAGGCTAAATCACTTCTCTCGTCATATAATGACATCTCGCTCGTCTTAAAGCACGGCCCTTTTAGCAATGCGTGACATGAAATTAATAAGAGAGAGTGAGAGAGAGAGAGAGTGAGTGAAAGAGAAAGATAGACAGGAGGTAAAGAAAGAGGGAGATATATATACATATATATATATATATATATATATATATATATATATATATATATATATATATATATATATTTATATACATATAGAATGAGAAAGATAGATTAAGCTATTCAGACTGGTACTAAGCTATTTAGGCATATACTAAGCTATTTAAAATGGTACTAAGCTACACACGCTGGAACTAAGCTTTTTAGGCTGGTACTAATCTACTTATGCTGATACTAAGCTATTTAGGTATATACTAAGCTACTTAGACTGGTACAAGCTACTTAGGCTGGTACTAAACTATTTAGACTGGTTCTAAGCTATTTCGACTGATACTAAGCTACTACGGCTGGTACTATGCTGTTTAGACTAGTCTAAGCTACACAGGCTGGTTCTAAGCTATTTAGGCTTATACAAAGCTATTATAAGCTATAATGTAAATATTTACACTATATACACACTACACTAAAACTAAATACATTACATTATGTACACTATACATACTACACTACTAGTAAATACACAACATTATGTACACCATACATACTACACTAAAAGTAAATACATAACATTAGGTACACTAAACATACTACACTACTAGTAAATACACAACATTATGTACACCATACATACTACACTACAACTAAATACATTACATTATGTACACCATACATACTACACTACTAGTAAATACATAACATTATGTACACTAAACATACTACACTACTAGTAAATACATAACATTATGTACACTAAACATACTACACTACTAGTAAATACATTGCATACACAATACACACACTATACTACTACTAAATACAATATATTATATACACGCTTTACACACAACTAAGCTATTTATACCGGTACTAAGCTATTTAGGCTTACACTAAGCAATTTAGAGTGGTATGAAGCTACTTAGGCTGGTACTAAGCTATTAAGGCTGATCTTAAGCTACTTAGGCTAGTACTAAGCTATTAAGCCTATACTAAACTTTGTAGACTGGTACTCAGCTACTTAGGCCTATACTAAGCTATTTAGACTGGTACTAAGCTACTTGGCTTGTACTAAGCTATATAGGCTGGTACTAATCAATCAAGACTGGTACCAAGCTACACATTCTGATACAAAGCTACATAGCTGCTACTAAACTATTTAGGCTGGTACTAAGCTATTAAGACTGGTAGTAAGCTATTTAGACTGGTACTAAGCTATTTAGACTTATACTAAGCTACTTAGATTAATACAAGCTACTAAGGCTGGCACTAAGCTATTTAGACTGGTACTACGCTCCATAGGCTGGTACTAAGCTATTTCGACTGGTACTAAGCTATTTATACTGATACAAGCTAGTTAGGCTGGCACTAAGCTATTTAGACTGGTATTAAGCTACATAGCTGGTACTAAGCTATTTAGACTGATACGAAGCTATTTAGACTGATACAAGCTACTTAGGCTCGTACAAGCTACATAGGCTGGCATTAAGCTATTTAGACTGGTACTAGGCTACATACGCTGGTACTAAGCTACCTAGGCTGGTACAAAGCTATTTAGACTGGTACTAAGCTATTTAGGCTGGTACTAAGCTATTTAGACTGGTACTAAGCTATTTAGGCTTATACTAAGCTACTTACACTGGTACAAGCTAATTAGGCTGGTACTAAACTATTTAGACTGGTACTAAGCTATTTAGGTTATACTAAGCTATTTAGATTAGTCTAAGCTATTTACACTATACACACTACATTACAACTAAAGCTATTTAGGCTGGTACTAAGCTACTTAGACTGATACAAGCTACTTAGGCTTGCACTATGCTATGTAGACTGAGCTACTTAGGCTGGTACAAAGCTATTTAGACTGGTACTAAGCTATTTAGGCTGGTACAAAGCCATTTAGACTGATACAAGCTACTTAGGCTGCTACTAAACTATTTAGACTGGTAGTAAGCTACATTGGCTGGTAAAACGTTATTTAGACTGGTACTAGTCTACTTAGTTTGGTACTAATCTATTTAGGCTTATACAAAGCCACTTAGACTGGTACAAGCTACTTTGGCTGGTACTAAGCTACTTAGGCTCGTACTAAGCTAATTAGACTGGTACAAGCTACTTAGGCTGATACTAAACTATTTACACTGGTTTTAACAATTTAGACTGGTATTACGCTACATAGGCTGGTACTAAGCTACTAGTACCAGCCTATGTAGCCTAGTACCAGACTATGTAGCCTAGTACAAGTATAAATAGCTTAGTACCAGTTTAAATAGCTTAGTACCAGGCTAAGTTGCTTGTACCAGTCTAATTAGCTTAGTACCAGCCTAAGTAGATTAATACCAGTCTTAATAGCTTAGTATAAGCCTAAATAGCTAAGTATCAGTCTAAATAGCTTACTACCAGTTTAAGTAGCTTAGTATAAACCTAGATAGCTTATTTCCAGCCTAAGTAGTCTAGTATCAGTCTCAATTGCTTAGTGTAAGCCCAATCAGCGTAGTACCAGTCTATATAGTTTAGTACGAGCCTAAATAGCTTAGTACCAGAATGTGTAGCTTGGTACCAGTCTAGATTGTTGAGTACCAGTCTATATAGCTTAGTATAGGCCTAATTAGCTTAGTACCAGCATAATTAGATTAGTACCAGTTTGAATAGCTTAGTACCAGCCTATGTAGCCTAATAAAAGTCTAAATAGCTTATTACCAGTCTAAATAGCTTAGTACCATCCTATGTAGCTTAGTACCAGTCTAATATCTTAGCACCAGCCTATGTAGCTTAGTACCAGTCTAAATGGCTTAGAACCAGTGTAAATAGTTTAGTACCAGCCTAAATAGCTTAGTACCAGCATAAATAGTTTAGTACAAGTCTAGATAGCTTAGTACCAGCCTAAGTAGCTTGTACCAGCCTAAGTAGCTTGGTATAAGCCTAAATAGCTTAGTACCAGCAAATCCTTTCATGTTACACCTCTTCACCATCAAATTCTTCTATGTACCACCTCCTCATCATCAAATCCTTCCATGTTACACCTCCTTATATGTATATGGTGTAATATGTTGTTAAATGCAATACGGTCATGTGTGGGTGCTATGTGATTCTATGTGCTATTTGTAACTCACAGTGCCATGCGATGCTTTGTGCTATATGGTGCTTTACGTTATGTGTTATGTGTCATTCACAGTCCAATGCGATGCTATGTGATATACGGTGCTTTATGTTATGTGTCACTCACAGTGCTATGCTATGATATGTGCTATGTGGTGCTTTATGTTTACTCACGTACGTGTTACTCACAGTGCTAAGCAATGCTACGTGATATCTGGTGCTATGCGGTGCTAGGTGTTATATGTTACTGACACTGTTTAAGACGAGAGATGTATGCCTGTTTAACTCTGCTCTAGAACTGCTAACAAGTAACACAGTCGTTTATTGTGTTTTACTGTCAGGGTTGCCACTGACCGGTCAGTAAAACCCAGTCAGAGTTACCACAGCGAGACCAATAAAACCCTTTCATTGGGCGCCCTTAAACAGATTTAAACCGTTTAGATTTGACACGGCCGACCAGAGCGACTAAGCCGCCTGCATAGAGATGCAGTAGAACTAAGAAAAACTCGGCTTAGTCCGTCGCTAATGACGTAATAAGTCGAAACAGTAATTAGAAAACTAATAGATACATTTATAGCTATAATGATGCTAATAGAGAGGTTGATAGCTATAACGATGCTAATAGAGAGGTTGATAGCTATAATGATGCTTATCTTAACTTAGGAGGCAAAAAGAAAAAGAAATAAAGTAGATTAAAGAAAATTAGCTGCAGTTTAAGGCAATCAATCAATCATTGAGAATTTAACGTCCGATTTCTCACCAAAAGTCAATTTTAGGAAAGAGTAGACCCAATATTAAGCTTTCGACTTCATCAGTAATTATCAATTCCAACAGATTCCTCGTCCAAGTTTGATGCAGTACAAATAGAACGGGTCAGAAAATTATGTTTGATATTTTAATAGTCTAAGCTTACAAACTACGCAGATAAAGTCAGATTACAGATTGCATTTGAAATTACATTCTTGGCAAAAATTCTGAACATATCATGATATCAGAACTACACACATATCATGATATCAGAACTACACACATATCATGATATCAGAACTAAAAGTATATCATGATATCAGAACTAACTATATATCAGAACTAAGATCAATTTAATTGAATGTCTAACTAGCGTAGGGAAATTTTAAATGACAGATCCTGAGGTGAATTTAACCCTCGTGGGTTCGAAATCCTGTCGCGCTGATCTGAAAGTAAAATCTTGGACATTCACTGGACTGGTTATACGGAAAATGAAATAATTTGCCTAATGGTTTAAACATGTGGTATTAAAAGTGATAGATATCAACATAGTTGATCATTTCACTATAATGCGTGTTTACTTTTTTACTTTTACAGTGATTTCTTTCTATTCAAATACTAAGCAAGTACTGCTACCTACTTGGAAACCGAACTTGATAAAGCTGAAGTTTGACTAAAGGAGGTCAGTGGAATGTCCGGGCGTTGAAGTGTGAAACCCCAGTGGAATACAGAGAACTATGAGCGAGAGAGAGAGAAATGAGGGTGAGAGAGAGATAGTGAGAAAGAGAGAGAGAGAGAGAGAGAGAGAGAGAGAGAGATAGAGAGGGGGGGGGGGTGAGAGAGAGGGATAGAGAATAAATAAGAGAGAGGGGGGAGAGAGAGAGAGAAGAAAAGAGAGAGGGGATGAAGAGAGATAGAGAATAATTAAGAGAGAGAGAGAGAGAGAAAGAGAGAGACACGGAGGGAGGGAGGGAGGAAGGGAGAGAGAGGAAGAGAAAGAGACAGAGAGAGAGATGCTGGTAGAGAGTTGTTTGCACGTTATGACGGACCACATTAAATGTCCTAATGCAGTACCGGTGGTCGACCTGCAAATCATTTCACCGTAAAATTATCATCCGTCTCTCTCTCTCTCTCTATCTCTCTCTCTCTCTCTATCTCTTTCTCTCTCTCTCCATTCCTATATCTCTCTCTTTCTCTATCGCAATACGAGAAAAGTCTTAGTTTAATTTAGTTAATCGCAGTCAAAATTAAGCATGCATATGATGCAAATCTAATGTTTAGACGTGACAGAAAAATCCATCAAAAAATCAAAAAACCTAGTGCCAGTACTAGGGGAGAGTATGCACCCATGATCCCTTAAACACAATTTTGCTCACCACGTAAAACTTTATAAATTTTTATATTGCAAGTTAAACATGAGTATATCTACTGCACAAGTACTTTCATATGCAATAGTCTATTGCTCAATACATTTAAAAGGAACCTCACAATTCAATAATTTTAACAACTTTCAAAATGGATCAAGGGTGCATATATGCAGCACCCTTGATAACTCTCAGGTGCACCCTTGATCCGACGTGATATAGTATTTATTTTTTTCTTTATTTTTTCCAAATCACCAAACTTTACAAAATAACAACAATAGACAACAAACGGCAACAGTGAACAATGGTTACTGGCTTCCTGAGGAGCACTAAGACAATCAAGCATGACACAAACACAGTATCTCACTCTATACTCGTTATTGCAATAATCACAAACATATCCATCTGAAATATATTCACCACTACAGTCACTGTGCACCCACATCCCACATACAAAATATTTGATTATATTATTTACAATTATATTTCGTTCAGTATGTATAGGCCTATGCGGGATCTCTCGCTCTTTTTTCTCACTCTCTCCCTCTCTCTCTCTCTCTCTCTCTATATATATATATATATATATATATATATATATATCACATATCTATATAAATTTCAGTATATTTTTGGGGACGTCTTCGACATCATTTTTGGATGAGGAAACGGACGTCAAACCAGTAGTACTATTATTGTTACTATTGCACTACTGTTACTATCATTATTTATATGTATTCATTAAAATCTGTTAAGAGAAATGATCTTACACCCATGATTCCAGTATCAATACACCCTTGATCCCTGGATCAATATTAAAAGGGATCAAGGGTGCTTCAATACAGCATATTCACTAAATTGCGTATACTTCTACTGAGACAACTGCTAGGGGCAATATTTTTCACATTTATATAAGCAAATGGGTACTGATTAGTAATCAATTAGTAAACATGAAATGACTATCGATTGACTGCTCCAGTAGGGTTCTAAAATAGTAGATTTTATTTACTTTTTTATACAGTTTTATTAAAAGTGAAAATATTTTACCTAAACTTTTTCGGAATATTATCAAAACACGTTTTAAATTGCTTACATAGAACAAGGAATAAGATAACATTAGGATAAAATATTTCCTTCAAGCTGATATTAAAATAGCCCCCTGGGATCAAGGGTTCTTAGGGATCATGGGTGCATACTCTCCCCTACAATTAAAGTCACCAGCAATAACAGAGGGTTGAGCCACACTACTATCCATAATAGCTTTAAGGTTATTTAAACAATCTACATGTATGTATTGTTCTAAGCACTCATTGTCACCATAATCAACTGGCATATATACTTTTAAAAGTAATACAGAGCCTAATGTTGTATTAAATTCTAAACCTGTAATTCTAGAATCAACACTATCAACTACTTATTAAAAATATTATTTCTAATTAAAATAGCTGTACCGCCATAAGGGCGCCCAACTAATATATTAGAAATATCAACAGCTGAGAGCCCAACAGACAGAAAACTTGCATGAATACGACTTAAATAGTTCAATTCATTAGGTAACCAATGTTCTTGCAAGAGTACAATATCGTGGTTATTTCAAATGTCACTTATAGCAGGAGTTCAGTTTTTAACAGATCTGCAATTAAAAGAACAAAATCGGAGCTCAGAGTTTTATCCTGAGCACTAACATAATTAAGTCTTTTGTATTAATATGTTTAGAAAAACCTGATTGTAAATCTACCCAATCACCCGTAAGAAAAGCCTCATCAGAAAGCCGCGTGTCTAGTTATCGGCATCAAGTTGTACATGAACAAATTTTACATCAAATTCAAATTTTCTGTCTCAAAACCATGTCAGTGCCGAAGAGAACTTAGGATTTGAACCCTGCACGTACTGTAGTCTGACGCTTTTTACCGATATGCTACCGGCTCAGTCCAACTACTGTACTGGTCCAGATAATCTCAAGTTTCACGGACTCGCCGGATTCAGTGAAGCGTTTCGACGAGCGATCAATTGGGAATACGAGAGGGCGGCTCTGAACAGCTTTATGGAATGATTCTTTCCATGCAGTTCATTTCTCAAGTTATGGCTTGTTAGAAATTACAACGTAGAAATATTTCCTGCTTGCTAATGTTCCATATCTCTCTCTCTCTCTCCCTCTCTCTCTATCTAAATATCTCTATCTCCCTCTATCTCTATCAATCACTCTATCTCTCTCTATCTCTCTTTCGCTATCTTTCTCTCTCTCTCTCTAGATTATCGATCTATCTCTCACTATATCTCTCTATACCTCTCCCTCTATCTATCTACTCCCTCTAGCTATATCACTATCTAGTGTTCTTGCAAATTGAAGGTTTTAAGGTAAATATTGCTACGCAATGACAGAAATACTGACAGTCTATTAATAGTAAATCACATAACAAAGGGCCGAGCCTCTAAGAACAGGCTAAAGTGTTTCAAACAAGTGCCAGATGAAAAATTATCATCCAATTTGTCATCTTGCTTTAATGCAAATCAGTAGCAGTATAAATCCATTTACTTATTCAATATTGGTCTGATATTTTGACATCAAGAACAATATTAATGAAAATTTTGCCAATCAGTCATCATTCAATTAATCTTTAAATTCTTACTGATTGATTGATTGATGATTGATCAATGAATTAGTCAATAAAATAATTAATCAATAAAGATTTAACACAAAGATCATCACCCGAAGACGATATCAATATTATCTCGCAGCAAAATTAGAACAGAACTCACCAAGCTGTAGAGGAAGGATATAGTAACACTGCATGACTCTGCTAATGACAATATTATAGTAGAAAGACTTGACCGCTAGAGGCGCTGCTCAACCGGTGTCATCTTGAACTGACAGCATTAATCCACGGATCGGTTCGGGCTCAGTTGCAGCCCATGGCGGGTCGTGTACGACGTATTACAATGTATTACAAATGTATTACAAATGTAATACGATGTATCACAAATTTATTAGGCTACAATGTATTACAAATGTATTACAACGTATTACAAATATATTACGAAGTATTACAAATGTATAACGATGTATTACGATGTATTACAAATGTATCACGATGTATTACGATGTATTACAAATGTATCACGATATATTACGATGTATTACAAATGTATTGCGATGTATTACAAATGTATTACGGTGTATTACATATGTATTAGGCTACTATGTATTACTAATGTATTACAATGTATTACAAATATATTACGAAGTATTACAAATGTATCACGATGTATTACAAATGTATTGCGATGTATTACATTGTATTACGAATGTATTGCGAGGTACTGTATTACATGTAAAGCCAGTCAGGAGGAATGTCCACTGTTTCCTCTTCTACGATTTGACGATTTAGGGTTCGATTCTTCACTAGATATTCATGTCAGGGACGTCTCGAGCGGAAATATTTAAACATTGTCTAAACGGTTTAATGAATGGTATTTCGTACGATGTGCTGATGATAAATTCAAACAGAATCTAACTGAAATAGAAATAAAAAACAAAGTATAAATGTACCATCTACAAATGGGAGAAGATGCGAGTAAAGTTTGCTTTTATTTTTTATTTCAGTTTGTTTTTGACCTTGTTACTTTGCATTCTTTATACTCTTTATTCTTTCATTGTGTGTGAAATACATAATAAATTATCCGTCATCTTTCTACCACATGGCTGCCGATAGCAGAACTACAATTAGAGCGCTACTGTTATCAGTGACAACATCGAGTACCATTGAGAATCCATATTAGAGCCCGTAATTACGAAATGGATAAACCACTTGTTTACACCTGACCAATGGTTTAAACAAGTGGCGAGCCAGGGTATATATTCATACCCAGAATCTGCGTTCGCGCTTCATACAGATCACTCAATAGAGCAACAAGTTAATACATTCACAAAAGCTATGCCGTATTTATACCTAATGCAGTGCTATAGCTTGGGAAAACTTATGACTTATGAAGTGTCTTACTTTGTCGCTCTCAGATCTTACATATACAGTAGTCGCCTGTTACGACACATGCATTAAACTATTGATCTAGGCTTCAGTTTTCCGGACACAATACATGGAAAGTATTTGTAGAGTACTGATTGGTACTTTACTTGTATGGTACAAATCACAAAAGAAAATTCAGCTAAATGTTGTAAATATAATTTTAACAAAGACAATAATTTAAAGCTATAGTGATATATTAGTGGACAATATAATAAGTTTATTTCTCTCATGTTTTCCGCAAATTAAGGGTTTAAGTTATATATTTTCTATTATGTTTCAATCTATATCTCCGCAATGCTCTGAATAGCGCTTTAATAACAAAGGTTTAACGTCCGCTTCCACTCACAAGGATGATGTCAGCAGGGGCGGATCCAGGAATTTTTTAAGGGGAGCCCGAAAATTTTTTTGGACAGTGTTCAGATTTTAGCCTTCTTCGGGACGTGACGCAACCGGAAAAAAAGCTGTGTCGGGGGCTCAAAATTTTTCAGCATACTGCGCTCGGCTCATAGAGTGAGTATATTCCCGTATCTTACCCCCCCCCCCCCTCTCATACCCGTACTAAAGTGAGAGGAAAACCTAAAATGCCTAAAATCCTACATTTATTCGGAAAATGTAGGTTAATTTTTGTTTCACCTCTGAGGCTCTGAAGAAACTCAGCGGATCTAGACCAATTGCAAAACTGGCCTAATTTTGGGGAAAGGTGGCGGGGGTTAAGCCCCTCGATCCCAGCCAAGACGGTTTGCACCACTGCTTCGGGAGACGGGAGAGAGTTCACCTTTTTTTACACCCTTTTTCCTCTTTTACAGCGGCTGAACTGAAGATTGAGAGCTAGTGAAACGGTCAACATTTTTCGGGCCCCCCCTTCCGTTATATGAGCCCCTAGTGGGGCCCATATTTGAAAAAATTCCAGGTAGTCGGACTGTAGCGGTGCCGGTCCGGTGATTAATAAACAGTTAGGCAAGATGAGAAAATCTACAACTATTACATGGAACGCATATTCATATTAATTATAGTTTTAAATATGTTCTTTTACTAAGATTCTGAAAATAATACAATTATCTAATAGTATTGCGTACTGAAGCTAAGTTACAACTTAACAAGAGTAGTCGTTAACGTATAGCATCTATCTAAACACTGTGTAGTATTCAGTTCTCTATCAAAGGCTTAGGCATTACTGGCTGTTACACACACAACCTAGTGCAATACCGATATGTCTTACTACCTCTTGACCTAACCAATCTGCGGGCATTATTTTCCCTCTCAGACACTCTAAGCTCTGGTGTTCAGATATATAGCAAGCCCAATGCACACATACCTGCTCACTATCCGCTTTCATGCACAGTGAAGATCACTGCAACGATCAACAAGAGAATCATGTGTACTGCGTATTACATGCCAGACCTAAGAGTGTTGCCATATAGAAAGTCTCAATAGCGCAGTGCTTAGAGGCGATAGGTAAAGTCATGAAGTTTTAAATGATAGATCCTGGGGTGAATTGAACCCTCGTGGGTTCGATTCTCGGCCGCGCTGATCTGAGAGCAATATCTCGGTCATTCACAGGACTGCATGGTTGAACAGAAGATGGACTAAATTGACTAACGGCTTTAACATGTGATGTTAAAAGTGATATATGGATCATGGTGGATCATTTCAATAGCTGCGCGATATTTATCCTGTATTATGCTTAACTAACAGGGCAGGGCCGTGATTCCCTGAGAAAGAATTCCTGTTTATTCTGCAGTAACTGGGACATAACGTTTAGAATCTTTTTATTTCTCTTCAGCACATGTTTTTTCAGACAATTGGGGTGAATCGATTTGTGATGACATGTGATGAGGGACATCCCTGACATCATCCTTGCATGAGGAAACGGACGTTAAATCTTTATTATTATTATTATTACTATTCTATAAAGCGATCAATAGAGGTGAAATGCTAGATAGCTATTAGTAGTAAAATAGTTATGGGAATTTTACGCAGCAGGAAAAACAAGAAAAAATCCACAGTATAATAAAATCTAATTAGCATACAAACAAAGTCATTCAAACTAAATTTGAAAAATCGCTTTTATTGAACTAGTCAAGTATTCAAGATTATATCGTTCACTTTATACTCTCAAACGTTCAAAGTGCCATACAATTTAGTCAATTATCCATTTACCTGTTCGTTGCGCGCCTTAACCTTAACTTCTTTTTCAAGAAAAGCAATTTAAAATCTTAAATTTTTCAGAAAAAGCAATTTAAAATTTTAAAAGATTCTAGACATCAAATAACGCGGTGTTCAGCTGAGATACGAATTTATAAATATTGAATAAAAACACGACTTGATAATAATTACACCAATAATTAATTTGATCAACGAAGTTTAATGAAAACAAGAAACATGTCAAATCAGACTACACACTATAGTACTTAAAGTAAAGTTTATCTAAATACAACAAACATGTCAATGCAACATATATAATAAAATACTTAAGTTTATTTAAATACATCAAACATATCAATGCAGCATATATAATAAAATACTTAAGTTTATTTAAATACATCAAACATATCAATGCAGCATATGTAATAAAATACTTAAAGTTAAGTTTATCTAAATACACCAACATGTCAATATAAAAGACACAATAAAATACTTAAGTTTATTTAAATACATCAAACATATCAATGCAGCATATATAACAAAATACTTAAAGTTAAGTTTATCTAAATACATCCAACATGTCAATGCAACATGCGCAATCAAATACTTAAAGTTAATTTTATTTAAATACATCAAACATATCAATGTAACATACAAAATAAAATACGTTATCTATGTATGTTAAAATATGTTAAGTTTATCTAAATGCCTCAAACATGTCTGTATAACACTAAAAGTTAAGTTTATTTTTTAAGTACATCAAACATGTTAATATAAAAGATAGAATAAAATACTTAAAGTTAAGTTTATCTAAATGCATCAAACATGTCTATGCAACCTACACAATAAAATAGTTTATGGAAATACATACGACATGACAACGCAAAATACTCAATAAAGATCATAAAGTTTAGTATCAGTTCCCACACTCATAAGTAGGCTACTGGTGGGGAAGATAGGACTGGGGTTTGAACACTAGCCTTCTTGTCTAGCAGTCAAACATGCTATTACCTCACCCACGAACCTGTAAATTCTAATCTAATCTATTTCTTTATATCGTTACACCTGAAGATAGCTATAATGCAATAATTACTACGGAAATGCAATTAGAAGTGTTTTCAAATGGGCATTCAATCCTGTTCGATTTAAATCATCAGTTTCGACGTCTCCTGGTCCTGAGATAGAGAACAAGGAACGAGATGAGTCTAAACGAGATCAGCAGCGTTACCAACATCAGGAAGTCAAACACCAGGTTACCCTGCGAGAATAAAAAACAGATTAGGCTATTAGATTAGTTTTGAAGAATAATTATATATGTTATTGTAATTTGTAAAATATTATAAGCAACATTAATATCTAAGATTAAGTTTTTTTTGCATAAAATTTAGCATTATCACTATTAGACATCAATATTAACCAACCCAATCAATCAATCGAACATCTCCATTCGATAGATTTAAAGAAAGATTTAGAAAGGGATTTTTTGCTTTTTAATAATTTTACTTATTTAGTAATTAGCCTCCTTAATACTGCATTTGCTTAGCCATAAATATCTATATATCTAATAAATATCTATTTAAATATATCTATTTATAATAATATATATCTATATACATAATATTATATATATATATATATATATATATATATATATATATATATATATATAATTATATATATATATATATAATTATATAATATTTAATTAATTTATAATTATAAATTTAATAATAATTATAATTTAAATTTAATTTATAATTATAATTAATTATATATATATAATTAATTATATATATATAATTATATATATAATATATTTATATAATTTATAATATATATATATATATATCTATTTATAATATATCTATTTAAATATCTATATATCTAATTTCTAACAATCATCTTTAATGATAATCATTTGGATTGAATTGACATATTAATTTACCTCATTGAATGAAAAGTTATCGATGACTTCTTTGCCAGTATTGAAGCATTTTCCTGTGGTAGCTAGGCCGCTTGTAGTTGTGTTTCCTTGAATTCCTTCAAAAGCGTCACACTCTGTTGAAATCATTAATATAAATTATTAGAGTGATTGACAAATATTCATCATCAACATCTCCCCTTAAATTCCAGTTTAACCAGGGTCAGGATTTGAATAGACTTTCTCCGGTCCTCTCTATGATGATTGATTGATTTTGATTGATTTTCTGATTGATAATTAGTCAAAACATCAATCAAAAATTCATGTAATTACACAATCAATCAATCAATAAAGGCAGTCCATCAATACATAAAGTTAACTAATCAATGAAATAGTCAAGCAATCAAACAATTAATCAATCAATGGATATGTCAATCAAACAGTCAAATTAGAAAATAACCAATCAATCAGTCATACAGTCAAGAAATGATCAATCTATCGTTCACTAAGCGAAGGGAAGGTTAATCTTACGTATGTGCTGCACGCGTCTCCACTGATTGACTACGAGGATCTCGTAGCCGTAGTTAAACCATGAGATGTATTTGAGCCAGGAGAGGTAGACCGGTACAGCTCTAACAACAACAACAACAACACTAGCAACATTGACAACATTAACAACAATACTAACAACAGCATCAACAGCAACACAGTAACAACAACAACAACATCAACAACAATACTAACAACAACATCACAGCTGTTATTAGATGTACTTGAGCCAGGCCAGGTAGACCGGTACAGCTCTAAACAACAACAAGAACAACATTATCAACAATGACAACATTAACAACAATACTAACAACAGCATCACAGCTGTTATTAGATGTACTTGAGCCACGACCGGTAGACCGGTACAGCTCTAAACAACAACGACAACAACAACAAATAGAAGTTCTAAAACAAGTTCGCTAAATCTCGCACCCATAACGCTACTATATTATATCAATTGTTGTTTGTTATTGCTTTCTATGTACATTAAAAATATAAAAACTTTAACAAAAATAAAATGGCGGAGTTGAGAACTCACGAGGCGTTGATGAAGAGGCCGCCGAATGTACATAGCACATTGGTTAGCAGAGGTGATACGGTTAATATTAGATTAACATTCGTCGTTAGACTAGACAACAGGTAGCCTGAAAAATAGAAAAAATGAGTGAGTGAGTGAGTGAGTGAGTGAGTGAGTGAGTGAGTGAGTGAGTGAGCAAATGAATAAATAAATTGAAGCATCAATCATATAATCAATCAGTTAATTAATCAGTAAATAAATGTTTATACCAATCAATTGATCGATCAATCAATTGATCGATTAATCAATTGTAAAGTTTATTCGTTGTTTCAGCAGTCTTATATCATATCAATAATTTTAATTTATAAAATAACAGATTGCCATCAATATTTAATACCTGTCATAAAATTATGTAAAATTATTGTAAGAACTAATAACATATAAATTGGTCGGTTTCATAGAAGTGCTATGAAAAAGTGAGTGAGTGAGTGAGCAAATGAATAAATAAATTGAAGCATCAATCATATAATCAATCAGTTAATCAATCAGTAAACCATGTAGAATATCAACTGCTGGTAAACGAATTTTAGCACCCTATAAAATAGTATAAATTTGCTATATCGCCATCTTATTAGAGTATTTATTTTCTTTATTAATATATTATCATTAATTTTAAAATCGTATGTACGTAATGAAGCAGATAGCAGCGCTGTAATACACTTAATGTCAAGCTTGGAAGCTCATCGTTGAACTAATTGCCGAATTAATGAAAGACGCCTGATTCAGATCTGATTTACACGTATTAACTCTCCAAGAATTGCAGCTAAGTAATTTACTAGGTTATTCGACGGGAAATAAATAAGGCTATAACGCTGGAGAAAATGGTGTTAACTTTGTGATTAAACGTTACTTACCGTAAGACACAGCGATATTTCCTACCAAAGCGTTTGTCAGAAGATTTATAGCAAATGCTTCCGGGGCAGGGTATAATCCTGAAAATAAATTAAATAAGTAAATTAATATAATAGTGCTTTAATTGAATTTTATCAAACTTCTTACGTCCATTTTGCAAACAACTGACTGAAACCCTATTATAGCTAAAATTATAGCTACGCTAGTAAAGCATCGTATCTTACATACAGAAAAAAGACAACGAGTGTAACATCAGGGTGCCTCAGACACAAGCAACTTATAAGGACTCTTCATAAAAAATTCCAAAACATATTACGCTTAACGATATGAACGATTTTATTATATAATCTATTTCTCTCAGTGCATTGCCTACTGGCAGGTCCATGGTTTATTTATTACGCATCCACTCATCTCTATCTTCGATTTTCCTCTTCATGTCCACATACGAGTCGATCTTTAAATCATCCAACATGATATACCATTATTCTTGGGTGATTCTGCTAATGACCAGGTGGGCCCCTGTGCCTTCCTCAGCTTAGACTAACATTTACTGGGCAGGGGCGTCATTCCCTGAGAAAACAATCCAGTCTACCCAAAGATACGTTCTTTATAAAACGATACATTCTCTTAGAGTATTACAAAGAATTCTTGATAGCTACTTCGAGATAGAATGAAATCTCAACATTTTCGTGCACAACAACCAATACCCAAGGTTGATTGCTCTAATTTTTCAATAAAATCATATAAAATTTATTTATAATAAAAAGAAATCTAATAAAAGCTAATTTTTAATTGTAGCTTACAATAGCTACATGACGTCCTTGATATCATCCTTGTATGAGAAAACGGACGTTAAACCTTTACTATCATTGTCATTATTATTATTATTATCATTATCATTATTACTATTATTATTATTATTATTATTATTATTATTATTATTATTATTATTATTATTATTATTATTATTATTATTATAGCGACTGCATTGTGATAGAATGAGAGACAGAACTGACCAATCATGTAGTACATGGTGGTGGTAAAGAGGATGGGTATTCCCAGGAACATGGGTACCTCGGCGATCATCTTGGAGAGATAGTAGGCAGGTATGCTGTACACTGAGTCGTGGTGGTCTCGATGGAAAAGAGGATACTCAGCTGGAAAAATCTGAAAGATATCAAGACATAGAATGAGCGTAAAAGTAAAAGTGAACACGCACTATAGGGAAATAATCAACTATGTTGATATCTATCACTTTTAATACCACATGTTTAAACCGTTAGGCAATTTCGACCATTTTTCATATAGCCAGTCCAGTGAATGTCCGAGATTTTTATCTCAGATCAGCGCGGCTGGGATTCGAACCCACGAGAGTTCAATTTACATAAGGACCCCTACGCAAAGACATTCAAAAATGAGTATCAGATGTCCCATTTGTTATCATCAGATCCAAAGCTTACGTTTACTGAAAGTGACGTTCATTCACGGTTTATTTATTTAGATATTTATTGAAATCATTACTATTTAAATAAATTATTAACTATTTTTTAACTGTCTATATAGTTAGTTATTTACGCTGCGATTTATTAAATATTTACTATTTCAAGCGCTGCAATTTATTTATGAAGCAGGCCTATCTTATGATTAAATAAACAGTAACTCAATCTCTACTGCGGTAGAGATAGAAATGATAGGGTGTACAGAAGCAGCGAAGAGAAATTTTTTCAACTAGAGCGGTATGTCATGCGTAAACTAGACAAATAGAAAAGGGTTTTGTAGATGATTGAACGAGATTATGTCAAGACGTGTGAATATTAAGTATCTAAACAGCTCAGTGTGAGAGTACTTTGTGTAACGGCATAAAGTTTTAAACGGTTGTTCCTGAGGTCCTGGGATCAATTCCCGGTACAGCTGATCAGAGATTAACATATCGGACATTCACAAGACTAGTATAGGACAGAAATACAGAGAGAGAGAGAGAGAGAGAGAAAAGGCAGAAACGTAGAGAGAGAGAGAGGAGAGAGTGAGTGAGTGAGTAGGAGAGAGAGAGAGAAAAGGCAGAAAGGTAGAGAGAGAGAGATTGAGTGAGTGAGTAGGAGAGAGAGAGAGTGGGAGAGAGGGAAAGAGAAAAGATAGAAAAAAAGATAGAGAGAGAGAAAGAGAAAAGACAGAAATAAAGATAGAGATAGATACAGAGAGCGAGAGCTTCGATAAATGAAAAGATGGACTTACGTTCATAACAAGGCTCATGGTTCCAAACGTCATCTGAGCGAGACAGATGAAGAGCATGCCATTGATGTTCGTAACTCCTTTCTGGTCCAACTTCTGATTGAAGTAAATCAACCCGTACAACAGTGCCGCCACCTGTGAAAAAAACCACAGTCAACTTTAACGTCAGTTTCCTGCTCGATAGCTTGTTAGTGACAAGGACAGCTCCGGATTTGAACCCTGCATCTATTCATCCGTAGTCGAACAACTTGTCAACAAGTCACGAGTTCGGTTCATAAGAAACAAAAGTGATTCACACATGACATGTGATGGCGGGACGTCCCTGACATCATCCTTATATGATGATACGGACGTTAAACCTTTATTATTATTATTACTACTACTATTAAGTAAATCTTACGAAGGTCAGTAGTAGTCTGGTTCTAGTCAACATCTTATCTCTACTGACAGATAACCACGACCTCCACAGTACGAATCTCAGCTGCGTCGACATGCTCGCCTTGTACCTGAACAACGACAACATCGAACACTATATATATATATATATATATATATATATATATATATTATATATATATATATATATTATATATATATATATATATATATATATATATTATACAGATAGACAGTTGATAAATGTATTAAGAAATAGGAAGAAGAGATGGATAGGACACATTCTAAGGGGGAAAGTCTATTAAAAGAAGTCATAGAAAGAAAGTAGAATGGAACGAAAACGAGGCAGAGGCAGGCCAAGATTAGGTATATTAGATGATTTAAAGACCCACTCATATGTGAACATGAAGAGGAAAGCGGAAGACAGAGAAAAGAGGAGGCGTTATATACCATGGACCTGCCAGTAGGCAGTGCACTATATATAAGTAATTACCTATAAATACGTCCATACATAAAATGTAGAAAAGATTTTTGAACTGAAGCACAGGGATACAGTTATTAATGTACTCACGGGTTCTTTGTTTCAGAGATGAGTTCAACCTGTAACAGCAATTACAACATCAATATAGAAAACATTCAATTTTTATCGTTTTATCAATTATTAGAAAATTTATCTCCACCCACCCAGTTCTGAACTATAGACCTCCGACTTCAATCACCCGTTCTAACAGCAGAGCAACCACCTAGCAGTTTTTTTAGCTAATTGTTATGATTGAACTCTCTCTGTAAAGTAGTCTCGAAGACAGATTCTTTTTATGGTTTAGTAACGTTTATTTGTTCATACAAATAGTAGGAACGTGCATGTATTTAGATAAACAAATAACAATACGAAAGAGGCTACCATAAAAGAGCCATAGCTCTATTCGGTAATATCATAATTATTAGCTATAGCAGAGTCTATATGAGTCTGAAATACAACAAATTTCTAATACATTACCAATTACAGTATAACCGTGGGTAGTCATACAATTGAATATTTTCATTCCATGACACTGGAGAATAGATTTCCGTTGTAAATAATATCTATAACAATAATAATAGCAATAACAATAACAACTTAACAAGAATTTAATGTCCGGTTCCTCGCCAGGCAATGTCTGGGACGTCAATAATCTCAAAGCTGATTCAATTCTACTGAAGCTCAGCCAGTGGCGATGTTGGTAAGATATCCAACTTCAGGTCAGTCTGTGTGGAGTTCAATACTTGAGCGCTTCCATCACTCGTGTTAACTTAATATAGCACATTCTACTGAGGTGATTTCCCAATTCTTTTCTCAGTCCACTGCCCAATTGCCTCTTAAAAGAGGCGAGCAGTAAACGAATGGTCGAACCCTACAGATGCACTATTTATCAAGGAATTGAATAGTAGCTGAATAGTAAACAAGTAGCAAACGAATAGTAAACGAATGATAAACGAATAATAAACGAACAGTAAACAAATAGTAAACAAAAAGTAAACGAATAGTAACTGAATAATAAACCAACATTAACTGAATAGTAAACGAATAGTACGATGCAACAGTACAACGTGTCACGTGACTGGTACGTACCTCGGAGAGAAGAGCGTTGTCCATGACAACCTCGTTCATAGTGATACTGTTCTCCAGTGATGTACGCTGTCGTGAGGCCTCGTACAACCTGCATACAGCCTGTCAATCAATCAATCAATCAATCGATCACCAAATCAATAAATCGATCAATCAGTCAATCAATAAGTGAATCAATCAATCAATTAGTCAGTCAATAAATCAATCAATCAATTAGTCAATCAATAAATCAGTTAATCAATAAATCGATCAATCAATCAATCAAAAAGTGAATCAATGAGTAAAACAATCAATTATAATCTCATTCAATAAATATCATTCTTAAATTAATCAAAAAGCAAGTAATCACTTAAAATAATCAGCCTATAAATTAGTCAGTTAATCACAAAAAAATAAAATAATTAAATAAATAAAATTAAACCATCATTAATATTAATAGCTATTGACTCAGTCAATAGCTACATAGATGACTCAGTCAATAGCTACATAGATGACTCAGTCAGTATCTACACAACGAATCAGTCAATCAATGTGGAGTAAGATGACTTACAGACACAGTGGCCCTGCACTCAATCTCTTGTCCCGGGGCTATGGCCATGGAGTGAATGTAGTGATCAGCGGGGTTGTAGCGGGGTGGACACGATAGACCGGCCCTTAATATCAACATATCATAATAATACAATATAATAACATATAATAATAGCAATAATAATACTAATAATAATATACATAAGAATAATGCATATATAATAATACAAATAATAACACAATCAAGTATAATAACATAATATAGCATAATAACACAATATAGTTTAACACAATCTAGTATAATAACATATCATAGGATAATAACATACTATAGTGTAATAACATAATGTATTATAATAACATAATGTAGTACAATAACATATCATAGTATACTAACACAATCTAGTATAATAACACAACACAATATAATAAAATCATCTAGTTTAATAACATAATATAGTGTAAAGACATAGTATGTTAAAAAACGTTCATTAAATGTAAAACTTTAATAGCTCGCTAACAGTTGACTCCTAACAGACAATGATAGGCACACAGCAGCACTCTTACCTAGAAAATATGTTCTCCGCACCTTCACGTGGACCGAAGTAAGCAACCCTTCCTTCAGCCAAGTACATGACGCTACAATCAATCAATAAATTAATCAATCCATTAATCAATTAATAAAACGTTTCATTAATCCTTTTATCAAGCAATCAATCAGCCAGTCCTTTAATCAGTCATCAATTAATCAAGCATTTAATCAGTCCATCAATTAATCAAGCATTTAATCAGTCAATCAATTCATAATTCAATCAAGCATTCAATCAGTCAGTCCTTCAATCAATCAAGCATTCAATCGATCAGTTAATCATTCAATTAATCTACCCATTTCATCCTTCATTCTATTAATCAAGCACAATCATTATTTCAATCAATCAACAAAAGCAATATGATGGGGCTGATACAAATTGATTGATTGATTGAACGATCGATCGATCGATAGATCGATCGATCGATAGATCGATTGATTGATTGATTAATCGTGACTTACTTGTCCAACATGGCGTAGACCTGGGAGGAAGGCTGATTGATTGATTGATCGATCGATTGATTGATTGATTGATTGATTGATTCATCGTAACTTACTTATCAAGCAAGGCGTAGACTTGAGATGAAGGCTGATTGATTGATTGATCGATCGTTTGATTGATTGATTAATCGTGACTTACTTGTCAAACATGGCGTAGACCTGGGAGGAAGGCTGATTGATTGATTGATCGATCGATTGATTGATTGATTGATTGATTGATTGATTGATTGATTCATCGTAACTTACTTATCAAGCAAGGCGTAGACTTGAGATAAAGGCTGATTGATTGATTGATCGATCGATTGATTGATTGATTAATTGTGACTTACTTGTCAAACATGGCGTAGACCTGAGATGAGGGCTGATGTATGGTACATATAACTGTTCTCTGCTGATCGGCCAAACCTCTCAGACACTTCACCAGGGCCTCTGCCATGAACGAGTCCAGTCCTGATGTAGGCTCATCGCAAAACATTAGCGACGGGTCAGTCAGAATCTGTAAACATCGCGTCAGGCCAGAAAATTATGAGATATTGATTCTGAGATTAACTGTATTTATGATCGAATGTTCCATTTCGTAGGCTATCTATCTGCGGTTGTCAGATTGTTTAGAAATAAACGAAGCTATATATATATATATATATATATATATATATATATATATATATATATATATATACAATTACACTGTATGTATGTGTATATACAATTATACATGTATATACTGTATATATATATATATATATATATATATATATATATATATATATATATATACAATTACACTGTATGTATGTGTATATACAATTATACATGTATATACTGTGTATATATATATATATATATATATATATATATATATATATATATATAAATTCACGACGTATCAGCTGATTGCTTAACTGTATTCTTTGGAGTGACTTTTATAATTTTGCACCATTTTTGAATCTTCTTTATGCTCACCGGCTTGGATTTGTCTCAATGATGCTCGATGCTGTCAACGACGACAGTAGCACTCTAATCATCATTATTATTGTAAGTTGATTGATTGATCGACTGATGGATTAATCAGAGTTCCTACCTTAGTGGCAAACGACAACCTCTTCCTCTCTCCACCCGAGAGTCCAGTCATCTGTCCCGGAAGTCCTATACGAGTGTCCGCACAGCTCTGCAGTCCAAACTAGACAACAACAACATCAGCTCAAAGAGACTATCAGCGGTGGTTTGGATTGAAATAAGTTTATGTCGATAATTATTAGCAATTTCTGTAGCAGTTATGATAATAAAAAGCTGGTAAAGCTAATGTTTACGTCAGTTTCCTCATTCGAAAGTGATGGCAGTGACGGACGAGCCCAGGATATGTACCCCGTACATACTGATCCGCGGTCGAGTATCTTACCGACATCGCCACTGGCTCCAGCCACATTGCCACTGGCTCCAGCCACATTGCCACTGGCTCCAGCCACATTGCCACTGGCTCCAGCCACATTGCCACTGGCTGCAGCCACATCACCACTAGCTCCAGCCAGGTAACTGACTTATGGAAAGTTGATTGATTAACTTCTCACGCACCTCTACAATAACGTCGTCCACTTTCATGTCCTGTCGAATCTTAAGCACATCTCGTCCCATAACTAGGGCTGCGTGAAAGGTCAGATGTTCCCTGGGGGTCATGACCTCAATAAATAGGTCACTCTGCTGAATGTAGGCCGATACCGTGCTAATCCTGGGGCCAAGCTCCACACCGTTGACCCTGACCCGACCTACAATGTCCAACCCATCGAGATTGCGCTGATTGAGCACGTTCAGTACGGTTGTCTTACCAGAGCCACTGATCAATAAATCAATCGATCAATATCAGTCAACCAACCGATCAGTTAATCAACATTAAATCAAAGCGAATCAATCCATCAGTTAATTAATCAGATATTCAATAAAACTTAATTAGTAATTAATGATTAATCAAACATTCAATCAATCACTTAATATATTGGTATCTCAGCTGCTTCTACAAAGACCAAAGGACAATCTAAAGTCAATAAGACTTGTAATAAAGCATATAAAGTCAGTAAAACATGAAATTCCAAGAAAATTTTTCTAGGTAAGTGACGTTTGAACTTGGAGCTGTGGTCAGTCTACAGTGCATCATAAAAGTCCTAACTATAATTAATAATAATATCTAATTAATTAATTGATATCTGATGAGAGAGAGAAAAAGCAAGAGAGAGAGAGAGAGAGAGAGAGAGAGATACAGATAACTAATGAGAGAGAGAGAAAGAGAGAGAGAGAGAGAGAACTGATGAGAGAGAGAGAGGGAGACAGAGAGAGATAAGGACAGAACTGATAAGGCATACCTAGCTCCTAGTATGGCGAGTAGTTTTCCTGGACAGGCGTACCCGTTCACTACACAAATGTAAAACAAATGTTAATTATTTACCTGATCGACCACAAACAAGTGGATCTTTAAATCATCTTTAACATTCCTTTTGATATACCATTATTCTAGGGGGGATTCTGCATATGACGAGGTGGGCCCCCTATGCCTTCCTCAGCTTCGACTAACATTTACTGGGCAGGGGCGGCATTCCCTGAGAAAACAATCCTGTTTACCCATAAGAACTGCTATATCACCAGTTAAAATGATAAGAACTGTTATATCACCAGTTAAAGTGATAAGAACTGTTATATCACCAGTTAAAGTGATAAGAACTGGCGATATCAACAATTAAAGTGATAAGAACTGTGATATCACCAGTTAAAGTGATAAGAACTGTGATATCACCAGTTAAAATGATAAGAACTGTGATATCACCAGTTAAAATGATAAGAACTGTTATATCACCAGTTAAAGTGATAAGATCTACAATATCACTCTTGGCAGTGATAACAACTGCATATTTTAACTATTTCGTCATTCTACTCGTTTTGTGTATTTTATCATAAAGTCACTAGTGTTGTAGAGTGAGATTCCTCCAGGCCTACAAGTACCTTTTTTCAGAATCTGTTTTTCGCCCCCTATATTCTCGTAATCCCCCCTCCCGTGAATCCTGCCCTCCCTACACCTCTCTACCACCCTTCTCCAGAATCCTTTCTTCGAGTCCCTGTACTTGGCGTAAACGTCGATGTTCTTCCACGACATCCACAACTGTTTCCTCATCACCGGACCCGGAGAACCCTGTCCCAATCCACTCGTCGCCCCAAATCCCAACCCATCCGGGGCTGTTGTTCCCCCGGATCCCCCTTGATGGGTCCTGGTTGACCCTAACTCTAACTGAGGCAGCTGTTTCGAAGCTGCACCCCTGGTGGTGCCACAGTTTTCTGCTGGACTGCCTCTGGTGTGGCTAGATGAAGAGGATGTGTTTCGATCCGTAGAGTAGGCACCCAAATCGCTGTCGGAACTAGAACCCTTGAGCAGGGGGGTGTTTTCTGTGCCTGGCATGCCTAGAAGTGGTCGAGAATTATCGGCGTCAGGCAGAGAGAGTGCAAAACAGTGACGACCTCGCGGGAAGCCCTTGGGTTTAATGTGGCCCGAGTCGAGACCGAAGCCGTTCAGTATTGAACACATAGATAGGGCTCTAGTTTAGGGCTTTAGTTTAGGGCTTTAGTTTAGGGCTGAAAACAGGCTGTACACCAAATAACTGAAAATAGTCCACAAAAATTGTTAATAATTATGATCGTCTACTTCATTCATAATTCATTCATTCATAATTAATTTATTTTTATTTTTATTTATTTTGAACAATTTTAATTATTTATATTTACTTTTTTATTCGTATAGTTATTATATAAATATATATATATATATATATATATATATATATATATATATATATATATATACAGGGTGAGTAAAAAAAAATTGCACCTGCAAAAAGTTTGAATATCTAAGGCTACTGTTAATATTTTCCAATAAAGCTTTTAACAATTACTAACGGCCTAATTTCTGATGAAGTCGCCAATTTTCACCCATTTTGGTACGTAGATTGGCCAGTTATGTAAGTTTCAGCAGAGCTACCCCCATGTTTACCTAAAAATGGCGTTTGCTACAACGGTAAGGGCAGATTGCACTTCATTGACGATAAGATAAAGGTGAACTCTCAGTATTACGTCAACACTTTGCTTCCGGAACTGTTTGATGATTGCCATGCTCTTCTACCAAATGGTTTCATCTTTCAGCAGAATGGTTCTCCGGCTGATGCATCTCGTCATGCACAGGAATGGATCAGCGAGAGACACCCGGATTTCATCAAGAAGAATGAATGGCCTCCAAACTTCCCATCTAAATCCTCTGGATTACCATGTCTGTGGAACCATGCTACATCTCTATCAGAAACACCAGCATAACTGCATCACTGGCCAATCTATGCACAAAAATGGATGAATATTGGCCACACCATCAGAAATTAGTCCTTTAGTAGTTGGTAAAAGTTTTATTGGAAAATATCAACAGTAGCCTGAGATATTCAAACTTTTTGCAGGTGTTATCTTTTTCTATACTCACCCTGTATATATACTGTATATACAGTATATTACAAAGAAAATAGCTAATGTCTGCATCTACATGTATATATATATATATATATATATATATATATATATATCCTCTCTCTCTCCTCTCTCTCTCCTCTCTCTCTCTCTCTCTCTCTCTCTCTAAAGTGCATTGCCTATTGGCAGGAAAAAGATAGTTTCAAATAATTAACATATACTTTTAGTATAACGATAGATACCGTATCGTTTATTTAAAATGCACTTGAAAAAAGTGAGAAATATGTACATATATGTAGATATCACATTACTATATTTGAAACAATATATAGTAACCTATATTATAGCATACATTATTAAACGATAGTATACAATAGTAAACGATAGATACCTTCTCTCTTTTTAAATACACATGAAAGAATAGTGAAAAATATGTGCATGTATGTAAATATCATATTACAATATATTAAACGATATACTATAGGCTATATTATAGTATACTAATGTATATAATGTTTATATAGTATGCTAATGTACTAATGTTTGTTATTGCAATGATTTATTATAATTAATGTAATTTTATTTTAATTAATGTAATGAATTATTATGTTTTAGAATATACCAGAAACAATAAATAGAAATAGTATGAATAGAAATAATTAAATAAATAGAATAAAGTTAATAAATAAATAAATAAATATCATATAATAATAAATATAATAACAATATAAAATAAATAGAATAATAGTAAATAGAAATATACGATGGTGTATTTCTAGCCTATCTGAATATTACACTATCTAACAACGCTATACGTCCTACAGATTTATCGAGTGAAAACATGAACACCGTACTACGAGCTGCAGCGAATGAGAGAGAGATCTGTACTCTGCATCTAGTGTCTTCTTTCAACTATAGTTACTGGACCAATGCTGCGAATACTTTGTTATGAGCCTAAAGTGCTTGTAGGGCCTTTTCTCTCATTCTTTCTTTACTCTTTCTTTGTTTAGGCTATCTCTCCCTCCTCTCTCTCTCTCTCAGTCTCTCTGTATCTCTCTCTCTCTCTCTCTCTCTCAGTCTGTCTGACTCTTTCCCTCTCCCTCTCCCTCACACTCTCTCTCTCTCTCAGTCTCTCTGTCTCTCTCCCTCTCCCTCTCCCTCTCTCTCTCTCTCTCTCCTCTCTCTCATTGCTTGTCTCACTCTACTTGGTTTATTTGTTGTAAAAGTCCGAGAAATTTGTGATGGAAACTGCCGCTTTCATGTCTAGAGAATGTGTTACAGATTTGTAAACAATGACAATTCTGAGAAAACGATGAGAGATTTGTGAACGATGCCCTGAGAAACAATACCGGTATTAGATTTCTGCAGGATGTAATTGTCCAGTTATGTTATTGTTAAATACATATATGATATAAATAAATAATTAAGATTTAGAAAAATTAATATTTGTAAAATAAATTAAATTATTTACAATTTTAAAATATCATTCTCTCTCTCTCTCTCTCTCTCTCTCTCTCTCTCTCTCTCTCTGAATTTCTCTCTCTTTCTCAATATGTAAGATTGCAAAAGAAAGTTGACAAATATTTTATTTGATATTTGATAGTACATTGTGTATGGAAATATCGTTAGAAGATTCTGGTTTTCGAAAAAACTTATTTGACTCTAATACTGATCGGTTCAAATACATCTATAAATTATTGTTACTAACAGTTACTAACTTAAACTAACTACCCAACTTTCTGCCTATTTCAGACGATAAATTTGTGCACTGTGATAAATCAGTATAACAGAATGATCAGAATCCATAGGCCTAAGCGTATGTAGGCTAAAGACAGGCGGGCACCGATGTCGTAGAGTGTAGCTTTGAACTAGCATCATCTTGCCTGTCTTGCCTGTGTTCTGTCGTCAACTCGTAAACGATTCTAAGAAAACACCGATTTCACAACCGGCAAAATTTGCATACCAAAACGGCGTTGTTTGTACGCAAACTTGCACAATCCAACATAGGCTGCAGCATTCGATGTAACTATAATATGTTATTTTCAATTTTTATAATTGAGGGGTGGTCAACTAGATAGGTTACTTGTGACCTCTTTGACGGCCTTGTTTGTGTATGTCACTGTAAATTTGAGTGTATCGAAATAAACATAGCTCTCTATAACATTATAGCCTATAACATTATAGCCTATAACATAATAGCCTATAACATTACAGTCGATGATTATTTAATAGCAGTAATATTCATATTTTTCCATCAAATAATTTTTAATGTGTAAACATTATTTTGGCTGCTTAATTATCCCTGTTAATTTAATAATAATGAAGGTTTGACGTTCGTTTCCTCATACAAGGATGGTGTCAGGGGACGTCCCCCACAACATGTCACATTTACATGTAGATTATTGAAGAATAGAGAATATTTTGAGAATAATATCGTGTAATTTATACATGTAGAGTAGCTCATAACTTTGGAGCTTAACTCTTTGGAGTTCTTAGTAGTTTAGAATATAAATAACTCATTTTTATTCTATAAATGAAAACTAAATAAAAATACCTTTTTAAAAAATCATCTTTAGAGTATAAATAACTCATTTTTATTCTAAAAATGCAAAATGAATTTAACTCAAATGAATCAAATCTCTCAAGCTTGCCCATCACTGAAAATTATGTTGTATCTTTGCAGGTTATTTCAATTCCTATACTGTATATTCCATTTACCGATCCTATATGATCACTGCTTTCGAGTACATGTGTGTGATGTTTCACATTCTTTTCGTTTCGAACACTTTGTCTCTTTGCCCTATTTCGCTGAACATGACGTCACTTTGTGTTTTATATTGTGTACTTATTGTACTTATGCTAACATATTTTTGGTGAAATAAAGGTGTATAATAAGGGTGTATAATAAGGGTGTATAATAAGGGTGTATAATAAGGGTGTATAATATAAATAAACTCTCAGGTGTCCATCATCCCTCCCTCAACCCACGTCTGATTGCACCCCTGAGCGCCACGGGGGTGGGGGGGGGATAGCCACAAGTGACAGCAGCTAGTGATGGCTGTAAATCGATTATCCAGTATATCAGTTGTTTAATAGGAAGTGATGAACAAAGTCCACACATAAGTAGATCAGGGCTATTTCGTAACAACTGGACCACAGTTCAGTTTATCGACCGTTGGAGTCAAAGACTGTTTGACTCATATACCGGGCTTCTAGAGAACGACATAACCCCTGCTAATGTTTAGCTCTAGAATTATGCAAATTTCTTTAATTGACTCGTTGTTCGAGTCAGAGATGAGGATATTTGAATTCATGTCTTCTGGCATTGAGCAACGTCGATTCGTTTTCTGGGCAGGCAATCCGAGATCACATGTGGCAACATATACAGGACCGGTATATGGATAATGACAAAATTGCTTAAGGTTTAGACTTGTAGAATTTAAAATACTAGAGAGACATCTTGGGGTATTGTTATTTCAAGAAAAAGACTTGGAATCTTTAAACTGTAGAAAATCCAGGAAATGAAATGATCCAGGAAATGAAATAATGGAGAGGATGAAATAATGGAGGGGATGAAATAATGGAGGGCATGAAATAATTCAGGAAATGAAACAATGCAGGGGATGAAATGATGTAGGGATGAATTAAATTAATCCTAGCAATTTTCTTTACGATAAGAGAACTATTATTTCGAACCACAATCTAATGACAACAGGTACAGGTTTCATACAAAAAACACTGAGATTAAATAAAGAACTACTGCATTTAACTCTAAACCCCTCCAATGCCTTCGGATTTATCATATGGAAAATGGTTACAGATATGATTAGGTTTAAAATATTTACACTTAAAATATTTAAACTTAGTCATGTGTGTGATAATTTCTCTATCCAGTGCTCTTCTAGATGGCGCATCAACAGCAAAAATTACACGCAAAGTCTACTGGATTGTTCTTATTATCTGTTCTTATTATCTGTTCTTATTATCTGTTCTTATTATCTGTTCTTATTATCTGTTCTTATTATCTGTTCTTATATCTGTTCTTATTATCTGTTCTTATTATCCAGAATAACATCAAGCTCTAAGTTGGGAAACTAATATTTGTAATATTTTAATATATAATATGTAATGTTTAACTAATATTTACAATAGTGTAATATTATAGTTTATAATTAATTAAACTTAATTAATAATAATTAATTATTATTAATTTTAAGTATAAAATAATATAGAATAATTCATAATAATTATTAATAATTATTATTATTAATTATCTAGGGGGGTTGCCGCCACTTACAGGATTCTTCCCTAAATGACTAGTCATTTTCTTATTGTATTGTCCCCAGAACACTTAATTTTATTACTATTCTTAATTAGGGGTCTTTAATAAATGAGTACTTTTATTTAAATATTGTAATTTAAAGAATATTACGATCTTATATTAAAAATATTAACTTATGAGTCTCATCATTGATCACTTTACGTCTTGAACCCGCTAGTCTAGACATTCTGTGTGCTCAGCAACTGTCATGAAGACAACAACCCAAAATATTAAGAGTTATTCACGCACAGCAACAACAACAACAACAAAGACAGGCAGTACTGGATTTTCAAACCTTTATTTGTATTTTAATTCAAATTCAAACAGTGAACCAATACTCTAAACAAGTTTTAGAAGCGCACGGCACGTAGGCAAAGCCATAAGTTCAATAGAGGTTGATATAGTATAGTGCTCGATGCTGTCATTGATTACTGTAACACTTCATTTGTTGTTATTATTATTACATAATTTCATTAGAGTCTTCTCTCGTTAGTACTTACACATAATAAACGTGACACAATCCAATTCCAAACTACATCAACAGAATGAATATACTGTTCAATCAATAAGAGTTTAACGTCCGGTTCCTCGCCATAAGGCAATGTCAGGGACGTCGTCTCTCTCTCTGTTATATAAACACATCGCAACATATCGGAGTAAAAAACTATACGAAATCGATAACTATATCGATGTAGTTATAAATTTATAACTACATCGACTAAAGTTTTCTTTAAATTGGCGAAATATTCCGATAGCAAAATCTCTTCAATGCTACAGTCCACAGGTGCGAGACTTAGAGAGATATGCAGAGATACACGCGGAAATACAAGCAGAGATACGTCATTCTACCCGTCCACCTCCATTCCTCTCTCTGTTCTCTGCTCATACTCTTGAACTGCTTGCTGCGAGGAAAATAAAGAAATATTATGAAAGCAAATAAATAACAATAGAAGATCATCATCATCATCTTCCCTTAAATCCCAGTTTAACCAGGGTCGAGATATGAGTAGACAGTTAACCCACAGTTTATCAAGTTTTGTAACACTTTCTGGAGCTTAGGCGCTCACCAATCGAATGCCCTTTCTGATGTTGGAAAGAAATGGAAATAGAACAAATAACAAAAAATTAAATAAAATATATAACTGAGAAATAAAAAACAATGATAAAATCACAAACAGCAATAAAATGAGAAAAGTTGCGCAAAAATACCAAAAAAATAGCAATAGAATAACAAAGAGAGCGATTAAAATAACAAAAAAAAAAAAAAAAACACAATAAAGATAAAAATAACAAAAAGATGAAAACAACAAACATAATGATAGAAACAACAAATAAAACAATATAAAATAAACAGGACCTAGGGTGTTACTTGAGACTCAATTTAAATTCTTCAATGGAATCTTTTACATTTATTGCTTAGCCTTTTGCAATTAATATTATGAGAAGTCAAAGGCAACCGGGCAACCAGCGTGGAAATGGAAAAGTAATTGCAAATCAATAATACAGAAAAAGACGCGCAAGTGTGTTGAAAAAACCAATAATATCGATTGGATACAAAAGCTATAGATTAAAGATTCTCATCACTCACATCGCTTTCGAGTGAGGGAACTGAAGTTAACATTAGCACTAGCAGCTTTAAGATATATGGTGGTTTAAAGAAATAAACTAAAATAAATACATAAAAACGTCAAACCTGGAATTTTTCCATTACCACATCACAGGCATCGTTCAGATCTGAGAGTCCTTTCCTCAAGACTTCAGTGGGAGGAGCACCTGAAACATAAACACAGATATCTCTAATGTTTAATGTTTAATAGAGTATATCATGCTATAGCATTTCTACACTTCACAACAGTTACGGTAAACAAGCAATATATTATAAAATGCACACAGTAAAAATCACTACAATATCAAATAACTATCTTATGTAACGTAGCTTAAATATCGCAATCTAAGAGATTTATCTGTGAGCAGAATTTACATGGAATGATCATGCAAAAATATGTGTCTTAGGACTCTTTTTAAAGCTATCAGGTTTATCAGAATGTCTTATAAACCGTGGAAGATCATTCCACGATTATTTGTGATCTGCTACAGATTGATTAGGATTTAGGTAAGATGTGAGCTGATCAGATATAACACGCTCTAACAGTTTAGAAATTTTTTAGAGTCATTGACAAATGACATAGTGTGCTGCCACATGGCAGGTCCACGGCACATTTATACTGACACACTTCACTCTCAATGCAGTCATATCATTTGCCAGCAAGATGATGATGATGATGATGATGATGATAATAATAATGATAGTAATAATAATAACAACAATAATAAAGAGTTAACATCAGATTCCTCAAACAAGGTTGAAGTCAGGGATTTCCCCTTGATTCGAAAGCTATTCCTCTAAGCTTTATGTAGCATCTAGGTGACTAAGATATGATGACTGAGAAGGTTTTTCATTGCCTTCCTCAATGCATGTTTAGATGTTCCTTAAGACAGATCGTGGCTAGTTTATACTGTGGTGAAATTCTAAAATCAGTCAGGTGATTTTAGACAGTACAATTCCGAATTAACAGGATTATCTTTTCACATACTGTATAAGAGACTACAGAACGTATCACAGACCTAGTAGCAAATATACCAACAATGATGACTTGATAACTACTGGCCACTGCTAGCAACTTACCGTGAAAGCACAACACTTGATTGATTATAAATATTATTAACAAATGTAAATATAATAAATAATAGCATTAATAATACTATTAATAATGTAAATATTATTAACAAATGTAAATATAATAAATAATAACATTAATAATACTATTAATAATGTAAATATTATTAACAAATGTAAATATAATAAATAATAACATTAATAATACTATTAATAATGTAAATATTATTAACAAATGTAAATAATAACAAATAATAACATTAATAATAAATAATAACATTAATAATACTATTAATAATGTAAATATTATTAACAAATGTAAATATAATAATTAATAACATTAATAATACTATTAGTAAGTAAATATTATTAACAAATGTAAATATAATAAATAATAACATTAATAATACTATTAATAATGTAAATATTATTAACAAATGTAAATATAATAAATAATAACATTAATAATACTATTAATAATGTAAATATTATTAACAAAAGCTGGTAGCGGTTGAGATGCAAGCAAAACATGTTTCTTTACTAATAAAGCATTCCATGTACATACGAGAGGTTTGGATGCGGAGATTAATGCGGCTCTCAGATGGATGTGGCACACTGTAACCGCAGAATGTGACGTCTGGACTGTTAAGAAGCAACACAAACAACAACTCTTGTAAAAACACTTCTGCTTTAGTAGCAAATTTATCATATTTACACACATTCCAAAGAACAATATTCAATAAGCATTATTATAATTATATAACTGTTTAATAGTGCTAAACAATTTAAAAAGCTGCACTCATTAATTTCTAATACTATACAATCAACCTTTCTATTGCTAGATTATAACTAATTCACGTTATCAGTATTATATTTTATGTTCTTCTAATTAATTCTTGTGTAAAAATCGACATAACTCTCTCTATCTCTCTCTCTCACATATATTGTTCAAAAACAATTCAGAAAGCTGCACCTAGTCTTTAATGCTAAGATTATACTTTCTGCTTCAATTGTTTACGCATAATATCAGAACATAAGTAACTACTTACAGTTTATAACAATAATAACAAAGGTTTAACGTCCATTTCCTCATCCAAGGATGATGTCAGGGACGTCCCCACAGCACACATCACTACAGATCAATTCACCCAAACCAATCGGCATCAGAAATGTGCTGAGGAGAAGTAGGGTCCTAAAATTAAGGTGACCAAAAAAAGGTCAGGATAGATATATTTATGCATAATATCACATATAATTATAGCTACCATAATTATGAATTAATCCAAACTGCAGAATATTAGCACAGTTATGTATGTATAGTAAAGGAGATTTGATACAAACTGTGACGAAATCAGAGGACAATTACTAAGATAAAATCAGTAGTAAATTATAAGTTATCTAATTAACCATCTATTAATCATATTTACAAAAAATATTTGAAATATAAAATATTTGCAATATTTGAAAAAAGTAAACACGCGTTACAGTGAAATGATCAACTATATTGACATCTATCACTTTTAGTACCACATGTTTAAACCGTCAGGCAATTTAGACCATTTTCCTTATAACCAGTCCAATGAATGCCCGTGATTTTACTCTCAGATCAGCGCGGCTGGGATTTGAACCCACGAGGGTTCGATTCACCTCAGGATCTGTCATTTAAACCTTCATGACGTTACCCTTACGCTGTTAAGACATTCTGAGTAGTAACTTCTTACTTTTTGTTGATCATATATCTCAGTGCATTGCCCAGCGTATGTTCCTCCTCCAGTAACACAAATGTCTGAAACGTGTCGCTAGTGGCGTGTGGGTTAGACTAAAAACAACAAAAATATAAGATTAAATACAACTCTAAAGATAAATCTTATCATAAAATTGTTATATCATAATTACATGGTACACATAAATATAAGGAAAATGGGACATTAGCGTATCTAATTATACATAACATAACATAACAACAATTAGAGTGCTACAGTTATCAATGACAACATCGAGCACTATTGAATTCTCTAGTTCTATTCATTAATTAAAATAAATATTCAGAATAAACTAAGTAATTCACTAATACTGCTCGAGTTCTGTACTAAGCCCTAAGATTATCGTTGTTATGAGTTGTGAGGTGAAAAGCTATTCAGCACTTATATATCATATTTATATTTTTATTACATCTAGCGGCATTACAATAGCATATATTCTGTTCGATAAAGAAAGGAGTATTACCGTATTGACCAAAAATTCTGAATGCCTACATTTTTTACAGAAAGAGCCAAAAGTGAATGACTCATATAACGAGTGTGACTGTGAATTATATGAACGCAGCCAAACTATTAATTAACAACTATCAATTATAGACTTCATAGCACCATTATAATAAAGCTAAATTCCATGAGCAAACTGAGAAGAGAATCCAATCTCTCTGGCCAATAACTAACCACAATTTGAAGTCTTTTGTGTTCACCTTCTGCTGTAGCCATGCTGTTTTTGATTCGACGCAACACTCGGAATATATTGAAACTAAACAAACAGTGATTGAAAAATTTCTCCAAATAAAGACTCAGATGGCTAGCTGAGCGATATTAGAATGTCAACAATACAAATGAGCATAGATAAATACTTCCTTCAGTGTAATCCTTTCCGAAATGTAATTTATTACTAAAAAGTTCAATTTTCTCATTTTAAATTTTAAGATATTAAAATTTTAAACTTCTCAACTTGTCGTTAAGCCCACATTTCTATTTTAAAAAGAGGTGAAAACAAATTTTTAATAATTGTAAGAGTAACCTCTTAAGAGCTGTAAAGAATAAGAAAATGCTTCTTAGCTAGGTTATTGTTGTTGTCTATTTATCGCTCGCTTGTATTTATTATGTTTTAATCTACTTTATAAAAGCAAAGAAATCTAATTAATATACCTATAGAAATACAGGATAATACATATTGGGATAAAAATAAGTAAGGGAAAATAAATATAGAAACAATAGATCAGCAATTTACTGACGATAAGGATGGATTATTTTAGGAAAAAACAAATCGGACGAACTAAATAGAATTTATGTAGAAAACAGATTAATAAAGAGAGATCTAAAGATAAATAAAGATAACACAGAAACATAATAATAAGAATTATTGCCAAATACAACTGATGCTACTCAGTGGCAAAATACTAAATATTTAGGCTGCTAAATATTCAGTATGCTCTCTCCCTTCTGTGCACTGTCAAGTGGCAGGTTCAAGGTACATATTCATACTAATTATATGGCTTCTGAGGTGGTTTCTCGTTGCCTTCCTCCGTTAGATGGATTAACTACCGTTTAATCCTGGGAGAAAACATTTTTTGGAGGGTGGGTCCCCTCTTGCCATCCTCAGCTCCTGCCTTAGTCGCCTGTTACGTACACGCAGCAGATTGTTTGCGGATGCCATATTCTGCAGTGGTCCAACCATGCCCGAGCACAACACGGGGAACACAACATCTCAGCATACAAAAATTGTAAATGAGAGAAATGCAAACCTCGATAAGTTGATGTATTTATTTATACTTACCAACACACACAACATGCAGTTACACATAGAAGTATTATACTTTACAGTTATATACATGCATACAAACCTAACTTAATTATACTATTGTAGTTATTTTACTATAAAATATTATATAAGTTATTATTTTATGAGTTGTTGAGTTATTATTTTATTATTATATTATGTAATTTTATTAAGTATATTTTATATTAGTATTTGATTCAGTTTATTGGAGTCTAGCTTAATGATGATAAAATTCTTATTAGTTGATTTATTTTATCTGGTTTACTATATTTTTTGTATATTAGTCTAATATATTTTAACCTGTTTGTTGCAGTTAGCTATTAAATCATAAACAAAGAACATTGACGCAATTAAACTCATTCAAACTATGAGTCTTCTTCCTCATGCCTGTCAAGAAACCAACGCTGATTCTTTAGTGAGAACCAGGAAAGTTATTTCTTCCAATAATGTTCAATCTACAACGTCCAAAACATCTAGGGAGACCTTCAGTGGAGCAGCTAATAGAGACAACGGAGAGACTTCAAAGCTCTCGGCAATTGAATCGATAGACGAAGAACTGCGAGACATTCACCGGCTTTGTCTTGAGAGAGGCTATGAACCCAAGGTGCTACAACGTGGTAGCGATGTTTTGTGGACCCGGCTTAAGCCGCTTGAAAGATGGCGTAGATGTAAAAAGTGTCTAGTCGTTCTCCTATCCTGCATCTCAATCTTGTTCTTGCTGCAATTAAACTTCGTGAGTCGTCCAATCTGCGCCTATCTGCGGCTCGGCATGATAAAGGTGAGTGAATTTTAAATAGCGACACAATTTAATTGTTACAAATTTGTTTGAATTGAATCTCAGTAGTAGATTAACAGAAACTTGAAATTAACAATTAAAATAGTAGATTAACAGAAATTTGCCCTGTACGTACTGTTATATGTTTTATCATAATAGTTCAAAATTTTCTTACAAATTCCTTTTTTAATTTCTATATTAATCATGTATATTTTAGTTTTCGTCAGTATTGATGGAATTTTATTTTCATGCAGTTTGCTCTATTTATTGCTCTAAATACTTTGCAGTGGCACTGCAGTTCTTATGTTTTATTGGTACCGTAAAATCTGTGCCTAACTCCTTTACTCGACATATATTTTAAACTTTTATCTAAATTTTACTCACCATTATTATTCGACACATGCTTTGTAAATTACTTTTGGTAATTCATTTTTGAGTGACATGTGAATCAGGAGTTTCCTGACTCCATTCATCATTGAAAATATGGACTTTAAATCTTTATATCTTTATCTGTTATATTAAAGGCTGAAAAGTTTGCTGAAAAATTTACTAAATATGTAGTATTATCATTTAATGTTTGATGATTTAAGATGATTTTCCTGACATCATCTCTCTGTGAAAATATGGATTTTGACTAAATCTTTACTATATTTCTTTTAATCATATATTAAATTCTGAAAGGTATAATAAATTTATAGTATTAGCATGGGTAGACAGGATTGTTTTCTCAGGGAATGCCGCCCCTGCCCAGTAAATGTTAGTCGAAGCTGAGGAAGGCATAGGTGGCCCACCTCGTCATAAGCAGAATCCACCAAGAATAATGGCATTATCAAAAGGAATGCTATAAATAATTTAAAGATTTACTCGTATGTGGACATGAAGAGAAAGACAGAAGATAGAGATGAGTAGAGGCGTTATATACCATGGACCTGCCGGTAGGCAGTGCACTAAAAGAGAGAGAATTAACATTTAACTGCTTATTTTGACTGCGTGTGTGTTTGCAGACGTTACCACTGTGGGACTGGACAGTGTTATACAGGAGCTCCTGCCTGCTGGAGAACCCTTACTATGAACCGATAGAGACCCCGTTATCTGAGGAAGACTGTCAGGTAGCTCTATCTCTCATTACTACGTCCCTGACATCTATGTCCCTGACATAATCCTACATCCCTGACATCATCCTATGTCCCTGGCATCATCCTTGTATGAGGAAACGGACGTTAAACCTTTAGTATTGTTAGTATTATTATTATCACTATGATCTCACTTGTAATCTGTTGAAATTGTATGTATTCTCTTGTAATCTGTTGCAATTGTATGTATTCTCTTGTAATCTCTTGAAATTGTATGTAATCTCTTGTTGCTGTGCTGCAGGTAATTGTTGCTGTTGTTGCTGTGCTTCAGGTAATTGTTGTTGTTGTTGCTGTGCTGCAGGTTAATTGTTGTTGCTGTGTTACAGGTGTGTCAGGGCATTGACAGCATTGAGCGGCTAATAAACGTTAGTCAGGGCATAATGGCGGAGCAGTACGTTAGAATGGATAGGCCGGTGATAGTGCTGGATGCTGTCATGGACTGGCCTGCCAACAGACTGTTTACTGTCGACTTCTTGAGGGAGGTAAGATAATCAATCAATTCACTTATCAATCGACCAATCAATCAAGCCACCAATCAATCTACAATTGGTAATCAAAAGATTAACGACTGCCATGTTATGAAGCACACAGAGTAGCATTTACTCTAGTATCCATATTTACTAAACTCGTTTTGATCAGCAGATCACTTACGCATCCTTTGTGGGTTAAACTACTGTCAGAAATGTTGGTATTCACTAATAAATTTTGCGTGGCTGTTAACTACAAAGTCACACTAACGAAACTACAGATCTCAGCCAATGACAGCGCTGTTCTTCAGGCTGATCGGCCATTCAGATTTCTTTGTAAACAAGACTGGAATATTATTTCTTAATCAGTGGCGTAACTAATCAGCTGTGTAAACGTCCGAAAAGAGGCGCTGAGCTATGCATTACTTTAAACAATATAGAATATAGATATAGGATAATAGGCTATATAGGCTTATAGAATACTAAATTGTGACTAATCTGTAGTTTGCGCCAATGTTGAGGTTTAAACTGTAGATTATCTCACTAGTGAATGCGGCCATAAGAGTGCCTTTCTGAGTGATATTAATTGCTCAAGATATTGTGCTATTTTTAAAGAACTTGTGTACTGTTTTGAACTTGAACTGTATTGAACTTGAACTGTATTGAACTTGTTTGTGCGTAGCTCTACGTGCACGATGAGGTGTTGAAAAGGATACCTCCGTGCGTGTTTGTGAGTAGCGAACACTTTGGCTCCGGCAGCGTCAAGGCTCTACTCAACAAGGCGGCCAAACTTGAGATACCTCAATACTACGCTCACTGGTTTGTAGTGTCTAAATTTAATCATAAAATACCTCAGTAAAAAACACACACAAAACATACAATTATAGTGAATAATCAACTATGTTGATATCTATCACTCTTTAATACCACATGTTTAAACCATTAGACAATTTAGACCATTTTCCGTACAGCCAGTCCAATGAATGTTTTAGATTTTACTCTCAGATCAGTGCGGCTGGGATTCGAACCCACGAGAGTTCAATTCACCTCAGTGTCTGTCATTTAAAACTTCATGACGTTACCCCTACGCTATTGAGACAATCTAGAACTAGATTGTAGACAAACTACAATCCAGTGCTATGCACAGTGGTTTGTAGTGAAGCTGGATTAATTAGTGTTTGTTCAGCTCTGTAGGTTTCTCTTCAGTTCTGTCTGCGTATGTGAAAATTACTGAAACTGTTGGACTGTTATAGGAAATTTTATATATATGCTGTTGTGTCGCGTGTTGCAATGTAATTGTATCTATGTATGTTTTCTACCACGATATGGCGAATGAAAGATTATGATTACTTTGATGAAATGACCAGATTTGGAAAGTCTGGATCTAGACATGGCTGTTAGATTACTCTGTTGGTTTGATTGTCTGTCTGTTTATTGAATTGCTTGATTGATTTATTTGGTTATATGATGATTTATTAAATTATTGATTTATAAAGCTCATTATTGATTTATTAAACCATTGATTGGTTGTTTCATTAATTGATGGATGGATAGATTCACACTTGTTGATCCTCACTTTTGTCTGCTGATTTATCTGTTTTCACAATTATTTGTCGATGTTTGATGAATTTCCAAATAAACATATGTACCACTAGATAGATAGATAGATTGATAGATGTATTGATTGATTGATTGATAGATTGATAGATATATTGATTGATTGATTGATAGATTGATTGATTGATTGATAGATTGATTGAGTGATTGATTGATTCAGGGAGAACTGTGAGAAGACTGCTGTGAGGTTGCTTCGACAGTTCTTCAGAAGACCTTATTTCTTGCCGGCAATGGTTGAATCAGCGAACAGGAACTGGTTTATCATCTCATCTCAGTACACCGCCCATAAGTACAAACCGGTTTGTTCTTGATTTTACTGTACTAATAAATGTAAACCGGTTAACTACTGCTGTAGTAAATAGAAACCGGTTTGTTCTTGATTTACAGTACTAATAAATACTAATAAATACAAACCAGTTAACTATTACTCTAGTTAATAGAAACCGGTTTGTTCTTGATTTACAGTACTAATAAATCTAAACCAATTAACTAGTGACTGCTGCTCTAGAAAATAGAAACCGGTTTGCTGTTAACTTACGGTACTAATAAATATAAACCTATTTGAGGTTAATCTACTCTAGTAAATGGAAAATGGATTGTTCTTGATTTTCAGCGTAAATAAATCAAATTGAGTACTGAGGTTATAATTATTGGGAGCACATCGAAAATGAAACAGTACTTGAAAGGTTTAGAGAAAGAAAATTTGATGAAATAGTTCTGGAAAGAAGGATCACATATTAGGAATGTCTAATGACAGATACGCAAGGACTGCAATGAATTGGAAGCCAAGTCAAGGAAAATGGAAAAGAGGAAGACCTAGAAGTACTTGGTAAATAATTGCACAAGATCAACAAAAATTAAAAATTATTTTAAAAATATGCACGATCAACAAAGATTTCAATGCAGTTGTTAGCTAACTTTATTACTTTGTTTCACACCAGATGGACCTAGCGACGCCACTCATGTGGCTGACTCAGCTGAAAGGAGAGAACAAGATCAAGATGGCGCCTCGTGAACCGTGCCATGCTTCATGCCACGTTCTCTACACTGTGCTGCATGAGGGTGAAACACGTGAGTATCTATAATCTATATCTCTCTCTCTCTTAGTGCACTGCCTACTGGCAGGTCCATGGTATATACATAATATCTTCCTTCCTTAAGGTCCATCTATATAAAATCTATATCTCTCTCTCTCTCTCTTAGTGCACTGCCTACTGGCAAGTCCATGGTACATAACGCCTCCACTCTTCTCTGTCTTCCGCCTTCCTCCTCATTTCCACATATGAGTGGGTCTTTAAATCATCTAACATACCTAATCTCGGCCTGCCCCTGCCTCTTTTTCCTGCAATCATACATAAAATCTATATAATCTCTTTTAAATGGCGTCGGTAAGATACTCGACCGCGGATCAGTGTGTGTGGGTTCAAATCCTGGGCTCTCCCGTCACTGACGTCGCTTTCGAGTGAGGAAACTGACGTTAACCTTAGCTTTACTTTTTTATTGGATATTTATTAGCACTGCATTTTGATTTTTTAGCTCATTGGCTTGGTTTTGATTCCATAGTGTGTACTGTTTTTACTGTTGTCACTGCACGCGGCTGTGAAGTAGTATTGTATTGATTTATAGTGTTATTGATTTATAGTGTTATTGATTTATAGTAGTATTGATTTATAGTAGTATTGATTTATAGTAGTGTTGATTTATAGAAGTGGCATTGACTTCATATGCTTGATGTTGTCATTGACGACGGTAGCACACTAGTTTTGCAACTTTTGATGAAATTTCTGGAATATTTAATTGTGAATTTATTTGGTTTAATTGAATTTACTGTTTTATGCCAATAAATATAATCAGATGTTCATATAATTAACATTGTTATTAATGGTTTAACTGATCATTAAAATATAGTAGTAATAATATAATAGAAATAATACTCATAATATAAATAAAATTAATTAAAAGGGTTTTCCTATAGTTTGGAGCTCTAACAGTCAGTTTGGCTTGTTGCCATGCAAAGGCCATTGTGGCGTCTTATTTGCCATTTAAACGATCTGTCAATTTTAACTTTTTGTATATGTAAGTTAATTTGGCCATTAAAAATTAGAATTGATGCTATTAAAGTTTTTATTAGTTTATTAACATCTAGTAGCGATTGTTATCAACTGAAGGAATTTTGACTGATTGATAATCTTAATTACGTTTACAACAGTTAATGTTGTTGTCATAGTGCTACCATTAATTGATGTGCTATTATCTGTTTTCACAATTATTTGTTGATGTTTGATGAACTTTTAAATAAACGTATGTACTACTACTACTGTTGTTGTTGTTGCAGTTGTCTGGACAGATTTGCTCTGGCTGGTTGATTACATGCCTCTAAACACTGGACCTCGTCTCAATGTCGCCGTGCTGTTCGGTGGATACTTTGATTGACAGTTCAACATAGGGTGGATTCTTTGATTGACAGTTCAACATAACCTGGATACTTTGATTGACAGCTCAACATAACCTGGTTACTTTGATTGACAGCACAACACTGGGTGGATACTTTGATTGACAGCACAACACTGGGTGGATACTTTGATTGACAGCACAACACTGGGTGGATACTTTGATTGACAGCTCAACCTGCAGACAACTGCGCGTGTTCTCTGAAGCCGAATAACGCACCCATGTGAAGTAGCTGTCGTGATACAGACCAATGGATCTCTGGAAGTCTGTACAGTAAAAGCCGCTGTTGTTCATGGACAAAACTCTTGTGTGACTATATCTCACTCGTGCAGAGTGTTACATCTAATTCACTTTTGTCATGAATTTAAAAATTGGTTGTAGATCTGCAGGATGTAATTAGTATCGGCCATCTTTGCAGCAGGTCAGATTTCAGGAGTTCAGTTTCATTGTAATTGATTGTTATTTAGAGCTGTGTGGCACTAGCGGATGTTATTAACAATGAATATACTGTAGAACTGTCTGGCAGTAGCTAATCAAACTGTGTAAATATTGATTGTAAATATTCTTCATTGATTTGTATTATTTGATTATTGATTGTATTGTAAATATTCGTCATTGATTTGTATTGATTATGGATTTTATTGTAGATACTGATACTCGACTGCGGATCAGTATGTGCGGAGTTGATATCCTGGGCTCCCCCGTCACTGACATCGCTTTTGAGTGAGGAAACTGACGTTAACCTTGGCTTTACCAGCTTATTACAATTCATTGATTTGTATTGCTTATGGATTTTATAGTGCAAATGATGTGTATTATTTTCTTATCGCCGCCACCGATTCTATTTTCTGCTGTTCAAACATATTTCTCTACATTTCCAGTATTTTCCATTGTGCTGTAGATTTCTGCATTTCTTACTAGAACTAACTGACAGTTATGTAATGCTGTCATAATTGATCTGTAGAGGGGAATAGAGTTGAGTGACGAGAGAATTCTGTTAGAATTTATTTTCCAGCTATCTACACGTAATATTTTTAAAATAAATCGTTATATTTAAGAGTCGTCTTGTAGCGCATTGGTAGAATGCTTGCCACTTGAATGAGAGGCCCAACAGAACTTGGAATAAGAAGCATCGGATGACGTCCCTGACATCATCCTTGTATGAGGAAACAGACGTTAAACCTTTATTATTATTAATAGTATATAATTATAATATTAAATATTGGCTGAGTCAGTTAATTTGGAAGTTGCTCAACAGCCGATCCGTAGGTGCAGGGTTCAAATCCAGAGCTCTCTCCGTCACTGACGTGCTATCGAGCAGGAAACCTATGGCAGACATAGCAGATAGGCTTGCGGTGAGGTATAGTTGTACTGACTGATGGCATAGTTGATAGCAAGCTTGCCTGATAAGCAAGAGGGCAGTAGTTCAAAACCCCACCAGGCTATCTCTAACAGTACATGTGTAGCGCACAATCAGACGCTACATTTTTCTTCTCTGCTTTAGACAGATAATATGATATAAAATTAATCTTAACATCATATCTATGCTTAAATTCTGATGTACTACAATTGTGTCTACATATAAATTGCAATGTATTAAATTTTGTTTTGAGAAATAATAATTTCAATGTGTCTGTTGATGATGGAGTTGATATCATAGTTGTCGTACAAGCCTGAGGCCATGGATTCTAATTCCAGTTTAACCGTTGCTGAGAGTATCTCATGAAATCGAAACAGACTTTAAATTTACAGCACTTCTATCATTTGTTTCATCTTTGCAAGAAACAGGAAATAATTTTACAGCATCAAATTTACTCCTGTGATTAGATAGAGATTTTAGGCAAATAAAGAGCAATGCAAAATTCTGCAGAACATTAATCGATAACAAAAACTTATTTTGAAAATAAGTTTTTGTTATCGATTAATGTTCTGCAGAATTTGCATCGCTCTTTATTTGCCTAAAATCTCTATCTAATCTAAAATCTCGTCAGATCCCTGACTCGAAGTTGCAAACAATGCAATGTAATAGGAGTTAAAAAGAGTCTCTCATCTTATGAAATCAATCTAACAGAGCAAATCTAGTGCTACACAGAAAGTCTTAAAAGTTTATTTCCTTCGCTAGAAATTAGCGTCAAGTTCTCTTGCCAGTAATAAACGAATTGTTGATTCATGCAGACTACGATAGTGCTGCGTGATACAGAATCATTCAGTGCATTGAACTATGACCTCTGTATGCACGATTCTCTATTTATTTCAAATAATTCTACAAACAAGACTATTTATTTAGATTTTAGAGTTATCATCATCTCGTAAGAGCTATCGGATTAGTACGGGTGGCATATCGTTCTCGTTAAACGTTTGCAAATGTCACTGCAGTTCTTGTGCTACTTCATGCCTGATTATTCCTGTACACAGCACTATCAATCAACCGTTACGCTTAACTAAAACTCCGCTCTCTTAAACGACTACAAACTTTATTTTGAGTCAGTTTTGCAGCCTTTAAGCTGCAACAGTCACACACACACACACACTAGACTCTCTAATGCTGCATCTTATTGGATGACTCTTTCTTCTGCAGCTCCGCCTTCAGCTGAACGGAGAAATCATCTTCAACGTTGTCGTCGTCCCAATCATCCTCCCAAACGTTTACGTCTCCCTGGTCTTCGTCCGCTCCCGTCCAGTCCTCCGCGGGGAATTCCTCAAATTCATCATCCTCCTCTAGCAGCCCCAGGTCCGGCTTAGGAGCCTCCGTGGCTGCCTGCTTGTCAGCTTCCTTCTGCTGGTTAGACATGGTGGGTGATGACGGTAGAGTTAACGGAGTGAAAATTTAATCTGCAAATAAAAGCGTTAACAAAGTAGATAAATTATGTCACAAACACATTCATTAAATAACGAATTAACTGAATTTATGCAGTTTGTTTCAAGTAGAACCTGTATTTCAATTTTATTACTCGATTTACTAAACAAGATCATTCATTAGTAATTCTTTGTAAGCCAAAATTTAAAGTTTATAAGTTTCCTGATAATATAAAATTTACATCATTACCGTGCTGTGTCCGGTTTGTTTAAAGAATTAACCAACCGGTGACTGCAAGTGTCGTAGAAGGCGACTAACTCCCTATATGACATAGATATTGTATCTCTCTCTCTCTTCAGTGCACAGCCAAGTGGCAGGTTCAAGGTACATATTCAAATTCATACTCAAAGTCTGTTTTCTCGCTCCATATGAGCACTCCTTAGATTAACATTTAATCCCTTCACAAAGTCTATGCCTTATCCATACCTTGTGTAGCCTATAGCTTGGGAAAAATATGGCTTCTGAAGTGGCTTATTTAAGCAATATGGCTTCTTATATTGTATCTAAATTTAGTAAATTTGCAGATGATTCTAAAGTAGCAAAGATAGTAAACAACATTGAAGATGCTGAGATTTTAAAGTATGATATAAAAATGTTACAGAACTGGTCTAGGGATTGGCTAATGGAGTTCAATGCTGAGAAATGTAGAGTTATGCATATAGGGAATAATAATTTAGAAATTGAGTATACATTGAACAATATAAATCTAAAATCCACAAACAGTGAGAGGGATTTAGGAGTCTTTGTGGATAGCTCTTTTAAATTTAGTGAAAATTGTAATAAAGTTGTAAATAGTGCTAATTGTGTATTAAGAATGATTAAAAGAACAATTTCATGTAGAAATAAAGATATTGTGGTAAGGCTATATAAGGCTCTTGCATGGCCCAAACTTGAATACTGCGTTCAGGCTTGGTGCAAGTCAGAGCAACAAGGCTGGTATTTGAATGTCAAAAACTTAGTTATGAGAATAGATTAAAATTTGTAGGATTAACCTCTTTAAGTGAGAGAAGAACCAGAGGAGATTTAATAGAAGTTTTTAAGATACTCAAAGGCTTCCGCAAAGTTAACCATAGTATTTGGTTTAATTTATCAAACAACAGTGGAAGTGGAATCCGTGAATACTTTTAAAAATAAATATGATAAACATAAGAACATGTAAATTAGATGCTAATTACATGTTCAGTGTTATACAGAGGCTGTGTATAAATTTGACATGTTGACGTGAAGTCTGTATGATTTGATTTTTTCAAGGCTTAGTTGGGCACTGGCTCTATTTAGTAAATGTACTTGTATAATGTAGTTTTCAGTTTTATATTGAACTATGTGTTATTAATATTAATTGGTTTTAGTTAAGATCCTGATGAGGCTTAAACAAGCATATAATTGCTTCCTGACTTTGTAATGTTATGTTATGTTATGTAAAGCACTACGTCCCATACCAACGTCAGAAAGGGCATTCGGCTGGTGAGCGCCTAGCCCCTCCAGAACTCCTACAAAAATTTTAAAGGATGGAAGTCTCAAATAGGGAATTGGCTGGAGGTGTGGTATTGGACAGAGAGGATTTGAGATAGTCTACTTGTATCCCGAACTAAAAATCAAACTGGGATTCAAGGGAGGATAATGATCCTGATAGTTGTCGATGATATTCAATGCTTTTACAACAACTGTATACTTAAATCGGCAGGCAAGTTATTCACTTGTGCATTTATCAGCCTTCTTCATTTCCAGTATTTAATTCAATTACCGTATAGAATCGAATAAGAATCAATGGAAATCTCAATGCGTCAGAGGATCGAACACAGAAATTTTCTATTCAGAGTTACCTATTCGCTTAACACACTAATTAAACATTAAATTAATATCACTACATTAAAATATTTAATTAATTAAAATTATTATTATTTATAATTATAAATTAATAATTACATTTAAATTAATATCACAGATTTTCAGCAATAAAAAATATCAGTTTTCAAATTTAGAAACAAAAACCTTTTAGCTATATCCAGGACCCAGTAATTCAGCAATAGATTGAAGGTTTATTAAACATTACCTGTGAAATGGGCAGATTTTCTGCCAAATTCTTCTCAAATTGTATAGAAATTTGACAATGATTTGACAAATTTGACTCGATATTTACGATTCCTCCACAATATTTACATAGAGAACAAGAATAAGTTCATTTAACAACGAATTTTTCTTCTTCCTTCATTGTGGCTAACTCTATAACGAAAACTAATGAAACTAATAATTTCCAACAATTTGTGCCACTGTTTATCCGCGACAACATCGAGCACTATAGAGAGAAATCCAAGCCGGTGCGCAAAAAGGTCCTAAACGATGTAAGTTCCCAAATCCAACAGTCAATCCAAAGAATTCTTTGGATTTGGGAATTCTGATAGATTAAAGAAGTCGCAACGTTAGCTAAGGTATGAAAAATGACTTGAGGACAATTTTCAAAAGAGTACTACCTAATATTCTAGCCTATAACTTCGTCATCAGTATTCTAGTGTGCTAGCATCATCACAGGCGTCAACCCCACGAGAATCCGGGGGGCGCCCATCTATTTCTATCTAGGGGGCACTAATATTATTATGTTACACGTATGTCAACTAGATATTCAACCGCTGATCAGTATGTGCTGTTTGGTGTTGTCATATTATTTTGGTGCTATACTTATGCAGTGTTTGAGTTCTGGGTTCACCCGTCACTGACATCGCTTTGAGTGAGGAAACTAACGTTAACTTTAGTTTAGGTGTTATTATATTATTAGTTTGGTGCTATACTGAAGTAGTGTTTGAATTCTGGGTCCACCCGTCACTGACATTCCTTCGAGTGAAGAAACTAACGTTAACTTTTGTTTATCTTAAATTGCGATGATAGTCAACCGCTGTTTGATGTTACTATATTATTTTGGCGTTAGATTATTTAGTGTTCAAATCCTGGCTTCATCCGTCACTGACATCGCTTTTGAGTGAAGAAATTAACGTTTACTTTAGCTTATCTTACATAGGCGAAGATATTAAACCGCTGATCAGTATGTGCTGTTTGAAGTTATTATATTATTATTTTGGTGCTATACTTATGCAGTGTTTGAATTCTGGGTGAACCCGTCACTGACATCGCCTTCGAGTAAAGAAACTAACGTTAACTTTAGCTTTCTCTCTTAGTACATTGCCTACTGGCAGGTCCATGGTATATAACGTCTCCACTCATTTCCATCTTACGTTCTCCTCTTCACGTCCACATACGAATGGATCGTTAAATCATCTCCAACATTCCTTTAGATTTATCATTACTCTTGGGGGATTCTGCTTAGGATGAGGTGGGCCCCTGGGCCTTCCTCAACTTCGACTAACATTTAATGGGCAGGGGCGTCATTCCCTGAGAAAACATTCCTGTTTACCCATATGTAATAATTATACATAAGTATAATATACGCATAATAGTATACGTCAAATAATGTAGTATATAGTAGGCCCTAGCCGCCCTATACGTATAATTATTCATAAGTATAATTATACGTATTATAAACACTGTAAAATTATAAAATTGCAAAATTAGTAGCACAGGCTTAGAAATAACACGGAACGACTGAGGAGAGAGAGAGAGAAAGAGTATCTAATCAAATCAACGTCAATAAACAATACATGAGCGACATAGAGAAAGAGAGAGAGAGAGACTGGGGGAGAGAGATATAGAGAGACTGAGAGACGTGGGGAGAGAGATAAAGAGAGACTTAGAGACGTGGGGAGAGAGATATAGAGAGACTGAGAGATGTGAGGAGAGAGATATAGAGACTGAGAGACGTGGGGAGAGAGATAAAGAGAGACTTAGAGACGTGGGGAGAGAGATATAGAGAGACTGAGAGATGTGGGGAGAGAGATATAGAGAGACTGAGATATGGGGGTAGAGAGAGATACTCGGGGGGGGGGGACGACAGAGACAGGTTTATAATACTATACACCACAATGAAAATGTTAATCAACTACAGTCAACTCGAGAGAAAACTATTGGCAAAATTCAATACGATGAGTAGAAATGTAGAAATGTGAAACGGTGTTAATAAGATTACACAGAGTTAGCTAGTCATTGACATACGAACAAAAACCCTGATCAATCAAAGAGACGATTCAAGTACTTATCAATAAATCACTGGTATATCAATCAAAACAAAATTAACACATGTTAATAGAACAACAGATCACCGAGATTACTTCATGATACTAAAATACAAAAACGGAAACGTTTAGCACATTTCTTAGCTGCATTGACACGAGATTATAAGTTAAAATATGGCGTTGCTTAGAAGCTTAATACTGTCAAGTGATCAACATGGAAAAACCTAACTACAGTAGAAACACTTATCAAGAGCTTATCAGAGACATACGTGATCTACACATCATCTCACAGTAGAGCTTATCAAGAGCTTATCAGAGACATACGTGATCTACACATCATCTCACAGTAGAGCTTATCAAGAGCTTATCAGACACATACGTGATCTACACATCATCTCACAGTAGAGCTTATCAAGAGCTTATCAGAGACATACGTGATCTACACATCATCTCACAGTAGAGCTTATCAAGAGCTTATCAGAGACATACGTGATCTACACATCATCTCACAGTAGAGCTTATCAAGAGCTTATCAGACACATACGTGATCTACACATCATCTCACAGTAGAGCTTATCAAGAGCTTATCAGACACATACATGATCTACATGTTTCTCATTTCACTTAGACTTCATTCGAGCTCGTTTTTGCATAATGATTAGACTAAACTCCATATGAGTGCAGAATATATTCAATACGTCCATTATCATCAGTACCACAACGTTGATAAAAAAAATAAGCTAAGTAGAGCTTAGATATCATCTCACATGGCATAGAATGATCACAGGCATATTGACACATGATAAAGTATAGACATACAACCACGTGCACATGTCACCCTGGACACGCAGGAGCAGGGGCAGCAGTGTAGACACACAACAACAACAATAACAACAACAACACAGAACAGCAATCATTCAATGCAGTCATTAAATTCTAACTCTAATTACATCACCTAGGAAAGTTAGATGATTTAGAGATCCACTCATACGTGGAACCGGAGAGGAAAGCGGAAGACAGCGAAGAGTGGAAGCATTGTATAAAATGGACCTGCCAGTAGGCAGTGCACTAAGAGAGAAAACATACGAAACGTGCAAAAAGGTGTATTTACATGAATCATTTTCGTGAACTGTTGTATATTTTTAGCAGAGCTAACTCTTGAATAAAATTTGAAACGTTTTAGATCAACCTAGGAATCATTTTAAAACTTAATATACTTATACAGAATATGGTTTCCTTCACATTTTGTCAATTTAAACCGCTACACTGAAATGTGACGAGAAGATACTCATAGCTTTAGGATGATGAAATTACTAAAAGACATTAATATCACGGATTTGTAACAGAACACAACATTACTTCATTTAAAGACGTTTCTAACAGCACAAGTCTACTATTTAAAGAGCAAAACTGAAAAGCGAGAAACAGTAAATACTCAAAACTTTGGTTGATAACTTTAACACCCACGGCATCATACATATTTAAATAAAACCAGAACTGCGTCATATAAGAGGCTACCGGTGGAGGTAAACCAGTGAAAAGTATATCGGGTGGGCTCTATCGGCCAGTCCAGTAGTCTAATGTAACCAGCAAACCTAAGCGTAGGCATCATCAGCGCCGAGCTTTTCACAAGCCTGAATATAAACGATGACGGGAAATGTGAGACTGAAATACGCAGTAGGATTGCACAAGCAAAAGGAAGATTTAATTAATAATTACACAAGTAGGCTATGGATAAATTATTAATTCAACCTGATTGTTTTCAATTAAAACATCAGCATAATTATTGGCATTGAAATGTATTAATAGACTTTAAAATTGTTATAGGAAAAGCTGTATAAGGCAAGACGTTACCCACTTAATAGCAGATCTCAATATTCACTTTTATTCCGTTGTCTGTCGCTTAACCATAAAAAAATCACGAATCAGTTGTCTTCAGTAAGAGACCGACAAACTATTCCTTTGGTAGTAGAAAAGAACTATTAACAAAAAGTTAAAAACTAGACGGCGGGGTTAGCGCACTTTGTTTAGTTGCCCGTCAATTATCAAAGTTAAGCTGCATCGACAACGGTTAGTACTTAGTGGGTGACCACCTTGGAAGACCGAGTGTTGACCGCTTAGGAAGGAAAAAATTCCAGGGTGATGGAAGGTTATTCTTAAAACCGTGCCGGCTGGAATTGATGCACCATCAAAAGGCAACGATTACTAATAACCATAGATAGGAAGGAGGAAATGGGTCTTAAACAAGCAAATGTGCTTCCTGACCCAGTGTGCCGTTATGTTATGTTATGGACCGTAAAGAAGGATGATATTAGGAAACTGGAGGCATTGGAAATGTGGATTTGGAGTAGAGTGGAGGCATTATGTACCATGGACCTGCCAGTAGGCAGTGCACACTACGAGAGATTAGGATGACAAATGAGATAAGTCACATGCTGACGCCTGGGAATCAATCACTGAGCACTCAACTTCACATAATAAAATCATTACAACCAACATAAAACTTCAAACCTAGACAGATTTCAAAATACCATTACATACCACAATCAATACATAGAAGCAACTAAACCATTACTGGCAAATACCACTCATAAAACCAGTGCAACCACATATCAAAAACCAGCACAACAATATCTCTACAACCAATGCAGTAAAATGTAGTAGAAATTAGTAGAGTAGTAAGGTAGAACGTAATACTTTCAATTTATCATATAACAACTTGACAGAATAAAGTTGTAAAAGGGCCATTTGATCAAACTGATTTAATTATATAAGGTCTATAAACTTGTTGCACTTAGAATATAATCTCTGAGCAGTTTTACTTCATAACCCTATGAATTAAAATCACCGTGTTGTGTGCAGACATGTTAAAAATTGACTTCTTCTTTAAGTGCCGTGCCTGTTCCAAGCCTGGGCGGTCATGGTCATATTCCTCCATATGTCTCTGTTCATTGTTGCTCTGATCATCTCTGTTTCAGTTAACTGCATCCATTTGCTAAGACTCTTAATAAACGTCATTCGTTGTCGACCCTTGCATCTTTTTACTTCTATTATTCCTGTCACTACAGTATTTTCAACTATTTTGTTCCGCATAATGTGTCCGAAAAATTTCATCTGTTGTCGTCGTATTCGGTTCAAAAGGTCACGACAAGTTGACATTCTTTGTAGAACATCTTCATTTTTAATGTGGTCTTTATAAGATATACGCAGCATTCTTCTATAGAACCACATCTCTGTTGCCTCAAGTTTCGATTCCATTACAGAAGAGATTGTCCAAACTTCACTTTCATATAACAATATTGGTTGAATGTAGCATTGAAGAAGTCTTTTTTTTGGTATCAATTGATAATTCATGGCTTCTAAAAATATTTGACATTCCGTTATATGCCTCCTTAGCCATGGCTATTCTTCTGTTTATTTCCTTGTCACATTTCCCATTTTGATGAATAAGTGACCCTAAATATATGACTGATTCAACTTGTTTGACATTTTGACCTCTTACACTGATTAAGCATGGCTGTGGCATTTTTAGTTTGCTAACTGTCATGCATTCTGTTTTCTTCATATTTATAGATAATCCACTAGCCTCACTATGATATATTACAATATCCAGCATTTCTTGCAGTCTGTCTCGCGAGTCGGCAATAAGAACTATGTCATCAGCATAACGTATATTATTAAGATTGTATCCTCCAATTACTAATCCTTTTATTTCACTGATATTCCTCATTATATTTTCACTATATAAGTTAAAAAGATCTGGTGACATTACACAGCCTTGCCTTACTCCTCTCTTAATTTTGCAAAAGCTACTGTACTCGTTCTCATATCTCATTGCAGCTTCCTGATTCCAGTATAAATTCCTAACACTTCTTATGTCTTTGCCATCTATATCCAATTCATGAAGAAGATCAATCAATTTGCTGTGTCTAACTTTGTCAAAAGCTTTGGTAAAATCAATGAAACAAAGGAATAGATCCTTATTTAATTCTATGGCTCTTTCACACAGAATTCTTAGAACGAAAATAGCATTCCTTGTACCGGAATCATCCATAAAACCATATTGCACGGGACTTATTTCAGGTCTAATTTTATTTCTCATTCTCATTAGCAGAATTCTTAAATAGATTTTAATGACTACACTCATTAGACTTATAGTTCTGTGCAGTTCACATTCTACCGCATCAGGTTTCTTCGGTAATGCAATAAATATCGATCTCAATAGATCTTTAGGAAATTCGCCATTGTCATAAATGTCGTTTGCTATTGACGTGATCTCTTTTACGCTAAATTCTTCCGTGGCTTGAATCATTTCTGCTGTTATGTTATCTGGTCCGCTTGCTTTGTTTCCTTTTAATTTCCTAATGGCATATCTAACTTCGTTTTCTAAGATTTTAGGACCTGCTATTTCTTTAGTTATTTCTGGAAGCTCCATTCGATTATCTTTAAAAAGGTCATCGATATACTCTGACCATCTATCAAGTATATCTTTCTTTGTCATGAGAATATCTCCATTCTTAGACTTGATGCATTTACTATGTGAGCAATTAGATTTCCGATTAGTTATTTCATTTATCTCTTTGTACATTTTCCTTGTGTCTGTAAATTTCATCTTTTCAATCTCATCACATCTTTTGTTTAACCACTCTTCCTTTTCATGTTTGCAAAGTTTTTTTATTGCATTGTTCGAAACTCTATACTCCATACTTTCTCTATCTTTAATCTTTTGTCGTTCTTTCATTAATTGTAAAATGTTCTGATTTATCCATTTAGTTTTCCTTTGCATATTCTTTTCTGGGATGATTTCATTTGCTGTTACTACTAATGCATTTTTGAAATTATCCCATTTGTTGTTGATGTTATTCAGACCATCATTTTCTGCCAATACTTGGAATCTATTTTGAACTTCTACTTTACATCTATATTGAATAGTTTGATCTTTTATTAGAGTGGAGAAATCTTGTACTAATGTTCTCTCTTTTCTTTCAATCTTTTTTAATTTTATAAGTATATTGCAAATTACTGGAATATGGTCTGAGCCACAGTCTGCACCTGGATAAGTTTTGCAATTTCTGATTGAATTACGAAATCTTTCGTTGATAGTTATGTAATCGATATGATTTCTTATTTTATCTGACTAAAAAATTGAGTAGACCAACCGTTAACTTTACGTGCGCAAGGCGAACTAGTAATAACTGCATAAAGCAATAGGCTACAGTTGCTTAGTCAATCTATCAATAAGAATTTAACTTCCTCGCCATAAGGCACTGTCAGGGACGTCTCTTGCACAGACTCTGTACTAACAGCTCAGATCTTGAGGGTGTTACTAGCCAGATGCTTAGTTCATCCATTCACTAGGTGGCGTTTTATAGTGAATATCTGCATATTGAGCTTGTTCTTAACATCTCAAGATGTTCTCAGATGCACATCAAGTGCATGGTTGAATGACTCAAGTCACTTGTAGTGACAGACGTTCTAGTTCAGCGTTCATTACTTGATCAAATCATCACTCGTCTTAACCGTTCCTCATTGCCTCGCAACATTTCTCATCAAGTGACACAATTTAGAATATTATCAATCTGCTGTAAGTGATAAGAACTTTCAAAAAAAAATAAAATCAAATAATAGTGATAATAATACAGTTGAGTAAAGAAAAAACAAAGAAAAAAAGAAAATCCCAAAAAAAGAAAAAAGAAAGCACTTATCAAATACAGCAAATGGAAGCTTGCTATAATAGCTTAATTCAGAGGTTTCTTGGCAGACTTTTCAATGAACGCTGACTAATCTAAATCTTGTTGCGACTTTTTCTAGTCGTATGTGGAGGGGCTATAAAAGTAGACGTTTCTTCAGCACTCGTACAGGTCACCAAGTCAATTAACAATTCCTCACTGAGTCAGTTATAAATTCCTCACTCAGTCATCACGTGTAGGCTATTCGTTCAGTTAACAGTTGCTAAACAAGTCTAAATGATTAACGTACCAGCTAGCAGTTGACAGTCAGCCCTATCATAACTGTAGGCTACATTAAGATGTGGACAAGGCATTGTGAAGAGCCAATAGATTGCTCATTATTAAGAATACGGGCAGGAATATGCATTTTAACCTGCCGCCTGAAAGACTACTTCAGAAAAAGAGAGATTATCTTTCTCTTAGTGCCTCCACTCATTTCTATCTACCGTTTTCATTGTTATGCACATCCATAAACAAGTGGATCTTTAAATAAAACATTCCTTAGATTCGTTCAAATATAACATTTGATAGATTCTACTTTGCCGAGGTGGGCCCACTGCGCCTTCCTAGGCTTCGAACATTGCCGAGATGGGCCCTCAATGCCTTCTCAGGCTTCGACTAACATTTACTGGGCAAGGGCGTCAATCCCTGAGAAAACAAATCCTGTTTACCCAAATCACTATACGCAACATATCGGCATTCTCTATCACAATATATGTGAGAAAAAGAGAGATCTAGATCTCTATCACTATCATAAAACTTCATCACTCTATGTAACATATCAGCAAACTCTATCACTATAGATAACATATCAGCAAACTCTATCACTATAGATAACATATCAGCAAACTCTATCACCATAGATAACCTATCAGAAAACGCCGTCACTCTATATAACATATTAGCATACTATATGACTCTAGAAAACATTTCAGCATACTCTATCACTATATATAACGTTGTAACAGATTGCTCCTTACGAAGAGTACGGATAGGAATATGTATGCAGCCTGAAAGAACACTTGAGAGAGAGAGAGATTATCTCTCTCTCTTAGTGCACTGCCTACCGGCAGGTCCGTGGAATATAACACCTCAACTCATCTCTATCTTTATATCAATTATAACATTCCTTTTGATAGATTCTACTTATGATGAAGTGGGCCCCTGTGCCTTCCTAGGCTTCGACTGACATTTACTGGGCAGGGGCGTCAATCCCTGAGAAAACAAATCCTGTTTACCCAAATCACTATATGTAACATATCACCATACTCTATCATTATAAGTAACGTATCACCATACTCTATCATTATATGTAACATATCGCCATACTCTATCATTATATGTAACGTATCAGTAACTATATCATTATATGTAACACATCAGCTATTCTACCATTATATGTAACATATCAGCTACTCTATCATTATATGTAACATATCAGCTACTCTATCATTATATGTAACATATCAGCTACTCTATCATTATATGTAACATATCAGCTACTCTATCATTATATGTAACATATCAGCTACTCTATCATTATATGTAACATATCAGCTACTCTATCATTATATGTAACATATCAGCTACTCTATCATTATATGTAACATATCAGCTACTCTATCATTATATGTAACATATCAGCTACTCTATCATTATATGTAACATATCAGCTACTCTATCATTATATGTAACACATCAGCTACTCTATCATTATATGTAACACATCAGCTACTCTATCATTATATGTAACGTATCAGTAACTCTATCATTATATGTAACACATCAGCTATTCTACCATTATATGTAACATATCAGCTACTCTATCATTATATGTAACATATCAGCTACTCTATCATTATATGTAACATATCAGCTACTCTATCATTATATGTAACATATCAGCTACTCTATCATTATATGTAACATATCAGCTACTCTATCATTATATGTAACACATACTCTATCATTATATGTAACATATCAGCTACTCTATCATTATATGTAACATATCTGCTACTGTATCATTATATGTAACGTATCAGCATTCTCTATGTAGGTTTTCTCCTGACATTTTTAGCTTAGTATCGTTTATTTGATAAGTGGAATGTAGCATATCATTTGCTTTTATAATATATATATATATATATATATATATATATATATAAATAATACGTATATATAACATTTATATTTGCTTTCCGGGTTCTTGTTGCATCGTTGTACGTGTAAGATTCAGGTACGGGTTATTATGCCTGAAAGAAAGCAATACATATCATCAAACTCAATCGCTCTAAGTAACAGCAGCAACTCTACCGATAGAGGAGTCTAACTTTTAGACTAACAAACCGTTTAACTTAATAAGTGGAATCTGTTAACAGTTCTAACGTTGAGCTAATGTTGTTGCAGCAGGTCTATTCCTCTATGACGTCTTCAGGCAATCCATATTAGCAATGTTTACAACAGATCAGCACATTAAGCTTAAGTTAAACAGTACTAACATCAAGATCAGCAGCAATACACAATTCTAGCAAGCAAATCAATTAAAATTCATGAATGTTAAAAGTTGTCAAATAGTAGTCAGCCTGACAAGAGAGTAGTCATCAGTGATCGAACAATAGTCAGCCTGACAAGAGAGTAGTCATCGGTGATCAAACAATAGTCAGCCTGACAAGCAAGTCAACAGAATGTAATTTCTGTACTGTGGTGACAGAGAACAGTCAGGCACGGCACAGCAGCAGCACATGACTGACTGGTTCTAAATCTCACCAAATAGCAAAATAAATCATAAAATACTTCACACACACACACTTTCTAGTTCAATCCGAGTGCAGCAAAAGTGTAGCTTAAGGTTCAATATTAAATATTCTAAGATAACTACATTCCTTGCTCTACAAGATCTCAGTTCATTTTCAATGCTTCAAATTGTTCAATTCAAAACCTTGAGGTCAGTAACAGGAAAAGTTTCCGCCTACAAGTTATTTTGCAAGATTCTTTTGTTCTCATAGGATTCCAAAACGTTAAACAAAGGTTTAGATTAAACTTGTTCATCTGATCTACATTTAATCCCCAATCATCAGATAAACCTGATCCGACGTTTGCAGACAATTGAATTTGTATTCATCTGGACAGATGTCGTCAGTTGTTGATCTTTAAAGTTTTAACATAAATACACAAAGCATCAATAAGCCCACAAACACAGATACACACATAAATACATCAACACAGATACACACATAATACATCAACACAGATACACACATAAATACATCAACACAGATACACACATAAATACACAAATAAAGCTCCTTCCTCCCCCACACAACGTCAGGGTGGCTTTCAGTCATGGTTGTCGTAGACCACAGAGTACTACAAATCTCTTAATGTCCCCCCACAACGGGACAGTTGATGCTAGCGGCCAGGAACAGTGAGTATCCCTGACCAGGAGGGGTTCTCGTCGCAAGAGATCCCGCCGCCCAGTGGCGTGCAAAAACGTGAGCATTAAGGCCCCGTGAGAGTCTAATATCACCTCCTGGTGAAGACTACCTACCCTAACCTAATCAGGCTGGAGGAACACACACGCACACACACGCCCACATTCACACACTTGCCCGCACAAACCTAGTAAAGCTAAGATTAATGTCAGTTTCCTCACTCGAAAGCTATGTCGGTGACGGGCGAGCCCAGAATTAGAAACCAGCACCTACTGATCCGCGGTCGAGTATCTTACCGACTTCGCCACTGGCTCCAGCCAGTGAAATATTAAATTAAAAATGTTTTAACTTAAAAAACCTGCTGGTAAAGCTAAGGTTAACGTCAGTTTCCTCAGTCGAAAGCGATGTCAGTGATGGACGAGCCCAGGATTTGAGCCCCGAACATACTGATCCGCGGTCGAGTGTCTTACCGACTTTGCCACTAAATTGCTATACCACAATGCTCAAGTTCAACGTATTAAAACACTTCCATGTATTTTTTACACTTCAAAACAATGACGCTCAAATTAAAAATTCAACTAGTCCAGCTAAAAATCAATCAATCAATCAAAAAGAATTTAACGTTCGGTTGCTCTCTATTCGTGATATTTCCGTTAACAAAATAAGAACGGAAATTATTGATTGTCGTTAATGATAACGAAATGTAAGAATAGAAATTATTTAAAAAATAGAAATAGAATAGAAATAGAAATTTCCGTGTCCTGAATAGAATAATAACTAGAACGGAAATTTCTGAAGGACGGAAATTGCGATTAGTAAATACATTTTTATAAATGATTCCTCTCAAATTAAAGGCCTCTTTATCTAATGTCGTAGCATCAATTATACTGATGCGTTACTCTTTTTGAAAGACCATAGAGCAGTGTACAAAAGCAATAAGCAGATATCAGTTGAAGATTTGGTATCCCATCCCAAGCCTATGTAAAAGAATTTTCTCTCTGTGTGGCTTGGTAACAGCCAGATGTCAGTACAGGCTTTAGAAAAATCTGGAAATGTTTTTCTTAAATTTAACAGAGAGAAGGAGAGATAAAGAGAGAGAGAGAGAACAATGTTTATTTTCAAAAACACTCATATAGGAAACAACACACACTAGGCCGTCAAAGAAATTATAAGAACCTATCTAGTTGACCACACATTATACATATAGAAAAATACAAACGTAACGACGTAATATCGTTTTAAGAAATTTCGAATATCACTTGTTATGTAACTTTTGTTCTGTTTAAATTCTGAAATCAATTTGACTTGCAATTGAAATCAATTTTGACTAACTTATGTCCCCGTGTTGTGTCTGGGTCGTTTAAAGAATTTGACCAACCGGTGACTGCACGTGTCGTAGAAGGCGACTGAAGCACTAAGATCCATACCAACCTCAGTAAGGGCATTCAGTTAGTGAGCACCTAGGCTCCAGTAATTGCCACAAAGCTTAAACGCGTGGACATATCGACTATTCGTATCCAGACCCTGGTTAGACTGGGATTTAAGGGAGGATGATGATGATGATGATGATGAATTTGACTGGCAGACACCAATAAACTTAGAATTTTGTCATATCGTGGTTACTGAAATATAGGCCTATTTCGTGAAAAATGTGTAAGAATTAGTGGCCCTACATTTTGAAACTAAACCTGAACAAATGAAATTCTTAGGTTCGATACTCATATTTGAATTACATATTCGCAATTTGTTAATTGAAAAATTCGAATGAAAAGGTAATAGAACTCATTAAAAACAATATGGAAATAGAAATTACTTTCCATCATTATATATTATAAATTATGTTAAAGTCAGTTTACTCACTCGAAAGCGATGTCAGCGACGGGCGAGAATAGTAATAGAAATTGGAAATTATTAAGGAACTGAAATTGGAACAGTAATAGAAATTATAAGTTGTTTTAGAAGTGAAATTAGAATACTAATGAAAATTAGGATCCTAGCATATAATAATAAAAGAAATTAGCAATTTATCTATGAACTGAAATAACACTGCTCGCCATGCAGAACGTCAAAACCCTAATTATTTTATACTCCAAAAATTTCTATACCCTAATTATTTTACTGTTTTGTCAATCAAAATTGAATTAGCTTAAGATGAATTCCGTTTTTCACAAGATGGCGAATATGGGACGATTTCTTCAGCAGAATGCAATGATTTAGGATTTATATTTTAGATTTATCAAGGATTTAGTACACATTAGGCCAAATCACGAACTCAATGAATTTAACTTAATTAATTAATTAATTTATAATTAATTTAGATTTAATGCTAATAATTCAAGTAGCGCTAAATCGACCAAACAGAAATCCAGATCCAAAACTGAGCAAGCCTATATTACTTATTTTTTATATGTGAAACACAGAATCAGGAGCTTTCAAATATAGCAACAATGCAATCATGTTATTTTGAACAAATAATAATAATAACAACAATTATAGTTCTACAGTCAATGACAACATCGAGCACTATTGAGTCTAAATCAAGCCGGCAAGCAAAAGGAAAGGTCTAAAAACGGTGGAAATTCCAAAATCCAGAAAAGCAGTCCAAAGTGTATGATAATAATAATTTAATTAGGAATTATATATAGAGATTACCAAGATCAAAGATCAACGTTCAGTCGACTTCCTATTAGCAATCGATTACTGAAATCAAAATACAATCGATTAATTAACGATAAACTCGCAATCAAAAGCAGTTGAGTAATAGAGAGAGAATACTAAGGATGAAATGGAATGAGCGAGTAGTAAAAAGTAGCAAAACATAACATTGACGAGTAGTAGAAAGTAGCAAAGGATAAAATTGACGTAAATTTGATTTTCATATAACAAAATATTCTTCTTACAGATTTTATGCACTATTACTGGGATAGATATCGGCGTCATCCTAACGTTAATTCGTCAGTCGGATTTTTCTTACAGATCCAGTATTCGATATTTAATATTTTTCTTTACTGTGGATTTTTTCGCTGACGTGCCATTTTGTTTTTTATATTTTTATATTTTCTCCTTTATACTTTGTTATTCGCAAAATATTTTTAAGAATATAGTCGACGATTACAATTTCTACTCAATATTTCTAAATTGGAAGCTATTAAATTAAATTAGATTATTTTAATGAATTTTTATTATAAAATTAATTATATTTTTAATTTGTACAACTTTGTTCGCTTACCCAAATCATGAAAAGAACGCGCGCAGAACTCAGTTAACCAATCAGACGCCTCGATTAAAAGTTATAGCCCCAATCAGACCAATCAGACGCCTCGACTCATCAAAATGTGTCTGTCCCTTTCGTCTCTGTCCTCCTGCTTTTTAGCTCTCATTCTTCTTCTTCTTTTCGCTCTGTAACGTCACTTTGTGGACACCAGAGATGCCTCTTTTACCTTCTGTCTCCACTAATACCGGTCCTGGACAAGATAATAGACATAACTCCGTGAAAGGTTATATTTAATGTCTATTTGTCCTATATCTTTATTATACTGTTTAATTAAAGTATATTTATTTCCCATTCCTAATATCATTTTATTATTTATTATTCTATAATTTAGAGCTTTCTTACTGGAATATTTTCATCCAATCTTAGCATATGTCCTATCCAACTGAGTCTTTTGAATTTTATTAATTCAAGCCATGGGTTTTCTTGTGTTCTGTCATATCGGTCCGTATTTCTAATTTTGTGTGAGTATTTTATAATATATCTATATTACTTTCCATGCTTTTAGTAATTATCCTTAAGTCACTATTATATAAGAAGATGGGGTTTGATATTTATATTAAATATCTTAATTCTTATTTGCAAGCTTATTTACTTCTTAGTTTAGAAGTATATTATTTTATTAAATGCCATCATTGTTAATTTTTTCCTTGGATTTAAATCTTTTTTCTGATTCTAGCATACTACCTAAGTATTTTGTATTTTGCCATTGCATATCATCTATTGTGTTTGGTATAATTAAGTTAAGTTAATGCTTGAATGACTTAGCTTAATTATACTGGTTTATAAATAACTAGCATACTAATAGGCCTACAAGAATAATAAAATTTACGCTTTTGACTAATGGTATTGAGCTTTATCGTCTTGGTCTTATAAGAGTAATTAATTTAGAAGATCAGGTAACTGCAGTCTGCATCACTTTAAATCAAGTGAGATAATAGAATTATAGGAAACCGCGTCGCTGATGCTGCCTTCAGCCTCGCAACTCGCCGTTGGAGCACAGCATAGGACGGTTGTTCGGTCGGAGAGTGTAATTGAATGCCTTGGCCTGCTCTAGTACACCCGAGATTGTATATACATGTATTTCTCAGAGGTGTGGGGACTCCGATCAGCAGTAATTGTGAGGCTCTCTGTGATTAACTTTTATATCCAAGTCAAGACAGAGATTTTTAATATTGCCTCAAAATTTTAATAGTCAATAATAATCGCACTACAAGTAAATAAAAAGTAACTCTACGAAATAAAACTTAATACAAGGTCAAAACATACAATCTTTAAATATCAATACTCCGGCTTCGACCACGGTTTCGGCCCTCGGCCTACCCCGTGTGGAGTTGCCCCTTTGGCCGCCACCACTTGAATGTCTCGATCTCTTACACGAATCTGCAAGTATTCTACCACAGTGACGCTTGGTCATTTGGTAACTGACCAATCAGATTCAATTACTCTGCAGCTGCTTTGACCACTGCCTGGCCAATAGCAAATATGCATGATTGTAACATAATTTATATCCATAATAATTAATAATAGATTAATTCAAGAAATTAAATTTCAAGTTCTCAATATTATCCCACGCCCTCTCTTTGAGCACCCTGCTGCTCGAACATAACTATAAAATCGTTTGCCGAAGATGGATCTAACAAAAATAAGAAATATACTCGTACAAATTATTTTTAAGTCCACTATAAGTTAATAAAATATTTAACTACACCCCAATTCCTGAAAATATTTAAAATAAAATGAATTAATAAATGCTGCTTATATCTCTACGTACAGCAAAAGAAAATGCACGTAAATACAATAAAAGCGATCAAATACAACACAAGTAGCACTAAAACTTTACGCGAAATGAACAACTCACAATCTTATACAACATTTAATACTAATCATAAGTCTTTCAAACATAGACAGTCCTTATAAACAGTTCCATGAGTCAAAATTTACGTTCTTAATAGCAATATGTAAGATCATATTTATATTAAACGTCAAGTTAGCGTAGTTCAATATCTATACTAAATTTTCTAAATCATTACATAACTTAGTCTGCCAACTTCCAACAAATGTTTACTCAAGGAATTTACACCACAATTTATAGCACGATGGAACTAGTTGGACAGTTCCATTCCGGTTTCCATTTACTGCAATTTGTCGAAGGGATTAGGCTCCGTCACAGCCGTAGATCTGTTCCGCGACAATCTACCTAAAGCGGACCACAAAGTTTGGTCAGGTGCGCAAGTCATTTGGTTGAGACGATTATAGATGACTTTCACAGCTGTTAGCCGCGCCCACTTTTAGACACCTGCCGGCATTGGCATCCATATTGGATTACGTTTGTTGATTTTTAGCATTACGTATGTATAGATATATATGCATATAAAAAATAAAATTTCTATGAACGTATATTGCAATTTGTAAAAATGCACACGATTTATTAGTAATGTACACAGACAGTGTACCTGTGTGCCTCATGAAGTTATATAAACTTACGTATGAAATATATGATCTCCTATCTTACCGGTACGCCGTACTTTGTAGATTCGTTATGTAGCTGGATTCTATAGTTGAAGACTTAACTTAAATTAATTATACTCGTTCAGTAAGTCTTGAGGACCTGCAACACTAGTCTAGTCGTAGTTTAATGCTTCAATACACAAAGACTGTAAAGGATTCAAATACAAACCTTAAGTCTTAAACTATAGGCTAGTGCAAGAGGCCAAAACTTTCAATATTTTTTGTGTACAGATCTATGTATATTCCAATAATTTGACTCTGTTTTGAGAAATTTGACCTTAATCTGCATTACGGAAATAGCAGAAATGGCAGAAGTTTTGCAATTACTAATTTCATCAAACCATTAAAGCTTGCCAACAATGGGCCTATCTTATATTTCGATTGCTAATTAAATACATAAGTACAAAATAAAACAGAAACACGTACATCGTACGGACAGATTTTTGTTCCCTTTTCCTTAATTCCACTCATGGAGTCCAAATTTCTGCCATTTCTGCCAATTAGCCTATCCCATGCACTAATTGGCAGAAATGGCAGAACTGCTGAAATTACGTGTAACAAAGCTTTCAAGAACCATCATATCCATTACCAGTTCATTAACCTGTAAGAAAGAGCCCATGTCCATATGCCAGACACAATTTTATACCAAATTAAGATGAAAAACTACTTAAAGATACATATATAGCCGTGTATCATATAGAGTTTTCTGCATCAAAATGGCGGCTTTGTAATGTAAACAAAAAATGATGTGTTCATGAAACCTCTCTATCGCGATGGTTACATAACAGACACAGCAACTCTTCAATTGTTCGGTTGACTGTTTAACTTCAGTCGCAGATCGGTCAGTAGCATAATAGCGAAGATGGAAGGCAGTTGTTTGCTCACCTATTCGCACCTTATCTGACACACTATAAGAATGTACAGCAGCGATAGTCCGGTATTCCCTCTACCTGCATACAATGTTTCATTCTAATTACACAGTTCTGCCCGACATAGGCCTATATTTGCACGTATTCAGCATTCGCAAATCCAAGCAGATTCGATTTAAAAGTCCATAGTCTGTCTGTTCTGCTCCTCTAATTTACAAACGATCGCAATATAATATATCTCAGAAAATATCCTTTGATGAATATCACCCTTTTCTCAAGCTATCACCAAACAGATTCAGCTAGTGTAGGCGCACGATTAAAATAGACACACGGCGACGACAATTGGAGCGAATATTCCTTTCACTAATGAATTGATCGATGGTGTGCTCATCGTCAGATAATCTCCATATGTAGTTTTAATTGTGACTCTGGACAGCCGCTACCCGAATTCACCTTCCATAACGATCGTTCTTTGCGTGATGAGGTTGTAGTTCTGACGCTCGGATAGAAGATATCCTCCTTCTTCTTAAATATTATGGATAACTCTAAAAATATATTTGTGGCCAATTCAACAGAATTTAGCAACATTTGCTAAAATCTGAAAAACTACTTTTAGACAATTTTTTTATTTTTCTTGACTACTATTCTAATTTCAAGAACATTTTTGCAGAGTTTCTGAGTTGACAGTAACAATGGCTTAAAGGATTTGACATTCCGATATGATACCTCTGCATTTAGCAAAATGGCTGTGTTTAACAAAATGGCTGCGCCCTGTGAGAAAGTAAACAAATAAATAGAACTTGCAAAAAGCTTAAGAAATAAGTTTTTAATTAATTAATTAATTGAATTTAATCTCTAATTTTATATTTAATTAACGTTCATTTTCCTACAACCAATGACAACTTTAACAATGGTTTAAAGGATTTGACATTCCGATATGATACCTCTGCATTTAGCAAAATGTCTGTGTTTAACAAAATGGCTGCGCCCTGTGAGAAAGTAAACAAATAAATAGAGCATGCAAAAAGCGTAAGGAATAAGTTTTTAATTAATTAATTATTTGAATTTACTCTCTAATTTTATATTTAATAGTAACAAGCATTAACGATCATTTTCCCACAACCTCACAGGAATGTTAGAATCTTCGCGTTTGCTTTGCTTTTAAAGAATTTTTTTGGGAGATCATTTTGACATTAAATTGGCGTCTTTTCTGTGATCTTGCTCTTGCACTGTTTTGATCTGGTTTTATTTTGCGATTTTTATGTATACTCAGTCGTCATCGTGTGATGCTTTGGCGTCTGTTGGTCTACTTGTGACGTCCCTGACATTGACTTATGGCGTTGTAATAATAATTTAATCTGACGTTAAATTCTTATTAGTTGATTTGAATTTCTTCGCATGATTGATAGGCAGTCAACTAGATAGTAGTGTATATCCTCATTGATGACCTTGTGTATGTTAATGTATGTATTTGAAAAAAAACCATTTCCACGATTAACAATGGTTCTGCACTAATAATAATAATAATAATAATAATAATAATAATAATAATAATAATGATATGTAATATGGTATTAACAAGCTTCAACATGATCCTAGTAATAATAATAATAATAATATGTAATACGGTATTACATATTATATTACAATACATTACATATGTTTATTAGTGTTGACGAATAAAGAGTTGATATATATATATATTGACAAGCCTTAACATGATCCCGAGGAAGGCGCTTATGTTTCTTAAAATACATTTAAACCCTCAAATATTGACGTATGGAACTCTACCTTTTTACAAGTTTACAAGTTGTTAACCAAATCGTCATATTCGAAATAAAAATGTTGGAAAACAAATGATTTAAGATAACTGACATATAATTCAATGGCAAGTTTGAGTTAATACTTTAGACCTAAGTTCCTTTGACTTACAGCGTTTTAAGAGAAGCTTGAGAAAGTACGGCTGTATTGTTTCATTTGTTTTCAGTTAAGACATTGATTTAAATCCTGTGATCGTTATAGAATACTTTCAATCAACATCATTTCTTGGAGATCTGTTACCGAAAACTTGGGAAAATATTCAGAATGAGATTTCATGCGATTATGAGTCGAGTGGGCATGGAGTTAGCTAAATCCTTGCTCTGGAGAAATAGTGGATGCGGGAATGTTTTAAGCTCAGGAAAATTTGTGTCTAATATCTGGCCATCGACTTGTTTGTTGCAGTCACGAAGTATTTCTGTATTCAGCAGAGCTGAGTATGGCCCATCTTCTCGATTACTTACGCCAGGTATGCCTAGTAACTGGCTTTGATCATCTGATAAGCATCATTAAGATTTACTTCAATTCATTTCAATTTCAATTTAATGGGAACACCAACCCTGAGGTCATGCAGCCCTGTAGAGGTCACATTCACAACACACAAACAAGCAAATGCAACAGGAGAAAATGCAAACTAAATGTGAAGCTACATGGTGAACCTAAAATTCTTTTTCATCTTGCCTGACTGCTTCTTTTTCATCTTGCCTGACTGTTTTTATCACCGGATTGATTTTTATTTGAATTTATTTGATTTTAGCACCGGAATGATTTTTATTTGACTGATTTTATCACCGGACTGGCACCATTTAGGATTTTTTTCTTTCTCTTCAGCACATGTTTTTTCAGATCATTTCGGGTGAATCGATTTGGAGTGACATGTGATAGGGGGATGTCCCTGACTCATCTTTGTATGAGGAAACAGAAGTTAAATTTTTATTACTATTTATTATTATTATTATTATAATTTAAAGACAAATAAGAAAAATAATGATAATAGGTGAGCTTTTGCATGCTAGTGCATACTTCTCTTCAGCATAAGTGTTTTGCAGATTGATCTAGGTGAATTGATCTGTATTGATGTGTGCTATGGGGACATCCCTGTCAGATTTCCTGTCAGATTTACATCAAACTAGATATGTGCTTAATTAATAGTAGAATTCATGTCACAAAATGTCTTGGAATTCTACTGGTGACACTCTTTCGTTTAGAGAGCACATCAATTTCTGAGTCTCAAAGATTAACAGTTTCAGTGGCATGCTTTTCAGATGAAGTAACTATATAGTAATTATACAGGGATATATATCCCTGTTAACTGTTGCAGAGATCTCTATTTTGCCCTTATTCGTTCATGAGTTCAATAGGGCATTGAAAGTTATGGCAAGAAATAAAGTCTATGATGTGAATCAGTTATTTTTTTCTATAGCACTTTACCGATTCAATTACTCTATAAACTTTCTATTTGTAAACTAGTATAAGTATCTGAATGTTGATGGTTTAATGTCAACAGTTGTGGGAGACATATTCAATGCTCTACAGTTATCTCACCCCTATAATACCAGGCTGTCAAATACTAACTATATATATATATATATATATATATATATATATATATATATTCTAATGCCAACTTTGCTTATTTTAAATCATATATTTTTGATTGTGTCTTGGAATGGAACAAAATTCCTATAGACATTTGTAACTCTCTCTAAAATTGTTTGTTACTAACTTCAAAAATTATCTTTGATTATTGCTTGAGTAGTGGCTGTTATTGATAATTTATATTTATTACCCATCTATGTTTGTATGTGTTTGTGACTACATGCTTAAACATATATTTTGAGTAGGCTTATAGGAGAAATATTTCTTAGTACTAGGTCATATGAGATTATTTGTATATGTATATATGTGTATGCTTATGTATATATGTATATTATATGTGTACTTATATATATATATATATATATATATATATATATATATATATATATATATATATATTTAAGTATGTGCATGTTTATATATATGTGCACATTTGCATCTATTCTTTGAGTTGATACATATATATGATTTTCTTTTTCATTTTTAGTTTGCATATTTTTTTTAGCTTGTATTTTTTATGTATGCTAGATGGGTGGTCAATTATAGATTGGTTTTTATAACCTCTTTGACGGCCTAGTGTGTGTTGTTTCATATTTGAGTGATTTAAAAATAAACATAATTCTCTCTCTCATCCTTGGATGAGGCAACAAATATTAAACCTTTTTGGATAAATTCTATAAATTTACAACTTTGATTATAAATATCCTAATGTAAGTAAAATTATTGTCTCTAGCTTTCTCTCCTAATGAAATTTTGTAGGTTTTCAACGAAGTAGATGTCATATAGTTGTAATATATTCCTTTATTTTCGTTCAATCTGACAACCGCAGGAAGTTACAGTACAGAAATTCCAACAGACACAGCATAACAAATTATAGATATAGCATAAACAGTTAATAGGCTAGATATAAGAGAGATAGAACTAAAAATTGTTCTCGCTAACATTTACCACATGAATATTACAACATTACATAAATCAATGGCTTATACTATTCATAATTACCATATAGGGCGAACTGTACTATGAGTAAAGAAGAATCTTTTAGTATTCATTAAATTAACTAGCATCATCTAGAATCATACGAATAATGAAGTTCTACAATTGTTATTTTATTAAAATTCTATTTATCCTGTATTGGCTAGAGAGAAGTATTACGAAGCACTTGGTACTTAAGGTGGTTGTAACCTTAAAATCGTCAGTGATTGTTCTTTGATTTATTATGGAATGTGTTTACTATTGATTTTCCACTGTAACCATTTCTAGCCTATTTTGGAATGTCATTATAATAGATTTTCTGTTGTTACTATTTTTAGCCTATTTCGGAATGTTTTTACAATAGATTTTCCACTGTTGCTACTTTTAGCGCACGTAGCTCCACAGAGTCAGAGCCGGAGTCACTGGAGGCAACGACGAAGCAAGAAAGCGCCATACACTAAACCTCTCAACTTTGATTTCTCTGGTTTGTTTATCTCCTTCTATTTCATCTCTTGCATCATCATCATCACCATCATCATCGTCATTATAATGATCATATCATCATCACCGTCTTCATCATATCATCATCACCATTATCATCGTCATCATCATCATCATCTTCCCTTTAATCCCAGTTTAACTAGGGTCAGGATACGAAGGGACCGAACCGTCTCCACTTTGTCCCATACCATATCAAAATCTCTTCCATTCCTTTTAGAAAATTTTGTTGCAATTTCTGGAGCGTAGGCACTCACCAACTGAATGCCATTTCTGATGTTGGTTTGGATCTTGTGCTTTAGTCGCCTTCTACGATACGTGCAGTCACCGGTTGGCCAAACAATCCGGACACAACACGGGGATTATTCCATCTCTTGTCAATTTGTTAATTTATTTATTTATTTAAGTAGCCACAGAGAAATCGAAAGTTTGCTTGAAACAAAGTTTGCTTGAACAATCTGATTAATTGATGGACTGCCTGGAAGACTTGTAGTAAAGTCTTCTAGTAGCATTTTACTTATTTCACAATTGTAGTGTTTTATTAAGCTTGTCTTTTCAATTATTATATGTCCTATTCGTTGCTGTATGGCTCATCCTTAATTGTATGCCTCATTATATCTATATTGGATCTTGGACTTGAACTGTTTTGATCTCGCTTACTCTTGTGGTCTCTATGTACTCAGTCGTCATCGTGTGGTGCTTTGGCGTCTGTTTGTGTAGAGTCTGCAAGAGACGTCCCTGACATTGCCTTATGGTGAGGAACTGAGGAATGGGACGTTAAATTCCTATTGATTGATTATATCAATGCGACTCTGCAGTTTGACTCTTCTGGTGTTGTACTACTGAAGTCTTATTGTATGACTCATCTGATTCTATTGTGTGACTCATGTCTTAGCACATGGCTCATCTCTTACTGTATGACTCTTACTGTATGACTAATCTCTTTTTATAATAATAAGAATAAAGGTTTAACGTCCGTTTCCTCATCCAAGGATTATATCAGGGACTTCATGTGACTCATCTCTTGTTTTATGACTCATCTCTTGTTTTATGACTCATCTCTTGTTTTATGACTCATCTCTTGTTTTATGACTCGTCTCTTGCTTTATGACTCGTCTCTTGTTTTATGACTCATCTCTTGTTTTATGACTTATCTCTTGTTTTATGACTCATCTGTTGTTGCAGGAGATCTTGACATGTCTGTAGGAGATGTGGATATGAAGGCACCCAGAGTTGATTTTGAACAAGTGCCAGAGTTGAACGAGTAAGTCTATTCTTGTTTAGCAGATAGCTAAGTTAGGTACATATTGGTTAAGTTAAGTATATATGGGTTCAGATAGGTTAAGTTAGGTACATATGGGTTAAGTTAGGTATATATGGGTTCAGATAGGTACAGATGGGTTCAGATAGATTAAGATAGGTTAAGTTAGGTACATATAGGTTAAGATAGGTTCAGATAAACTCAGATAGGTTCAGATAGGTTAAGTTAATTTCGGATAGGTTTAGATAGGTTAAGATAGGTTCAGATAAATTCAGATAGGTTCAGATAGTCTCAGATAGGTTAAGTAAGGTACATATGGGTTCAGATAGGTTCAGATCGGTGAAGGTTGGTTCAGATAGGTTCAGGCAGGTTAAGATAGGTGCAGATGGGTTCAGATAGGTTCAGGTAGGTTCAGATAGGTTCAGATAGGTACGGATCCATGGACACTATAGGCTTCTCTTGTACAAAATAAATGTGAACTAGTCTGGAACATGTATTTTAAAACCTCTGTCAAGCGGTTGAGACTGCATTTACTGGTACGCTCAGAAATGAGCACATCTTTGACAAAACTTTGATATAATTTCATGTTTACCTCAGCAATTGCTAATTGTTGCTAATTGTTGCTAATTGTTGCTAATTGTTGCTAATTGTGAGATCAACAGGATTTCATTGTGTTAATAATAATAATAATAATAAAGGCTTAACGTCTGTTTCGTCATGCATGGATGATGTCAGGGTCATTGTTAAGTACTAGATGTATTCAATAATAATCAGATTTAATTGAGCGCTGGTGACCCTGTCTAATGATTTACATGTCTTGATGTTAACTAGGCGACCACACGTTTAAATTTGAGGCTTCTCTCTATTAATGTGCTGGCTTGAGATTAAAATAACATTAAGTCAGCCTAGCCACATATCTCTTGACTAATCTCTTAGTGCCTGTATCGTTTATGTTGTATGTGGAGTCGGTAGTGATATCGGTAAGATACTCGACCGCGAATCAGTATGTGCGGGGTTCAAATTCTGGGCTCGCCCGTTACTCACGTCGCTTTCGAGTGAGAAAATGAGACTTTAACCCATAGCTTTACCAGCTTTACCTGTCATGTATCCATCTCTATGGCATGGTTTGTCAGTGGTGTGTATTTTTATAGCTTTTGTGAAATTATTTTCTACATATGCACAACTTCTAGAGCCTAGTTGCTCTCTTACCGTATGCCCTTTCTAACATTGACTTGGATATCAGTGGTGCGTAACCTTTTAACAGTCCATGTGCTGTCAACGGTTGGTCTATTCTTCAGCTACCCGGATACAGCACAGGTAAATTGAGATTCTGTATGAAGAGAGAAATATGTAACCATAGAGAGGTGTCTTTAATTCTATTGGTTTATTCTAATTTCACTTTCTCTTGTGGTCTCTGTGTACTCAGTCGTCATCGTGTGTTGCTTTGGCGCTTGTTTGTCTAGAGTCTGCAAGAGACGTCCCTGACATTGCCTTATGGCGAGGAGCTGGACGTTAAATTCTTTTTGATTGATTGATAATTGCTTTGCTGTTGTTGTTGTTGTCATTCTCTGCAGTGCAAACGAGTCTGTGCAGAAACTGTTCAGTTTGGAATTCAGCCCATACGTGAGTTTAATCTCTCTCTTTCTCTCTTAGTGCACTGCCTACTGGCAGGTCCATGGTATATAACGCCTCCACTCTTCTCTGTCTTCCTCTTTCCTCTTCATGTCTACATAGGAGTGGGTCTTTAAATCTCATTAATCTCCAGTCATTCAATGTAATTCTTTTACTTTTTCACCCCTCAAAGTTAACATTATGTATGTTAACATTACCAGAAATGTAAGAGCGCTCGCTGTAGATATGTACCTTTTATTACTCTATATGTACAGTTTACCTCTGTCTCATTTTCTCTAATTACTGACTTATGAATTATAATCGATTTTAAATTATAATTATGAATTTGTAACTATAATTTGTTTTTCTTCTGTTATTGATTGATTGATTGAGTGATTGATTGATTGACGCAGGCTGAGGTAATGAACAAGAGGATACTGTTATTGATTGATTGATTGATTGATTGATTAACGCAGGCTGAGGTAATGAATAAGAGGATAGTGGAGATGCTAAAGAAAGTCAGGGAACATCCGTTAGACGTGCAGACTCTGGAAGTCAAAAGTGAGTCATGAATATTTAGTACTTCTTCTAAGCGAGTCATGAATATTTAGTAGTTCTACTAAGCTAATCATGAATATTTAGTAGTTCTACTAAGCGAATCATGAATATTTAGTAGTTCTACTAAGCTAATCATGAATATTTAGTAGTTCTACTAAGCGAATCATGAATATTTATTAGTTCTACTAGGCTAATCATGAATATTTAGTAGTTCTACTAAGTGAGTATTAAATATTTCTTAGTTCTACTAAGCAAGTTATGAATATTTATTAGTTCTACTAAGCGAGTATTAAATATTTATTAGTTCTCTGATATCAGAGCTTTCTGTGTGCAGATTTGTAATTAGTGTTATTGGTGTTGACAAATTCAGGTACAAACCTGGGGTCATTAAACATGGGGGCTATTTAGGGGACTAGCTCCTAGCTCCTACACAGCGTACTTGGGCATGGGTTGAAAATTAGAGAGGCAGGACACCGAATTGTTAATGGCTATGGTTATTGTTCCTGGGATTAGACACATAATAAAAATTTTAACAGTATTAGTGGAGTATAATATTCTGTATTGTATATATAATATATACAATATATCTCTCTTAGTGCACTGCCTACTGGCAGGTCCATGCTTATATGCCATGGACATGTTGCTGACATCGCTTTCGAGTGAGAAAACTGATGTTAACATTCTCTCTTTGAGCTTGTTTTTAAAGAACCTGTTCTTGTTCCCGTTCACCATGCAGATCACTGGCTGGAGCCAGTGGCAAAGTCGGTAAGATACTCGACCGCGGATCTCTTTTTGCAGGGTTCAAATCCTGGGCTGGCCCGTAACTTACATCCCTTCGAGTGAGGAAACTGACGTATCTTTTGAGCTTGTTTTAAAGAACCTGTTCTTGTTTCTGTTGACAGTCGCTAAGCTAACGATTCAGATCAGACGTAACGTCGACCACTGCCTCATCTATCGGCACGACAAGGTCAGCAAGCAGCGACTCATCCGCATGATCAACGTGCGCAAGAGCATGCTCCGGCAGCTCCAGATGAGCGACATCGAGAAGTTTGATTGGCTGACGCAGGAGCTCAGGCTGCGATTGGTGGAAAGGCCGGAGGGATTCAAGTGGCCCAGTAAGGCCGAGAAGAGGAAGGAGGCGGCGATGCAGGTGGCCTTGGCCCAGGCGCGGGCAAAGACTGAGAAACTGATGAGAGCTCTCGAGGAGCAGAAAGTGGCATTTCAAAAGTACAAGGTATTTGTTGACGGAGTTATTATACATTTATAGTCAGTTGTAGCCTGGCTGAACTGGGATTTAAGGGAAGATGATGATGATGATAGTCAGTTATAGGCGGGGTTCAAATCCTGGGCTCACCCATTACTGACATCGCTTTCGAGTGAGGAAACTGACGTTAGCACTAGCTAGACTACACAGAGTTATTATATCTATTTTGTCGTTTGTTTTCGTTATTATTTATTTTACTTCATTGTTTTATTGTATTACTTGAGTTCTTCTCTTAAGATCTGAAGACGTTGTAGCTAATTTAGGCTGACTGGCCACTGCAATGGCTGGATTAATTAACCTATTTAAGTAATTAGATTAGAATAGTAACCAGCTATCATTTTATTCAATCTGCTGGTATGTTTTGAAGAAATTAGAAAGTTTTCTGTTTAAACTGTTTACATTGATAATTATAAAATAATATATATATATATATATATATATATATATATATATATATATATATATATAGATACACTATTATAGCTCTTTAGTTATTTAGTATAGAGAGCAAATGATTCATTATAAGTACAAACTATGTGCACTTTATTGTGTAGGTATTGCTTTTGACATTTTTACTTGTATAAAGTTACAATAATGGTTTCTAGATATTGTACTGACTTGAATAAATAATGATATTTACCAATCTATTTGTATCATACAATTATAATCATAGAATCATACTTATCTATCTACTTGTATCATGACTTATGTAATCATGAACTTACAATGACATTTACCTAGAGTTTGTACATATGAACTTACAATGACATTTACATAAAGTTTGTGCACATGAACTTGGAATGCAGTGTGACTGTCCATTTCTTGGAATTTTGCTCCGTTTTTGGACCTTCTTTTTGTTTGCTCGCCGGCTTGATTTTGTCTCAAACAGTACTCGATGTTGTCATCGATGACTGTAGCGCTCTGACTGTTGTTATTGTACCAGGAACTGGAGTTGGCGGACATAGAGCGAGGGATGAAGGAGTTGGGATTGGATGAGCGGCACATGGTGAGCCTGGAGTCGGCTCTGACTGCTCTGGAGCGTGTGCACATGATTCCACGCGCTGCAGCAGTGGTGTCACGTGAGGAACAGTTGCGAAGACTAACGCTAGAGAAGAAGATGCCGGTGAAGAGACGAGAAGACGATGAACTGCTGAGACAACACGGCTTCTACACCTCTGATGAGCTCAAGTATTACCCCGACCCCACACCCCCGGTGACCCCCAGTGACCCTCAGTGACCCCCAGTGACTCCTAAATAGACTCGTGAGTTCTGTGTGGATAGGACACTTATAGGCAAAGTTATAGGAGAAACTGCTTTTGTTTATTATGACTTGCTCTCTACCTCTCTCTTTTTGTTTTCTCTCTCTCACTCTCTCTTTCTCTTTGTCTCGCTCTCTCTCTCTGATTGTCTCTTTCTCTCTCTCTCTCTCTCTCTCTCTCTCTCTCTCTCTCTTTCCCTCTCTCTCCTCTTAAGCGTATGAATGCTTGTGAAAAGGATGCTAATATTTCGTGTCTATCGCCTCAATGACAAATGGACTGAGCCGGTTTGCGAGAACTTTAAGATATTTTGTGTAGACTTTTCAGACAGAGACATGTAGAGAGACATATTGTTATTATAGTATGGGAGGGAAAATTAAATAAATAAACTTATATTGTTTTAGACTTTCAATGAAAAGCTCGACTGGCTGATCTCCAGTGATTGTTCGTGTTGATTAGAGTTGAAGAGTTAGATTGATGTTATAGTAGTGCCGAGGTGAATTTACTTCAATTCTCTGTCATCAATGGAGTAATTCGTCATATTGAATAGATCTTAACCAGTTTTCCTTTGCCTTCAGTTTACGTAATAAGAATAACTGTTTTTATAACAGATTATTTGTAATAACTTATAATTATAATTAATTATCTTTATTCGTCATAAATAGATCAATATACGTCACACACACACACACACACACACACACACGCACACACACACACGCACGCACACACACACACACACACACACACACGCACACACACACACGCACGCACACACGCACACACACACGCACACACACACACACGCACGCACACACGCACACACACACGCACACACACACACACGCACACACACACGCACACACGCACACACACATTTTGTAACAACATTCTTATTCAGCGAATCACTGTACAGATAAAGTCAAATTTCAGATCAACAACCGTTGCCATACTAAGAGAGTCAGAAGCCGGAGCGACTGGGCTTTGAATCGATAGCCTAATGCTCGGCAGCAAGCTTGATTCCTGATCAGCCATTCAATCCATATCAATGAATAAAGTTCAGTTGAACCACAGCTGTTAACTTTAACTGTGATTATCTCTGCAGTCCACAGTCAATTAATCAATCAAACCAATCAATAAAAATTTAACTTCCGGTTCCTCGCCATAAGGCAGTGTCAGGGACGTAAAATTAAGTGTCAAATCTTAACCCTATTCAGTGGGGAGCATCACAAAACAATGTCTTAACCTGGGTTTAATATCTCAACACATGCTATGCTTATTCAGTAGTCATCTAATAGCCCTAATATCATCAGGGCTTAATATCTTAGCCCATATTATTATCATCCAGTGCTCTCGGGTATCATCTAATGGCCCTAATATCATCAGGGCTTAATATCTTGGCCCATATTATTATCATCCAGTGCTCTCTGGTATCATCTAATGGCCCTAATATCATCAGGGCTTAATATCTTGGCCCATATTATTATCATCCAGTGCTCTCTGGTATCATCTAATGGCCTTAATATCATCAGGGCTTAATATCTTGGCCCATATTATTATCATCCAGTGCTCTCTGGTATCATCTAATAGCCCTAATATCATCAGGGCTTAATATCTTGGCCCATATTATGATCATCCAGTGCTCTCTGGTATCATATAATGGCCCTAATGTCATCAGACGATAAAAATAAAATGAACATTAAGTCAGTTCTATATTATGTCGTTTACATTTACATCAATCAATAAGAATTTAACGTCCGGTTCCTAGCCATAAGGCAAGATAAGGCAATGTCAGGGACGTCAATTAGTTAATGAATGGCTGAGTGACGAATTAATTGATGAATTAATGCACATTCAATTAGAATAAACATTAGCGGGTGAATGAATTAGCGGATGAATTGGTGAATGAATGTGACACAATTCAGCAGTCTAGGGTGACGTCCTCTCGTGTTATGAGCGGTACTGTGTATCTGCTGTGAAGCATTCCAAATGAGCTGATAGGCGCTTTAGGCTTGTGTACCCACACCTAATCAATCAATCAATCAACCAATCAATCGATCAATTAACCAACAAATCAAAATAATCAACCATTTATTCAGTAATATATTTATTTACAGATTCAAATTCTCATGTGTCCAGGTTTATTCAGGTCTGAATTATATCATTGAAACCAACAATCTTCTAGCATGCGAGCTAGCATATATGGGGATATTATAAAATATCTGATTTGAGTGTAATTTAATTTAAAGTTTGTTTGTCATTGTAATACAGCAAAAATGAAGAGGCTTCACTGATTGATTGATTGACTGATTGATTTATTGTGATTGGTTAATTGATTGGTTGACTGATTGACTGATAGTTTGATTGAACAGTGATTGATTGATATTCGAATAATTGCTAGATTGACTATTGATTCACTAATTACTGATCGATTGATTGATACTTGAGTGATTTATTGACTGATTGATACATACCGTGTGATTGTTATGGGCACCGGGCCCAGGTTTGAGAGAGTTGTCTAGGGGCGGATAGTTCTTGCTCTGCATGCTGTAGATAGGCGCTCTGTACAGGTATGCGTCCATCGGCCCCACCACGTAGTGTGCTGGGCCAGGCGTCTGATTTCAACAAAGCATTTGATAGCATCAACTTCTTCATTAAAATATTATGAAATGTCTTAGTAGCGTAGAGGTAACGTGTACTGGTACATGTCCATAGGCCCCACCACGTAGTGTGCTGGACCAGGCGTCTGATTTCAACAAAGCTTCTGGTAGCATCAACTTCTTCATTAGAATATCATATATCAATCGATCAGAGCAATCAATCTTCTTCATTATGGTATTATGTATTGTATTAGTAGCGTAGGGATAACGTCATGAAGTTTTAACTGGCAGATCCAGATCTGACTTCAAGACAAAGCTGACGCTCAACTAGATAGTTTAACAAAACTGAAACAAAATAGGCGAAACTCTTTACCTTTGGCAATACAGAAACTGAAGTAAAAACTGAATATGAATTTAGAACTGAAACTAGAATGGAAACTGAAAGCACACTGACGGACTTACCCTGGCCAGGTCCTGCCAGAAGGAGCCGGTGAGGAGGGGCCAGCTCATGGTGTAGGACGGGGCCTGCGGCTTCCCTGCCCTGATCGTCTTCGGGCCAGTCATCGGGTCTAACGTGTAGGCGTTAGGCGCTGTGGCACAACAGCAACAACAACAATAATACGATAAGAGTACTATCGTCGTTCATGACAATATCGAGCCAAAATATATACGTGCATGTTGCGCCTGTGACATGATGTTACTAAATGTCTTAGTAATGTTTGTGATATGGTGTTAGAATGCCTTAATAGTGTAATGGTAACGTCATGAAGTTTTAAATGACAGATTCTGATGTGAATTGAACCCTCTTGGGTTCGAATCCCAGCCGTGCCGATCTGAGAGCAAACTCTCGGATATTCACTGGACTGGTTATGGAGAAAATGGTCTAAATTGCCTAACGGTTTAAACATCTGGTATTAAAAGGCGCTAACGCTTCTCAGCTGTCTCAAGACCTACCCGGGTAATTGAACGGCACGAAGCCACGGATCCTCATTCCAAACGACCACTCTGGTGCGTGGTACAAATGCCCCCAGACTTTCTCGGCCATGTAGTGAGGGGGTCCGGGGGTAAGAAACGGCTTCAGCTCCTCCAGGTTCATACCAAAGCTCCAGTGAGGCTGACCGTCCCACCCGTTTATGTACATCTTCGGGTCCGGGTAGTACTTAGCGGGGCCGGGTCCTACCGTCTTCACCGGCCACCAGTGCTTGATGCCGAACGACCAGGCGGGGGCCCGGTTGTGGACCGCTCGGGGGTCGTGGAGGTCGAAGCCCACGAGGGTGGGCAGAGCGTAGCAGGGCCCGGGGCTGCAGAACATGGCCGATATGGGCCCACGAGGGCGAGTGTAGTTGTAACCGCCGCAGTCCTGCATTGTGTCCTAGCGGTGGGATTATGTGGAGAGTATAAGAGCTCTGGGTCTAGTGAATTAGGCTGAAAAATAATGAATCAAGTAGCCTCATTGATACGAAAAATGTGTCACATTTTGTGGCGATCATAATTTATACGTATATTTAGACGCCGCCACTGGCTCCAGCCAGTGGCGGCGTCGGTATTATAGTCGACCACGGATCAGTATGTTCGGGGTTCAAATCCTGGGCTCGGACGTCACTGACATCACTTTCTAGTGAGGAAACTAACGTTAACCTTAGCTTTACCAGCTTTTTTTTAATGAGCGCAATTAATTAATGAATGCAATGGCATGACTAACCAGAGTCAGAAAGGGCATTCGGTTGGTGGACAGCTAGGCTTCAGAAATTACTACAATTGTCTTTATCCCGACCCTAGTTAAACTGGGATTCTAGGGAAGATGATGACGATGATGATGCAATAACATGATTGTTATTAATATTAGCAGATCATTTTTTTCTGTTGAATTATTTACCAGGTTATCTATTTAAATCTAACAAATATCTCCGTTTAGTAATGGGCACATGAATCATCTCTCTGTCTCCATATATATCTTCAGTAGTCGTCTCTTACGACACGTGCAGTTAACGGTTGGTCTATGCTTCAGTGTGTCGGACACAACACGGAAAACACAACACATCGGCCATATGTCAAAATAATTAGAATGTAGTTTTAGCGACCCTTATTTACTCGATAAATATCGCGTGACGTTATAGTTTATAACGACCTTATTAACAACAAAAGACTTTTTGTTAACTCAAACTACGATATTGTGCACCATATCAACACAGTTCACTAACAATGAGAATAATAATACTAGTTCACTAACAATGAGAATAATAATACTATAATAATAACAACAACAATTACAGTGCTACTGTCGTCCAAGACAACATCGAGCACTACTGAGAAAAATCCAAAGTCAACAGATAAAGGAGATGAAAAAGGTGGCTTTCATGCTAATAACACGTAATATGGCTTTCATGCTAATAGCACGTAATATGGTGAATATATCAGCCATAATGATATCTATCACCTTTAGTACCATATCTAAACCGTTAGGCAATTTTCAACAGCAATTTCATTGCTATTGTCGTCAATGACAGCCTTGGATACAAAGCCAAGTCGAAAATCAAAAGAAATAAATGGTCCAAACACGATTCAAATCTAATCTCCGATAAACTTATGTGTCAAAAGACAAATAAAGTCTAATGCTTATATACACTGTAGTAAAAAATCATCCAATTTGATATCAATTTTTGAAGGAAGTTAAATCGTTTGGAAAATATCTGTAATTCTTTAGAGAGCTTCAGTGCTCTGATTTTATGGCATTGCATTATACTAAATGACTATAGTCGTCGTTTATATAAGGGTAATTGGAAAGGTTTAGATTATGCTACAAAAAATATTTACATTTACATTTTGGTTGCTGAAAATTCAGTTAAAATTCAGTAGTCTAACATCTAGCTTTGGTGTGAACTGGTCTGCGACAACTCAATATTCTTCATATTTTCGGTTTAAGATTAAAATCCTACACAAAAGAAATTCTAATCTGTCTTATTTAAGCGTCTGTGGGGATATATGTCCTATAGTTAATTTCACGATTTCGAAGCTATCAATCAATAGTGCCGAATATCATCTTGATTCGACAAAAAATCAATAATTACTATGAGTAATGTTGCAGCCTCTAGTCTATTGATGCTCTGAACACCAGCTGACTGCTGACTGGGAGATTTTGAGGGAGAGCAAGGGGAGGTCCTCCCCCGATGGCCGGGACTTTAGGTCTGCCATCAGGTCGTCGATGAGGGGTCGGGTGGTTTCTGACCCTTATAGATTCGTGCAGGATTTTGCCCCCAGATATTTGACGACAAATCGCTGTGGTAGTTCTTCGACTTTAACGGCTTTTAGAAGTTCGCTCTTGGACGGTTTTGTTTCTGATGATGTTCGTCGACCGCTTAGTAGCTTCTTAAACGCTGACAGAAGTTCGATATTCTTCTTTCCATCCGACCCATCAACGCGACTCTCTTCCCTGTTCTTACTAGAAGTTTTAGAGCCATATGACATATGACTACTGACTGCATGGACATATGACTGCTCTCTGATAATATTGGGGTTATTAGAGGCGTATAGGACTGCTCTCTGATAGTAGTGGGTGACTAAATAGAAACTTTTAAACTTAAACTTTTTGTCATTTAACAATATTGACAATTTGCATGTTAGTTGCTCACTTGATAGCTTTGCAATGTTGTCTGTTGTACTTGTCTACCATTGAATTGGTGAAATAAATAAATAAATAGGGCCTATATATCTATCGAGCTCAAACACCCATCAATCTAGAGAGAGTGGGGTAATGTTGGGTGTTTATAAGTGATGTGGGGTGCCTATCAGTGATGTGTGTGTGATGCGACAACATAGACTGTTGTATCCTATTCGTGATATCCGATGTACAAATTAAATTTTTATAGGAAATTTTCCTATGCGTTAATGTTACTCAAAGTATTGGGTAGAGATGGGAAGAGAACCGAATCCTCTGAGTATTTACTCAAATCACCTGTACACGTATTTACACAGTCGATCAGCTTAGAGACTAGACCGCGTGTAGAGAAAGCCCTCACTTCTATGTAGCAGGCAGTTAACTAGTACTAGCGCATCATTGCGCATGTTAAATGTACGACCAATTCAGCATCCATTGTCTCTTATCTGAACGAAAAAAGAAATGTAACCTTTCAATTACATTTTAAGTGATTATGTCGATTGCACTTGATTAAGAATTACAGGGATTAAGCTCAAAGTGATTAAGCTAATTACAATTAATAGAGAATTACATTTGAAGTGAATTACAGCTGATTACACGTGTTCAAGAATTACATCAAATTGATTACGCTGATTGCACGTAATTAAGAGTTAGGCTAACGTTTAAAGAAGTAGACTTAAATAATAGTTTAAATAAGTAGATGTTGTGAAGATTGGACGTCAAGCACTCAACTGATTTACAGAGATATAAATAAATCAGGTTAAACATCCTGTGGATTAAAAGTGAATTTAACATCTCCGCACGTCAGAAACAATAATCTTATAGGATCTGAGACTAAGAACAGTGGGATTCTAGTAGTCTTACATAGAGTTATTATTAGTTTTATTAATTAGTTAATAATAATAATAATAATAATAATAACAATAAAGGTTTAACGTCTGTTAAACCTTTATCTGAATTAAGTAATAAACTGTTACTAGTACGACGCTGACTCAATTCAACAGTGGCTGTAGAATGATGACGAGGTTAGCGCCCCTAGGTACCCCCGCTCTGATCCTAGCTCTGATCACCCTGCTGCAGGGGTGGGACATTGGGGTGGAGGCAGGGAGGCAGTGTGGGGTGGAGGAGAGACCCCACCTGGAGCTGGTGAGGGTTAAGAGTCCTGCTAGGATACTACTAGAGAGAGGTGGGGCTAGGGACAAGGATGACTGCTACAAGGCTTGCTGCCACGCCCACAAAGGTGAGTCATTGTTCATTAGTTAATTAACTTATTAATTACTTAATTAACTTTTTAATTCACTAATTAACTTATTAATTCATTAATTAACTTATTAATTCATTAATTAATTAACTTTATTTGTGTATTTATTTATTTAGCTATTGTTTATATTACGTAATTGCATGTGGATGTAGCTCTCGTACAATATTCTGATACAAGCATTGGATGAAATAGCGTCCTGTAATCCTTTTGTGTCACTAAGTATTACAGAGTTATATAATTGATGTGTTAATACTGTTCTTATTATTGCTATAAAATATTTGTTATTCTGTTATTCGCTCATTGTCACAGCTAGTTAATGTTATTATATAACGTTTGTTATTTTGTTATTCTTTTTTTGATTGTGCCATTGGCACAGCTGGATGTGACGCTGCGGTTTTCTTCCACACTGGAAAGGTTGGAGTCTGCCAGCTCCTGAGTTGTAAACCCTTCAACAGCTGTATCTGGAAAACCTCTCCACACTCCACGGTGGCTAGGATCCGTGGGTCCATCCTCTCTCCCGGATATCCTCCCGGGATTTCGCTCAAGAAAATCTCAACATGGGTAAATCACAAGTCCATCCAGGCTCCGGGAAATTCCAAAAATGATTCAGCTGATGGGAAGCCGGAGGTGCGTGGTAAAGATAAAGTAAAGCAAAGTAAAGAGGCTGAGAATAAAGACAATAAGTCCTCAAAGTTGAGCAGTGGAAACTTGAGGTCAGATGTTGTAGCTACTGGAAAGATAGATGAAGGAAAAGTGAAAGTAAATGAGACGAAGAGTAAAATAAACGAGAGAAAAGAAGAATCGAAGAGAAAGAAGGGATTTTTTGAATCTATTAGGAATTTTTTCCTGGGTGCGGATGATACTGATAACCTGTCTCCCGATGCAAACAGAGGCACGATGACGACGATGTCGTATAGGACTGCAGCTGAAGGAGATAAGCCTAATGGCGGGGCCGCGTCGAGTGGATCAAGTGAACAGAAACAGAATGAAGAAAAGATTGTAAGCTCTCTGGGAAAATCGGCTCCAAATCTAAAAACAGCAGCCAAAGCCAAAGATGAGAAAGATAAGCCACAAGTTAGGACTGATCTAAGATCACCACCAGCTGTTACAAAATCACCACCAGCTGCAGCAAAGCCAACGGCTAAATCAAAGCCGATGACAAAGGCGGAGAGAGAGAAACTGATAGAGAGAGAAAGAGCGAGACAGAAAGCTTTAGAGAGACAGGCAGACAGACAGAAGAAGATAAATGAAACACGAGAGAGGCAGTTAGCGAGACAAAGACAGAGAGCTAAGGAAATGGAGAAGAGAAAACAAGTACAGAAGACGACAAAGAAGGAGCCACATCAGAAAACGGCCATTCAGTCGTCAGAAACTTTTGACGACTTCAACATAATATCAACTAATGAGAAGCCAAACGTCAATCAAAATACGAAGGATATAAAAACTGAAAAACTGAACAACAACAAGAGTAAAATCAGCAATAATAACAACAGTAATAATAACAACAACAAGAACAACAGCAACAAAAATAACAATAGTAACAACAACAACGGTAACAACAAGAATAATATTAACAACCACAACAACAACAACAATAACAACAACAACAATATGAATATTAACAACAACAACAATAACAACAACAACAGGCAACTTACAAACATTAACAATCACAGCAAGCAAAGCAGCACCCACAGCTCTATCCCACCGCCTCAGATACCCCGCCCACCCCCTCAGATACCCCGCCCACCACAGAACCACGAGAAGGCTGATCGGCCTCAGGGCGCCCACAGGACCAGGAAGCCTCAGGAGCGACCTAGCAGGGCTTCACTGAGCACCCTGATCACAGCGCTCTGCGTGGTGGCTGTGCTCGTGCTCCTAGTCATGATCGCTGTGTGCTGGAGCGTGTTGAGTCAGGAGGATACACCAAAGTACAGGCCACTGAAGAACCACGTAGAGAAAGAAGATGAGGATTATGATGAAGAGGTGGCTGAGAATGTAATGAATAGTACTGGATCACGGCGAGGCATGCAGTCTATATAATCATTATCATCATCATCATCATCATCATCATCATCATCAGTGTCGTCGTCATCATCATCATCATCATCATCATCAGTGTCGTCGTCATCATCATCATCATCATCATCATCAGTGTCGTCGTCATCATCATCATCATCATCATCATCAGTGTCGTCGTCATCATCATCATCATCATCATCAGTGTCGTCGTCATCATCATCATCATCATCATCATCATCATCAGTGTCGTCGTCGTCATCATCATCATCATCATCATCATCATCATCATCATCATCATCATCAGTGTCGTTGTCATCATCATCATCATCATCATCATCGTCAGTGTCGTTGTCATCATCATCATCATCATCATCATCATCATCATCATCAGTGTCGTTGTCATCATCATCATCATCATCATTATCATCATCATCATCATCATCATCATCATCATCATCATCATCATCATCATCATCATTATCATCATCATCATCATCATCATCATCATCATCATCATCATTATCATCATCATCATCATCATCGTCTTCCGTTAAATCCCAGTTGAACCAGGGTTGGGATACGAATAGACCTTCTCCGATCCTCTCTGTTTCAAAATATATCTTCAGCCATTCGATTAAATTTTTGTAGCAATTTCTGGAGCCTAGTCGCATAAGAATATTGATGCATAAAACATATTTACACTGTTTGGTTTTGAACAATTTGGCTCTGGTTATAGCGGTACTGTTTACGGTACGAACTGTACTGTAGCTGCTGAGGAATGAGCTCATTGATCGATGGTGTGCTCATTGTTAAAACTCGTTGTATGCTATACCAGCAATGTCTAATATCAACTTGTGTTAATATCAACCTGTGTTAACAACAAACAGTGCTCTATGATTTCTTCAGCACAAGTGATGAATATTTGTAACTATAGTGTCCCTGAAATCATCTTTGAACAAGAAATGAACGCTAAACCACCATCATCAGTGTTGTCGTGGATGTGACGGTGCAGTATAACAACCATTAGAGTGCTGCAGTCATCAATGACAACATCGAGCAATATGTATCGTTACTCAGTATGTATCGCATAGAAACAAGCTTTGCGTTATATTCATGTACAAAGACTAAATAAATGTATCCCTTACATTATTTCTGTTGTATTGATAGACGTCGCAACATTATGTGATCAAATAAAATTTGTTTATAGTTTCGATTTTAATTTATAATACGAAACTATGTTAGATGATTTAAGGACCCACTTATAAGTGGAAATGAAGAGGAAAGCGGAAGACAGAGAAGAGGGGAGGCTTTATATACCATGGACCTGCCAGTAGGCAGTGCACTAAGTGTGTGTGTGAGAGAGAGAGAGATAGATAGAGAGAGAATTCGAAGCATAAAGCAAACACGTGCGTGAATTGCCCCACTACATAAACTGTACAGGTAACCTGTAGAAATTCTCCCGTGACAGCGTATAGAAATCTACAAGTACAGTATCCAGCGGTTATTATGAAGTGAGCTTTAACAAATGAACTCATCTGCGGGAATAATAGTCTTCCAAGCAATAGCAAGTCATGCTTAGTAGAAATGTGAGATAAATGTCAACCCAAGAGAGCGGATAGTTAATGTAAGTCTTATGTAAATGTAAATCTACTTCGAAATTACATTTGTACTTGATACCATCACATTCATATACTCGATACGATGCTTGACACTAGATATTGATGCTTTGGCACTATATAGCGATGCACTAGGCACTGGATACTGATGCTTTGGCCATATATATTGCTGTTTTGGCACTGGATAATTATGTTTGGCGCTAGTTAATGATGTTTTGGCAAGATATTAATGTACTTGGCACTAGATAGTGCTGATTTTGTACTGATACCTGTGTACTGGGTAATGATCAATGTTTACTTGACAATGATGTATTTCTGTAGACATGCAGTTATTTACTAGGCTACATACTTACACACCTGCGCACGAATGGCGCTTTACTTGTGAACTAAATAATTTAAGTTTTACACACTTACTGTATTTATTTATAACCGTAGTTACATATGTACTTTAAGTATTTACATACTTTTTATACTTAAGCATTAATACACTTAGCGCTCTCATGGCATGCTAGTGACGGCGAGAACTCTGGATTTGAACTCTACACCTACTGATTCGCTGTTGAACTACTTGCCAACAGGCCACCGGCTCAACCCACACTTGTGTACTCATGCAACGGTTTAATCTGAAATTTGTATACCAACAGCTTTTAAGTGCAACCGCTCAAACACCGGATGAAGGATGTTTGTAGCTTAGTAAGTAATGTACACATATGTATGTATCTACATGTATAACGTATATGTAATATGCTTCATTGGTCTCATCACTCTATAAACAGATATGTTTAATCCTTCACGCATGCTTGATTTGATTGGATTAACATATCAAATCGCTCAATTCTATCAACTTGACGATTTCCTAATTCTCTCGGTGCGCGTGTAAGAATGAACACTACTAAATATGAAATGAGAATCAAATCATACAAAGCTGGTATCAAACCCCATGTATAATGGTTTAACGCACATTTCTTATTCACTTATGATATCAAACGTTAAATCGGACAATAAGTACATGTAAACGCAACGTACGTACAATTTGCAAATTGACAATACTGGTTAAAGACAAACTGGGAGTCAATAAGTTCAGGGTTTAAAATCAGGTGCCACCTTCAATGAAGCCCCAATGAGGCGATGAAACTGACGTTAAACTGTGATATAGTCTTAACAATAAGTTCAGAAGCGTTCCAGAGCAGTGCTTTAACTATAAAAGTAGCCAGTTATTTAATCTTAGGATTGCAGTTCACAATTACTTGTGGTTTTGGACAACTTAAGCGTAATCCACAACAGTCTAAATTAACTTATAGAATGAGGTAGAGAGAGACGGAGAGAGAGAGAGACGGAGAGAGAGAGACAGATTGTGAAGAAAAAAGTTCGTAGAGTTTATCTGTTCATTTAAATTGATATTATCTAAAAAAGAAATTTAAATAGAATTTGAATTCCGGACCTGCGGCGGATGAAAGATCAAACAACTAAACAGTTTGACTTCAGACACGATATCAGAGAAATATAAAGTCAGTATTAAATACAATCAGGATTTATGAACTAAACGTTAAAACGTTAAAGCTTGTCAGAAATCGTGACAATAAATTTACGCAGTAAAAGTCAGTAAAAATCAAGAAATAATCTAAATAATACACCCTAAATCATTCCAGCAATATCGGCTCACAATTCTTTTACAAAGAAATTGAAACAGTCCACAAAAGAAAGAACCTCTAGGTGCAAAAAACTCTTGAATTCTACAGCCTATTCAGATGAAAAGCAAAAGCTAAGTTCGTCAGGTATGTTTAACGTCAGTTTCCTGTCCCGAAAGCACATCAGTGATGAGATGAACCCTGAACTCGAATCCTTCACCTACAGATCACAATGAGGACAATCAACATGCCTACTTAACAACGTAAGAATTGGCTGGAGCCAGTGGCGATGTCGATAAGATACTCGACCGCGGATCAGTAAGTGCAGGGTTCAAATCCTGGGCTCGCCCGTCACTGACATCGCTTTCGAGTGAGGAAACAGACGTTAACATTAGCTTTATCAGCTTTTAACATGCAACTGGGTTGTCCCTTTCGAGACAAGAATATGGAATTTAAAACGCATACATATGGGTTAAAACTGATGATGGGTTATATACCGTGGACCTGTCAGTAGGCAGTGTACTAAGAGAGAGAGAGAGAGAGAGATGTATTAATTAAACCACTGAACTACAGTTCTCTCTCTTACGTATATCATTTAAGTGAGGAACGTTCCTAACATTGAGTCAGTTCGAGTGGAAAGCTTGCAGTAGCCTATAGGACTGCTTTGTACTATATATGAAGATCTCAGTCTGCATTTATACTGTATGAACATTGTTTTCATTCACTAAAATGTACAGCAGCTCTTATATACTGTAATGTGTAAGAAAGTGTCAGATACTGGAGCAACCACTAGATCAACCACAGAACCAACAGCAATCACGCTTCGCATTCCACCGAAGCTCTTCCAGTCGTCCCATTCCCAGCCTCTCTCGTCTCCATTTCCTTAAACTCTACCCCAAACCTAAACGGCTTCCCATCCATCCTGCTGGCGCACATCTTGAAGGCGAGATTGAACGAGAGAGCGAGCCGACGAGCCGTCACGGCCGAGTCGCAGAGGTACCCCCTGCACTCGGCCTTCTTCCCCCGGGCCGACATCTCCCTGATCACGATCACCCCCGCCACTCGGCTGTACCTAGAGTCCTGAGCGGCGTACGACACGAACTCTAGCGGAGTTGCGCCGAGGTTTGACGGAGCTCTCGTGGCCGTGTTTCGTCGATGAAGCTTCGCCTCGAGGCCCGAGAGGGAGATTTTGAGGGAGAGCAAGGGGAGGTCCTCCCCCGATGGCCGGGACTTTAGGGCTGCCATCAGGTCGTCGATGAGGGGTCGGGTGGTTTCTGACCCCCATAGATTCGTGCAGGATTTTGCCCCCAGGTATTTGACGACAAATCGCTGTGGTAGTTCTTCGACTTTAACGGCTTTTAGAAGTTCGCTCTTGGACGGTTTTGTTTCTGATGATGTTCGTCGACCGCTTAGTAGCTTCTTAAACGCTGACAGAGGTTCGATATTCTTCTTTCCATCCGACCCATCAACGCGACTCTCTTCCCTGTTCTTACTAGAAGTTTTAGAGCCACTAAGTCCATTAGAGCCTTTCATTATTCCTTTCTTTCCTCCATTTTCCTTCAGTTCATCTCCATTGCTCTCACCACCTGCTGATAGCTTCCCAGTGGCTTCTGATCTGGAAGCATTTGAGTGGAAAACTTCTTCAGAGGAAGCTGTTAATCCAGATTGAGATAGAGTTGATCCTGAAGCTGTTGATTTAGAATTGTTTGAGGCGGAACTGGATGTCACGGACTGCGTACCGGATTTAGTGTGACTCGAGTCCGTAGATAGAGGTGCAGGATTGGGATTTAAAGCTTCTGCCACATCATCATCATCATGTTCGTTTATTTCTTCCTCGTCGAGTTCTTCAACGTCAGCTAGTGTGGAGAGAGAGAGACGGTGAATGACGTCATCAAGATGTCGCTCTTTATCCGTGCTCATGATTGATTGATTAAATGTGATTTTCTTACTAAACTCTGCGATTAAATTATTTTCTGAAATACCTAAAATTATATAAAGCGTCGATTGAAATTCTGATTTATTAAAAGTCCGAATAATTAATCCTATTTTCATAAAATCTATTGTAATTAATCAATCATAATTAATAAAATCTAATTAACTAATCATAATTAATAAAATCTAATTAACTAATCATAATTAATCAAATCTAATTAACTAATCATAATTAATAAAATCTAATTAACTAATCATAATTAATAAAATCTAATTAACTAATCATAATTAATAAAATCTAATTAACTAATCATAATTAATCAAATCTAATTAACTAATCATAATTAATCAAATCTAATTAACTAATCATAATTAATCAAATCTAATTAATTAATTAGTTATAACGTATCGAAAGATAGAATCATTCAATGATCGGGCAATAAATGATAATAATAATGATTAGGCTAACTGTAAATAATGATTAGGCTAACTGTAAATAATGATTAGGCTAACTGTAA
>CAJHZI010000728.1:560000-563322 GCA_905160935.1 Enchytraeus crypticus | reverse complement strand
TTGTGGAACCCCAAAACTCTGACAGTTCCCGTATATATCTTAATTCCCACTGCAACCATGGCATAGCTAGTAATATCATAAATAATAATAATAATAATAATAATAATAATAATAAAGGTTTAGCGTCCGTTTCCTCATCCAGGGATGATGTCAGGGACGTAAACTAGACGTAAGAGCGATTAGTTAGCTATTAGGTAAGATTACATCTATAGTTGCGAGTCACTGCTGATAATTACTAGCACTCTTAATATCAATATTATTACTTACTATTACTGCGCTATACACAGCTACGCACATATAGGGGTAGCAAGCAGCTGCCAGGCTTCGATCAAAGACAGACAGCTGTTAGGCTCTGCTATACAGCTGCTAGTCTATGCTGAAAGCTGCTTGTGTCAATGCGTGCCCAAGTATTCATCGCTCTAGGCCTGCATGCCAATGCGCTTAGCATTCCTTAGAAGATTTCCATTTAGGGGAGAGGGAAATATTGGAAGTCCTACCGGGGAAGAAAATAATGAGATTTCAGAAAAGTCTATGTAATTTCTAAAAATAAGGCACATAAATTCTTTCCCAGATAACAAATTTCGACAGTTTTTTAAAATTTCCTAATTTTTCTAGAAAAATTCTTTTTTCTATAATTTTTCTAGAAACAAACTGCAGACTTTTTGGAGCGTACAGTGCATAGCTTCTTGATGTATATATATATATATATATATATATAATATATATATATATATTATATATAATATATATATATATATATATATATATATATATATAATACTTCTTCTGTATTCGTAGATGGGACAAATCAGTGGGGAGAGAGAGATAGCATTCACTGGGGGAATCCTCCTATTGGGGAAAATACCCCCCACACGTTAACATGTTAAGAGAGGCTGCGACAGTGCTCGGTGTTGTGATGGCTCAAGCGTGTCGACACTGGGTTGTATGTAGCTAACTCATCACAATGGGGCTTCCCTTGAGACAAAGACAAGTACAACTGCGTCATATATATATAACCAGTAACTTTGGGCTTCCTTTGATATAATGTAGATGCGCGTAGTTCAGTGACAGTATCTGGCAATTAGTTAATCAATCAATCAGTTAATTAATCAATCTATCAATCAACATAAATCAATCGTTAAATGAGTAAATCAATCCAAAATTTGTTTAATGAAGAAAATTAAATAATCAAGTAAGTAGGCCTAAACAGTCGGTTATTTAAACAACCAATCAATTAAACAATCTATTAAATAAACGAGCAAACACTATAAAGATCTTTTATCTCCAAATCTTAGTCGCCCTCTCTCTCTCTCTGTCTCTCTCTCTCTCTCTCTCTGTCTCTCTCTCTCTCTCCCACTCTCTCTCCCTTTAACACTTGCAGCAGCAGATATATATATATATATATATATATATATATATATATTCATTCACTGAATCAATCAATCACTGAGGACAATCACAGGACCTGATTGCTATTTACTACTGAATCGAGCTCAACTCGATTTCAGTATTTATATCTAAACAACTGACTCCCATTATGTTACACACGCTCTGGTATTGACGGCATTGGCTAACAATTCCTCAGTAAGTCGTGTGTCACTAGCTGAAATATTAGATAAGTCGTGTGTCTTAGTATCTCCTGCTACAGTGTGGCCTATTTATGTGGTTTCTCATATGTAAGACTATGTTGGCTATAGGACAAGGGCAGACTGCGTTATGCGTATGTTTGCATTGTGTGATGTGTGTGCGTGTGTGTATGTGTGTGTTTGTGTGTATTTTTTATGTATGTGTTGACTGTCTTATGCGTATGTGTACATTGTGTTGTGCATATGGATTTGTTATGTATGTGTACGCTATATAAAGTATGGATAATGTATAGACTTTGTGAAGGGATTAACTTGTTAATCTAAGGAGTGCTCTTATGGAGCGAGAAAACAGACTTTGAGTATGAATATGTACATTGAACCTGCCAATTGGCAGTGCACTGAAGAGAGAGAGAGAGAGAGAGAGAGAGAGAGGGGGAGAAAGAGAGAGATGTGTGTATGTTGATTTAGTTATGTTTGTATGTGTGGATTTAGTTATGTTTGTATGTGTGGATTTAGTTATGTTTGTATGTGTTGATTTAGTTACGTGTTTATGTGTTGATTTAGGTGTGTAATACTGTGCATATGTGGATTGGATTGCTTTATCTAAAAGGCTTCAGTAAGAGGGCCACCACTGATTTTGAACCCTTCACCTACATATCCACCATGTTAGCAACTTACAGACTAGGCTACACAGACACGTTCTGCTATGCACTTTATAACAAAATTGACAAATTGTGATTCTTTTGCTTTGACATTATAAAGCTTCAAATAACGTCAAAATAAAGAGAATTCATAGTTTACCAGCAAAAAGCCGATGTAAAAGTCAATTTCTTCGCTCGAAAGCGATGTCAGTGACGGGCGAGCCCAGGATTTGAACCCCGCACATACTGATCCGAATATCTTACCGATATTCTATTTTTTCCTATTTTTTCTGTTTAGCGGAAATGATCGAATACCTTACCGGTAAGATATGTCGGTAAGATTTAGTGCTTGAATTGCCGTTGACAAGAAGAACTCAGTTGAAATTCAAACAAAACTTTATTTGTTAATCGGTACTTAACCAAAGGCGACAATTATTTCCACGCAATTATCGCTTGCGATGTAATCTCAAGTTTTAAGCTTCTGTGATAACGCGTCTCAGCTATTTAAGTCGTAGACCTGATATCTTTAAGAGCAAACACCGCGCATTACAGAATGATAATCGCGTAATTATTATAAGTCATTTTACGCTTGACTCCAGAGATTAATAATTAACTTTGATGTTACTCGAGTGGTTATTTGATCCTAAAGGTGGTTTGGAAGTCATTGCAATGCACTAATTATATATTTACAAGACCGACACATTGAGGTGTTCGATATTTTATAAGAGGGAGATTGGTAAATATTGCTGTCATTAATTCAATCTTCAGACACCTAGCAACAGAACAACTCGTAAGAGTGAATTAGTAGTAATAGCAAATTCCCTATAGAGAGGTATTAAGTCACTTTAACTGTAGGTTGTTGTAGGTTGTAGTGTGTTTAACGTCAAGGTTCAGAAGCACAAGGCTTCTCTTCAAGATGACTCGACACACTCGAGCTACCGTCACAAAGTCTTATGTAACAGTAATTTACCGGTAAGTCACTGGTATGTAACTTAACATGCAGTAATCATGTCACCATGTAATCATGTAGCCATTAACTGTTAAACTTAATTAAACTGTTAAATTTAATTGTTAAAACATTGTTAATATATTTAT